>CM051545.1:47979644-47981774 GCA_028022735.1 Gypaetus barbatus
GGTTAGGGTTAGGGTTAGGGTTAGGGTTAGGGTTAGGGTTAGGGTTAGGGTTAGGGTTAGGGTTAGGGTTAGGGTTAGGGTTAGGGTTAGGGTTAGGGTTAGGGTTAGGGTTAGGGTTAGGGTTAGGGTTAGGGTTAGGGTTAGGGTTAGGGTTAGGGTTAGGGTTAGGGTTAGGGTTAGGGTTAGGGTTAGGGTTAGGGTTAGGGTTAGGGTTAGGGTTAGGGTTAGGGTTAGGGTTAGGGTTAGGGTTAGGGTTAGGGTTAGGGTTAGGGTTAGGGTTAGGGTTAGGGTTAGGGTTAGGGTTAGGGTTAGGGTTAGGGTTAGGGTTAGGGTTAGGGTTAGGGTTAGGGTTAGGGTTAGGGTTAGGGTTAGGGTTAGGGTTAGGGTTAGGGTTAGGGTTAGGGTTAGGGTTAGGGTTAGGGTTAGGGTTAGGGTTAGGGTTAGGGTTAGGGTTAGGGTTAGGGTTAGGGTTAGGGTTAGGGTTAGGGTTAGGGTTAGGGTTAGGGTTAGGGTTAGGGTTAGGGTTAGGGTTAGGGTTAGGGTTAGGGTTAGGGTTAGGGTTAGGGTTAGGGTTAGGGTTAGGGTTAGGGTTAGGGTTAGGGTTAGGGTTAGGGTTAGGGTTAGGGTTAGGGTTAGGGTTAGGGTTAGGGTTAGGGTTAGGGTTAGGGTTAGGGTTAGGGTTAGGGTTAGGGTTAGGGTTAGGGTTAGGGTTAGGGTTAGGGTTAGGGTTAGGGTTAGGGTTAGGGTTAGGGTTAGGGTTAGGGTTAGGGTTAGGGTTAGGGTTAGGGTTAGGGTTAGGGTTAGGGTTAGGGTTAGGGTTAGGGTTAGGGTTAGGGTTAGGGTTAGGGTTAGGGTTAGGGTTAGGGTTAGGGTTAGGGTTAGGGTTAGGGTTAGGGTTAGGGTTAGGGTTAGGGTTAGGGTTAGGGTTAGGGTTAGGGTTAGGGTTAGGGTTAGGGTTAGGGTTAGGGTTAGGGTTAGGGTTAGGGTTAGGGTTAGGGTTAGGGTTAGGGTTAGGGTTAGGGTTAGGGTTAGGGTTAGGGTTAGGGTTAGGGTTAGGGTTAGGGTTAGGGTTAGGGTTAGGGTTAGGGTTAGGGTTAGGGTTAGGGTTAGGGTTAGGGTTAGGGTTAGGGTTAGGGTTAGGGTTAGGGTTAGGGTTAGGGTTAGGGTTAGGGTTAGGGTTAGGGTTAGGGTTAGGGTTAGGGTTAGGGGTTAGGGTTAGGGTTAGGGTTAGGGTTAGGGTTAGGGTTAGGGTTAGGGTTAGGGTTAGGGTTAGGGTTAGGGTTAGGGTTAGGGTTAGGGTTAGGGTTAGGGTTAGGGGTTAGGGTTAGGGTTAGGGTTAGGGTTAGGGTTAGGGTTAGGGTTAGGGTTAGGGTTAGGGTTAGGGTTAGGGTTAGGGTTAGGGTTAGGGTTAGGGTTAGGGTTAGGGTTAGGGTTAGGGTTAGGGTTAGGGTTAGGGTTAGGGTTAGGGTTAGGGTTAGGGTTAGGGTTAGGGTTAGGGTTAGGGTTAGGGTTAGGGTTAGGGTTAGGGTTAGGGTTAGGGTTAGGGTTAGGGTTAGGGTTAGGGTTAGGGTTAGGGTTAGGGTTAGGGTTAGGGTTAGGGTTAGGGTTAGGGTTAGGGTTAGGGTTAGGGTTAGGGTTAGGGTTAGGGTTAGGGTTAGGGTTAGGGTTAGGGTTAGGGTTAGGGTTAGGGTTAGGGTTAGGGTTAGGGTTAGGGTTAGGGTTAGGGTTAGGGTTAGGGTTAGGGTTAGGGTTAGGGTTAGGGTTAGGGTTAGGGTTAGGGTTAGGGTTAGGGTTAGGGTTAGGGTTAGGGTTAGGGTTAGGGTTAGGGTTAGGGTTAGGGTTAGGGTTAGGGTTAGGGTTAGGGTTAGGGTTAGGGTTAGGGTTAGGGTTAGGGTTAGGGTTAGGGTTAGGGTTAGGGTTAGGGTTAGGTTAGGGTTAGGGTTAGGGTTAGGGTTAGGGTTAGGGTTAGGGTTAGGGTTAGGGTTAGGGTTAGGGTTAGGGTTAGGGTTAGGGTTAGGGTTAGGGTTAGGGTTAGGGTTAGGGTTAGGGTTAGGGTTAGGGTTAGGGTTAGGGTTAGGGTTAGGGTTAGGGTTAGGGTTAGGGTTAGGGTTAGGTTAGGGTTAGGGTTAG
>CM051546.1:0-2500 GCA_028022735.1 Gypaetus barbatus
CTAACCCTAACCCTAACCCTAACCCTAACCCTAACCCTAACCCTAACCCTAACCCTAACCCTAACCCTAACCCTAACCCTAACCCTAACCCTAACCCTAACCCTAACCCTAACCCTAACCCTAACCCTAACCCTAACCCTAACCCTAACCCTAACCCTAACCCTAACCCTAACCCTAACCCTAACCCTAACCCTAACCCTAACCCTAACCCTAACCCTAACCCTAACCCTAACCCTAACCCTAACCCTAACCCTAACCCTAACCCTAACCCTAACCCTAACCCTAACCCTAACCCTAACCCTAACCCTAACCCTAACCCTAACCCTAACCCTAACCCTAACCCTAACCCTAACCCTAACCCTAACCCTAACCCTAACCCTAACCCTAACCCTAACCCTAACCCTAACCCTAACCCTAACCCTAACCCTAACCCTAACCCTAACCCTAACCCTAACCCTAACCCTAACCCTAACCCTAACCCTAACCCTAACCCTAACCCTAACCCTAACCCTAACCCTAACCCTAACCCTAACCCTAACCCTAACCCTAACCCTAACCCTAACCCTAACCCTAACCCTAACCCTAACCCTAACCCTAACCCTAACCCTAACCCTAACCCTAACCCTAACCCTAACCCTAACCCTAACCCTAACCCTAACCCTAACCCTAACCCTAACCCTAACCCTAACCCTAACCCTAACCCTAACCCTAACCCTAACCCTAACCCTAACCCTAACCCTAACCCTAACCCTAACCCTAACCCTAACCCTAACCCTAACCCTAACCCTAACCCTAACCCTAACCCTAACCCTAACCCTAACCCTAACCCTAACCCTAACCCTAACCCTAACCCTAACCCTAACCCTAACCCTAACCCTAACCCTAACCCTAACCCTAACCCTAACCCTAACCCTAACCCTAACCCTAACCCTAACCCTAACCCTAACCCTAACCCTAACCCTAACCCTAACCCTAACCCTAACCCTAACCCTAACCCTAACCCTAACCCTAACCCTAACCCTAACCCTAACCCTAACCCTAACCCTAACCCTAACCCTAACCCTAACCCTAACCCTAACCCTAACCCTAACCCTAACCCTAACCCTAACCCTAACCCTAACCCTAACCCTAACCCTAACCCTAACCCTAACCCTAACCCTAACCCTAACCCTAACCCTAACCCTAACCCTAACCCTAACCCTAACCCTAACCCTAACCCTAACCCTAACCCTAACCCTAACCCTAACCCTAACCCTAACCCTAACCCTAACCCTAACCCTAACCCTAACCCTAACCCTAACCCTAACCCTAACCCTAACCCTAACCCTAACCCTAACCCTAACCCTAACCCTAACCCTAACCCTAACCCTAACCCTAACCCTAACCCTAACCCTAACCCTAACCCTAACCCTAACCCTAACCCTAACCCTAACCCTAACCCTAACCCTAACCCTAACCCTAACCCTAACCCTAACCCTAACCCTAACCCTAACCCTAACCCTAACCCTAACCCTAACCCTAACCCTAACCCTAACCCTAACCCTAACCCTAACCCTAACCCTAACCCTAACCCTAACCCTAACCCTAACCCTAACCCTAACCCTAACCCTAACCCTAACCCTAACCCTAACCCTAACCCTAACCCTAACCCTAACCCTAACCCTAACCCTAACCCTAACCCTAACCCTAACCCTAACCCTAACCCTAACCCTAACCCTAACCCTAACCCTAACCCTAACCCTAACCCTAACCCTAACCCTAACCCTAACCCTAACCCTAACCCTAACCCTAACCCTAACCCTAACCCTAACCCTAACCCTAACCCTAACCCTAACCCTAACCCTAACCCTAACCCTAACCCTAACCCTAACCCTAACCCTAACCCTAACCCTAACCCTAACCCTAACCCTAACCCTAACCCTAACCCTAACCCTAACCCTAACCCTAACCCTAACCCTAACCCTAACCCTAACCCTAACCCTAACCCTAACCCTAACCCTAACCCTAACCCTAACCCTAACCCTAACCCTAACCCTAACCCTAACCCTAACCCTAACCCTAACCCTAACCCTAACCCTAACCCTAACCCTAACCCTAACCCTAACCCTAACCCTAACCCTAACCCTAACCCTAACCCTAACCCTAACCCTAACCCTAACCCTAACCCTAACCCTAACCCTAACCCTAACCCTAACCCTAACCCTAACCCTAACCCTAACCCTAACCCTAACCCTAACCCTAACCCTAACCCTAACCCTAACCCTAACCCTAACCCTAACCCTAACCCTAACCCTAACCCTAACCCTAACCCTAACCCTAACCCTAACCCTAACCCTAACCCTAACCCTAACCCTAACCCTAACCCTAACCCTAACCCTAACCCTAACCCTAACCCTAACCCTAACCCTAACCCTAACCCTAACCCTAACCCTAACCCTAACCCTAACCCTAACCCTAACCCTAACCCTAACCCTAACCCTAACCCTAACCCTAACCCTAA
>CM051546.1:7500-444168 GCA_028022735.1 Gypaetus barbatus
AGTAGAGTTCCACAACGGCAACTTCAACGTTTTACAGTAGAGTTCCACAAAGGCAACTTCAACATTTTACAGTAGAGTTCCACAACGCCAAATTCGACGTCTTACAGTAGAGTTCCACAACGCCAACTTCGACGTCTTACAGTAGAGTTCCACAACGGCAACTTCAACGTTTTACAGTAGAGTTCCACAACGGCAACTTCAACGTTTTACAATAGAGTTCCACAACGGCAACTTCAACGTTTTACAGTAGAGTTCCACAACGGCAACTTCAACGTTTTACAGTAGAGTTCCACAACGGCAACTTCAACGTTTTACCGTGGCAACTTCAACGTTTTACCGTGGCAACTTCAACGTTTGATACTACAGTTTTACCGTGGCAATTTCAACGTTTGATACTACAGTTTTACAGTGGCAACTTCAACGTTTTACAGTGGCACCTTCAAAGTTTGTGAATGGCAACTTCAAAGTTTTACAATAGAGTTCCACAACAGCAACTTCAAAGTTTTACAATACAGTTTGACAACAGCGAGTTCAAAGTTTCGAAATAGCAACTTCAAACTTTTACAATAGTTTCACAACAGCAACTTCAAAGTTTTACAATACAGTTTGACAACAGCGAGTTCAAAGTTTCGAAATAGCAACTTCAATCTCTTACAATACAGTTTCACAACAGCAACTTCAAAGTTTTACAATACCTTTTGAGAACATCAACTTCAAAGTTTTAGAATGGCAACAACAAAGTTTAATAGTACAGTATTACAACAGCAACTTCAAAGTTTTAGAATGGCAACATCAAAGTTTAATAGTACAGTATTACAACCGCAACTGCAACGTTTTACAGTGGCAACTTCAATGTTTTAAAATGCCAACTTCCAAGTTTGATAATACTGTTTTACAGTGGCAACTTCAACGTTTGATAATACAGTTTTACCATGGCAACTTCAAAGTTTTACAGTGGCAACTTCAACGTTTGATACTATAGTTTTACCGGGGCAACTGCAACGTTTTACGGTGCCAAATTCAACGTTTTACAGTAGAGTTCCACAACGGCACCTTCAACGTTTTACAGTAGAGTTCCACAACGGCAACTTCAACGTTTTACAGTAGAGTTCCACAACGGCAACTTCAACGTTTTACAGTAGAGTTCCACAACGGCAACTTCAACGTTTTACAGTGGCAACTTCAACGTTTGACAGTGGCAACTTCAACGTTTGATACTACAGTTTTACCGTGGCAACTTCAACGTTTTACAGTGGCAACTTCAACGTTTTACAGTGGCAACTTCAACGTTTGATACTACAGTTTTACCGTGGCAACTTCAACGTTTTACACTACAGTTTTACCGTGGCAACTTCAACGTTTTACACTACAGTTTTACCGTGGCAACTTCAACGTTTGACAGTGGCAACTTCAAAGTTTGACAGTGGCAACTTCAACGTTTGACAGTGGCAACTTCAACGTTTGATACTACAGTTTTACCGTGGCAACTTCCACGTTTTACAGTGGCAACTTCAACTTTTTACAGTGGCAACTTCAACTTTTTACAGTGGCAACTTCAAAGTTTGTGAATGGTAACTTCAAAGTTTTGCAATAGAGTTCCACAACAGCAACTTCAAAGTTTTACAATACATTTTGAGAACATCAACTTCAAAGTTTTAGAATGGCAACAACAAAGTTTAATAGTACAGTATTACAACAGCAACTTCAAATTTTTACAGTGGCAACTTCAAAGTTTGATAGTATAGTTTTACGGTGGCAACTTCAGGGTTTTACGGTGGCAACTTCAGGGTTTTACAATAGAGTTCCACAACGGCAACTTCAACGTTTTACAGTGGCAACTTCAACGTTTTACAGTGGCAACTTCAACGTATGTGAATGGCAACTTCAAAGTTTTACAATAGAGTTCCACAACAGCAACTTCAAATTTTAAAATACAGTTTGACAACAGCGAGTTCAAAGTTTGGAAATAGCAACTTCAAAGTTTTACAATATACTTTCACAACAGCAAATTCAAAGTTTTACAATACCTTTTGAGAACATCAGCTTCAAAGTTTTAGAATGGCATCATCAAAGATTAATAGTACAGTATTACAACAGCAACTTCAAAGTTTTAGAATGGCAACATCAAAGTTTAATAGTACAGTATTACAACAGCAACTGCAAAGTTTTAAAATGCCAACTTCAAAGTTTGATAATACAGTTTTACCGTGGCAACTTCAACGTTTTACAGTGGCAACTTCAACGTTTGTGAATGGCATCTTCAAAGTTTTACAATAGAGTTCCACAACAGCAACTTCAAACTTTTACAATACAGTTTGACAACAGCGAGTTCAAAGTTTGGAAATAGCAACTTCAATCTTTTACAATACAGTTTCACAGCAGCAACTTCAAAGTTTTACAATACCTTTTGAGAACATCAACTTCAAAGTTTTAGAATGGCAACATCAAAGTTTAATAGTACAGTATTACAACAGCAACTTCAAAGTTTTAGAATGGCAACATCAAAGTTTAATAGTACAGTATTACAACAGCGACTGCAACGTTTTACAGTGGCAACTTCAATGTTTTAAAATGCCAACTTCCAAGTTTGATAATACAGTTTTACAGTGGCAACTTCAACGTTTTAAAGTGGCAACCTCAACGTTTGATAATACAGTTTTACCATGGCAACTTCAATGTTTTACGGTGGCAACTTCAACGTTTGATACTATAGTTTTACTGGGGCAACTGCAACGTTTTACGGTGGCAACTTCAACGTTTTACAGTAGAGTTCCACAACGGCAACTTCAACGTTTTACAATAGAGTTCCACAACGGCAACTTCAACGTTTTACAGTGGCAACTTGAACGTTTTACAATAGAGTTCCACAACGGCAACTTCAACGTTTTACAGTGGCAACTTGAACGTTTTACAATAGAGTTCCACAACGGCAACTTCAACGTTTTACAGTGGCAACTTGAACGTTTTACAATAGAGTTCCACTATGGCAACTTGAACGTTTTACAGTGGCAACTTCAACGTTTTACCGTGGCAACGTCAACGTTTGATACTACAGTTTTACCGTGGCAACTTCAACGTTTCATACTACAGTTTTACCGTGGCAAGTTCAACGTTTTACAGTGGGAACTTCAAAGTTTTACAATAGAGTTCCACAACAGCAACTTCAAAGTATTACAATACAGTTTGACAACAGCGAGTTCAAAGTTTGGAAATAGCAGCTTCAAAGTTTTACAATACAGTTTCACAGCAGCAGCTTCAAAGTTTAACAATACAGTTTCACAGCAGCAGCTTCAAAGTTTTACAATACAGTTTCACAGCAGCAGCTTCAAAGTTTTACAATACAGTTTCACAGCAGCAGCTTCAAAGTTTTACAATACAGTTTCACAGCAGCAGCTTCAAAGTTTTACAATACAGATTCACAGCAGCAGCTTCAAAGTTTTACAATACAGATTCACAGCAGCAGCTTCAAAGTTTAGAAATAGCAACTTCAAAGTTTTACAATACAGTTCCACAACGGCAACTTCAACGTTTTACAATAGAGTTCCACAACGGCAACTTCAACGTTTTACAGTGGCAAATTCAACGTTTTACAGTAGACTTCCACAACGGCAACTTCAACGTTTTACCGTGGCAACTTCAACATTTGATACTACAGTTTTACCGTGGCAACTTCAACGTTTTACAGTGGCAACTTCAACGTTTCTGAATGACAACTTCAAAGTTTTACAATACAGTTTCACAAGAGCGAGTTCAAAGTTTAGAAATAGCAACTTCAAAGTTTTACAATACAGTTCCACAACGGCAACTTCAACGTTTTACAATACAGTTCCACAACGGCAACTTCAACGTTTTACAATACAGTTCCACAACGGCAACTTCAACGTTTTACAATACAGTTCCACAACGGCAACTTCAACGTTTTACAATACAGTTCCACAACGGCAACTTCAACGTTTTACAATACAGTTTGACAACAGCGAGTTCAAAGTTTCGAAATAGCAACTTCAAACTTTTACAATAGTTTCACAACAGCAACTTCAAAGCTTTACAATACAGTTTGACAACAGCGAGTTCAAAGTTTCGAAATAGCAACTTCAAACTTTTACAATAGTTTCACAACAGCAACTTCAAAGCTTTACAATACAGTTTGACAACAGCGAGTTCAAAGTTTCGAAATAGCAACTTGAAACTTTTACAATACAGTTTCACAGCAGCCACTTCAAAGTTTTACAATAGAGTTTCACAGCAGCAACTTCAAAGTTTTACAATACAGTTTGACAACAGCGAGTTCAAAGTTTTACAATAGAGTTTCACAGCAGCAACTTCAAAGTTTTACACTACAGTTTCACAACAGCAACTTCAAAGTTTTACAATAGAGTTTCACAGCAGCAACTTCAAAGTTTTACAATACAGTTTCACAACAGCAACTTCAAAGTTTTACAATAGAGTTTCACAGCAGCAACTTCAAAGTTTTACAATACAGTTTCACAACAGCAACTTCAAAGATTTACAATACCTTTTGAGAACATCAACAACAAAGTTTTAGAATGGCAACAACAAAGTTTAATAGTACAGTATTACAACAGCAACTGCAACGTTTTACAGTGGCAACTTCAATGTTTTAAAATGCCAACTTCCAAGTTTGATAATACAGTTTTACAGTGGCAACTTCAACGTTTGATAATACAGTTTTACCATGGCAACTTCAATGTTTTACAGTGGCAACTTCAACGTTTGATACTATAGTTTTACCGGGGCAACTGCAACGTTTTACGGTGCCAAATTCAACGTTTTACAGCAGAGTTCCGCAACGGCACCTTCAACGTTTTACAGCAGAGTTCCACAACGGCACCTTCAACGTTTTACAGCAGAGTTCCACAACGGCACCTTCAACGTTTTACAGCAGAGTTCCACAACGGCACCTTCAACGTTTTACAGTAGAGTTCCACAACGGCACCTTCAACGTTTGACAGTGTCAACTTCAACGTTTGACAGTGGCAACTTCAACGTTTGACATTGGCAACTTCAACGTTTGATACTACACTTTTACCGTGGCAACTTCAACATTTGATACTACACTTTTACCGTGGCAACTTCAACTTTTTACACTACACTTTTACCGTGGCAACTTCGACGTTTTACACTACACTTTTACCGTGGCAACTTCGACGTTTTACAGTGGCAACTTCAACGTTTTACAGTGGCAACTTCAACGTTTTACAGTGGCAACTTCAACGTTTTACAGTGGCAACTTCAACGTTTTACAGTGGCAACTTCAACGTTTTACAGTGGCAACTTCAATGTTTTACAATAGAGTTCCACAACAGCAACTTCAAATTTTAAAATACAGTTTGACAACAGCGAGTTCAAAGTTTGGAAATAGCAACTTCAAAGTTTTACAATATACTTTCACAACAGCAAATTCAAAGTTTTACAATACATTTTGAGAACATCAGCTTCAAAGTTTTAGAATGGCATCATCAAAGATTAATAGTACAGTATTACAACAGCAACTTCAAAGTTTTAGAATGGCAACATCAAAGTTTAATAGTACAGTATTACAACAGCAACTGCAAAGTTTTAAAATGCCAACTTCAAAGTTTGATAATACAGTTTTACCGTGGCAACTTCAACGTTTTACAGTGGCAACTTCAACGTTTGTGAATGGCATCTTCAAAGTTTTACAATAGAGTTCCACAACAGCAACTTCAAAGTTTGACAATACAGTTTCACAACAGCGAGTTCAAAGTTTGGAAATAGCAACTTCAATCTTTTACAATACAGTTTCACAACAGCAACTTCAAAGTTTTACAATACAGTTCCACAACGGCAACTTCAAAGTTTGACAATACAGTTTCACAACAGCAACTTCAAAGTTTTACAATACATTTTGAGAACATCAACTTCAAAGTTTTAGAATGGCAACATCAAAGTTTAATAGTACAGTATTAGAACAGCAACTTCAACGTTTGCGAGTGGCAACTTCAAAGTTTTACAACACAGTACTACAACAGCAAGCTCAACGTTTCCGACGGGCTACTTCAACGTTTGCGAGGGGCTACTTCAACGTTTTACAATACAGTTTCAGAATAGCAACTTCAAACTTTTACAAAGGCAAATTCTAGGTTTGTCAACGACAAGCTCAGAGTTTCACATTACAATTTCACAACAGCAACTTCAAACTTGTACAAAGGCAACTTCAAAGTTTTACGACACAGTTTGACAACAGCTACTTTAAAGTTTTATAATACAGTTTCACAAGAGCAACTTCACAGTTTTACAACACAGTTCTATAACAGCAACTTTGAATTTTTACAACACAGTTTGACAAGAGCAACTTCAAAGTTTGCAAATAGCAACCTCAAAGTTTTACAATACAGTTCTACAACAGCAACTTCAAAGTTTTACGACACAGTTCGACAACAGCAACTTTGAAGTTTTACAACACAGTTTGACATCAGAAACTTCAAATTTTGCAAATAGCAACCTCAAAGTTTTACAGTACAGTTCTACAACAGCAACTTCAAAGTTTTACGACACAGTTCTATAACAGCAACTTTGAAGTTTTACAACACAGTTTGACATCAGAAACTTCAAATTTTGCAAATAGCAACCTCAAAGTTTTACAGTACAGTTCTACAACAGCAACTTCAAAGTTTTACGACACAGTTTGACAACAGCAACTTCACAGTTTTACAACACAGTTCTATAACAGCCACTTTGAAGTTTTACAACACAGTTTGACAACAGAAACTTCAAAGTTTGCCAATGGCAACTTCAAAGTTTCACGATACCGGTTAACAACAGCAACTTCCAAGTTTCACAATACAGTTTCACAATAGCAATTCAAAGTTTTTCAACAGCAACTTCACAGTTTTACAATACAGTTTCACAACAGCCACTTTGAAGTTTTACAACACAGTTTGACAACAGCCACTTTGAAGTTTTACAACACAGTTTGACAACAGAAACTTCAAAGTTTGCCAATGGCAACTTCAAAGTTTCACAATACCGGTTAACAACAGCAACTTCCAAGTTTAACAATACAGTTTCACAATAGCAATTCAAAGTTTTTCAACAGCAACTTCAAAGTTTTACAATACAGTTTCACAACAGCAACTTCAAAGTTTTAGAATGGCAACAACAAAGTTTAATAGTACAGTATTACAACAGCAACTTCAAAGTTTTACAGTGGCAACTTAAACGTTTGATACTATAGTTTTACCGGGGCAACTGCAATGTTTTACGGTGCCAAATTCAACGTTTTACAGTAGAGTTCCACAACGGCAACTTCAACGTTTTACAGTAGAGTTCCACAAAGGCAACTTCAGCGTTTTAGAATAGACTTCCACAACGGCAACTTCAACGATGTGAATGGCGAGTTCAAAGTTTTACAATACAGTTCCACAAGGGCGAGTTCAAAGTTTTACAATACAGTTCCACAAGGGCGAGTTCAAAGTTTTACAATACAGTTCCACAAGGGCGAGTTCAAAGTTTTACAATACAGTTCCACAAGGGCGAGTTCAAAGTTTTACAATACAGTTCCACAAGGGCGAGTTCAAAGTTTTACAATGCAGTTCCACAAGGGCGAGTTCAAAGTTTTACAATACAGTTCCACAAGGGCGAGTTCAAAGTTTTACAATGCAGTTCCACAAGGGCAACATCAAAGTTTTACAACACAGTATTACAACATCAACTTCAACCTTTGCGAGTGGCAACATCAAATTTTTACAACACAGTATTACAACAGCAACTTCAACCTTTGCGAGTGGCAACATCAAATTTTTACAACACAGTATTACAACAGCAACTTCAACCTTTGCGAGTGGCAACATCAAATTTTTACAACACAGTATTACAACAGCAACTTCAACCTTTGCGAGTGGCAACATCAAATTTTTACAACACAGTATTACAACAGCAACTTCAACCTTTGCGAGTGGCAACTTCAAAGTTTTACAACACAGTATTACAACAGCAACTTCAACCTTTGCGAGTGGCAACATCAAATTTTTACAACACAGTATTACAACAGCAACTTCAACCTTTGCGAGTGGCAACATCAAATTTTTACAACACAGTATTACAACAGCAACTTCAACCTTTGCGAGTGGCAACTTCAAAGTTTTACAACACAGTATTACAACAGCAACTTCAACCTTTGCCAGTGGCAACATCAAAGTTTTACAACACAGTACTACAACAGCAAGCTCAACGTTTCCGAGTGGCAACCTCAACGTTTCCGACGGGCTACTTCAACGTTTCTGACGGGCTACTTCAAAGTTTTACAGTACAGTTTCAGAATAGCAACTTCAAACTTTTACAAAGGCAAATTCTAGGTTTGTCAACGACAAGCTCAGAGTTTCACATTACAATTTCACAACAGCAACTTCAAACTTGTACAAAGGCAACTTCAAAAGTTTTACGACACAGTTTGACAACAGCTCTTTAAAGTTTTATAATACAGTTTCACAAGAGCAACTTCACAGTTTTACAACACAGTTCTATAACAGCAACTTTGAAGTTTTACAACACAGTTTGACATCAGAAACTTCAAATTTTGCAAATAGCAACCTCAAAGTTTTACAATACAGTTCTACAACAGCAACTTCAAAGTTTTACGACACAGTTTGACAACAGCAACTTCACAGTTTTACAACACAGTTTGACAACAGAAACTTCAAAGTTTGCCAATGGCAACTTCAAAGTTTCACAATACCGGTTAACAACAGCAACTTCCAAGTTTCACAATACAGTTTCACAATAGCAATTCAAAGTTTTTCAACAGCAACTTCAAAGTTTTACAACACAGTTCTATAACAGCAACTTCAAAGTTTTACAATACATTTTGAGAACATCAACAACAAAGTTTTAGAATGGCAACAACAAAGTTTAATAGTACAGTATTACAACAGCAACTTCAAAGTTTTACAGTGGCAACTTCAACGTTTGATACTATAGTTTTACCGTGGCAACTTCAGGGTTTTACGGTGGCAACTTCAAGGTTTTACGGTGGCAACTTCAAGGTTTTACGGTGGCAACCTCAAGGTTTTACAATAGAGTTCCACAACGGCAACTTCAACGTTTTACTGTGGCAACTTCAACATTTTACAGTGGCAACTTCAGCGTTTTACCGTGGCAACTTCAACGTTTGATACTACAGTTTTACCGTGGCAACTTCAACGTTTGATACTACAGTTTTACCGTGGCAACTTCAACGTTTTACAGTGTCACCTTCAAAGTTTGTGAATGGCAACTTCAAAGTTTTACAATAGAGTTCCACAACAGCAACTTCAAAGTTTGACAATACAGTTTCACAACAGCAACTTCAAAGTTTTACAATACATTTTGAGAACATCAACTTCAAAGTTTTAGAATGGCAACATCAAAGTTTAATAGTACAGTATTAGAACAGCAACTTCAACGTTTGCGAGTGGCAACTTCAAAGTTTTACAACACAGTACTACAACAGCAAGCTCAACGTTTCCGACGGGCTACTTCAACGTTTGCGAGGGGCTACTTCAACGTTTTACAATACAGTTTCAGAATAGCAACTTCAAACTTTTACAAAGGCAAATTCTAGGTTTGTCAACGACAAGCTCAGAGTTTCACATTACAATTTCACAACAGCAACTTCAAACTTGTACAAAGGCAACTTCAAAGTTTTACGACACAGTTTGACAACAGCTACTTTAAAGTTTTATAATACAGTTTCACAAGAGCAACTTCACAGTTTTACAACACAGTTCTATAACAGCAACTTTGAAGTTTTACAACACAGTTTGACAAGAGCAACTTCAAAGTTTGCAAATAGCAACCTCAAAGTTTTACAATACAGTTCTACAACAGCAACTTCAAAGTTTTACGACACAGTTCTATAACAGCAACTTTGAAGTTTTACAACACAGTTTGACATCAGAAACTTCAAATTTTGCAAATAGCAACCTCAAAGTTTTACAGTACAGTTCTACAACAGCAACTTCAAAGTTTTACGACACAGTTCTATAACAGCAACTTTGAAGTTTTACAACACAGTTTGACATCAGAAACTTCAAATTTTGCAAATAGCAACCTCAAAGTTTTACAGTACAGTTCTACAACAGCAACTTCAAAGTTTTACGACACAGTTTGACAACAGCAACTTCACAGTTTTACAATACAGTTCTACAACAGCCACTTTGAAGTTTTACAACACAGTTTGACAACAGCCACTTTGAAGTTTTACAACACAGTTTGACAACAGAAACTTCAAAGTTTGCCAATGGCAACTTCAAAGTTTCACGATACCGGTTAACAACAGCAACTTCCAAGTTTCACAATACAGTTTCACAATAGCAATTCAAAGTTTTTCAACAGCAACTTCACAGTTTTACAACACAGTTTGACAACAGCCACTTTGAAGTTTTACAACACAGTTTGACAACAGCCACTTTGAAGTTTTACAACACAGTTTGACAACAGAAACTTCAAAGTTTGCCAATGGCAACTTCAAAGTTTCACAATACCGGTTAACAACAGCAACTTCCAAGTTTCACAACACAGTTTCACAATAGCAATTGAAAGTTTTTCAACAGCAACTTCAAAGTTTTACAATACAGTTTCACAACAGCAACTTCAAAGTTTTAGAATGGCAACAACAAAGTTTAATACTACAGTATTACAACAGCAACTTCAAAGTTTTACAGTGGCAACTTCAACGTTTGATACTATAGTTTTACCGGGGCAACTGCAATGTTTTACGGTGCCAAATTCAACGTTTTACAGTAGAGTTCCACAACGGCAACTTCAACGTTTTACAGTAGAGTTCCACAAAGGCAACTTCAGCGTTTTAGAATAGACTTCCACAACGGCAACTTCAACGATGTGAATGGCGAGTTCAAAGTTTTACAATACAGTTCCACAAGGGCGAGTTCAAAGTTTTACAATACAGTTCCACAAGGGCGAGTTCAAAGTTTTACAATACAGTTCCACAAGGGCGAGTTCAAAGTTTTACAATGCAGTTCCACAAGGGCAACATCAAAGTTTTACAATACATTTTGAGAACATCAACTTCAACCTTTGCGAGTGGCAACATCAAATTTTTACAACACAGTATTACAACAGCAACTTCAACCTTTGCGAGTGGCAACATCAAATTTTTACAACACAGTATTACAACAGCAACTTCAACCTTTGCGAGTGGCAACATCAAATTTTTACAACACAGTATTACAACAGCAACTTCAACCTTTGCGAGTGGCAACTTCAAAGTTTTACAACACAGTATTACAACAGCAACTTCAACCTTTGCCAGTGGCAACATCAAAGTTTTACAACACAGTACTACAACAGCAAGCTCAACGTTTCCGAGTGGCAACCTCAACGTTTCCGACGGGCTACTTCAACGTTTCTGACGGGCTACTTCAAAGTTTTACAGTACAGTTTCAGAATAGCAACTTCAAACTTTTACAAAGGCAAATTCTAGGTTTGTCAACGACAAGCTCAGAGTTTCACATTACAATTTCACAACAGCAACTTCAAACTTGTACAAAGGCAACTTCAAAAGTTTTACGACACAGTTTGACAACAGCTCTTTAAAGTTTTATAATACAGTTTCACAAGAGCAACTTCACAGTTTTACAACACAGTTCTATAACAGCAACTTTGAAGTTTTACAACACAGTTTGACATCAGAAACTTCAAATTTTGCAAATAGCAACCTCAAAGTTTTACAATACAGTTCTACAACAGCAACTTCAAAGTTTTACGACACAGTTTGACAACAGCAACTTCATAGTTTTACAACACAGTTTGACAACAGAAACTTCAAAGTTTGCCAATGGCAACTTCAAAGTTTCACAATACCGGTTAACAACAGCAACTTCCAAGTTTCACAATACAGTTTCACAATAGCAATTGAAAGTTTTTCAACAGCAACTTCAAAGTTTTACAATACAGTTTCACAACAGCAACTTCAAAGTTTTATAATACATTTTGAGAACATCAACAACAAAGTTTTAGAATGGCAACAAAAAAGTTTAATAGTACAGTATTACAACAGCAACTTCAAAGTTTTACAGTGGCAACTTCAACGTTTGATACTATAGTTTTACCGGGGCAACTGCAATGTTTTACGGTGGCAACTTCAACGTTTGATACTATAGTTTTACCGGGGCAACTGCAATGTTTTACGGTGGCAACTTCAGCGTTTTACAGTAGAGTTCCACAACGGCAACTTCAGCGTTTTACAGTAGAGTTCCACAACGGCAACTTCAGCGTTTTACAGTAGAGTTCCACAACGGCAACTTCAGCGTTTTACAGTAGAGTTCCACAACGGCAACTTCAGCGTTTTACAGTAGAGTTCCACAACGGCAACTTCAGTGTTTTACAGTAGAGTTCCACAACGGCAACTTCAGCGTTTTACAGTAGAGTTCCACAACGGCAACTTCAGCGTTTTACAGTAGAGTTCCACAACGGCAACTTCAGCGTTTTACAGTAGAGTTCCACAACGGCAACTTCAGCGTTTTACAGTAGAGTTCCACAACGGCAACTTCAGCGTTTTACAGTAGAGTTCCACAACGGCAACTTCAGCGTTTTACAGTGGCAACTTCAGCGTTTTACAGTAGAGTTCCACAACGGCAACTTCAGCGTTTTACAGTGGCAACTTCAGCGTTTTACAGTGGCAACTTCAACGTTTGACAGTGGCAACTTCAACGTTTGACAGTGGCAACTTCAACGTTTGATACGACAGTTTTACCGTGGCAACTTCAACGTTTGATACTACAGTTTTACCGTGGCAACTTCAACGTTTTACAGTGGCAACTTCAACGTTTTACAGTGGCAACTTCAACGTTTGTGAATGGTAACTTCAAAGTTTGTGAATGGTAACTTCAAAGTTTTGCAATAGAGTTCCACAACGGCAACTTCAAAAAGTTTTACAATACATTTTGAGAACATCAACTTCAAAGTTTTAGAATGGCAACAACAAAGTTTAATAGTACAGTATTACAACAGCAACTTCAAAGTTTTACAGTGGCAACTTCAAAGTTTGATACTATAGTTTTACCGTGGCAACTTCAGGGTTTTACGGTGGCAACTTCAAGGTTTTACGGTGTCAACTTCAAGGTTTTACGGTGGCAACTTCAAGGTTTTACGGTGTCAACTTCAAGGTTTTACGGTGTCAACTTCAAGGTTTTACGGTGTCAACTTCAAGGTTTTACTGTGGCAACTTCAATGTTTTACAATAGAGTTCCACAACGGCAACTTCAACGTTTTACTGTGGCAACTTCAACATTTTACAGTGGCAACTTCAGCGTTTTACCGTGGCAACTTCAACGTTTGATACTACAGTTTTACCGTGGCAACTTCAACGTTTGATACTACAGTTTTACCGTGGCAACTTCAACGTTTGATACTACAGTTTTACCGTGGCAACTTCAACGTTTTACAGTGTCACCTTCAAAGTTTGTGAATGGCAACTTCAAAGTTTTACAATAGAGTTCCACAACAGCAACTTCAAAGTTTGACAATACAGTTTCACAACAGCAACTTCAAAGTTTTACAATACATTTTGAGAACATCAACTTCAAAGTTTTAGAATGGCAACATCAAAGTTTAATAGTACAGTATTACAACAGCAACTTCAACGTTTGCGAGTGGCAACTTCAAAGTTTTACAATAGAGTTCCACAACAGCAACTTCAAAGTTTGACAATACAGTTTCACAACAGCAACTTCAAAGTTTTACAATACATTTTGAGAACATCAACTTCAAAGTTTTAGAATGGCAACATCAAAGTTTAATAGTACAGTATTACAACAGCAACTTCAACGTTTGCGAGTGGCAACTTCAAAGTTTTACAACACAGTACTACAACAGCAAGCTCAACGTTTCCGACGGGCTACTTCAACGTTTGCGAGGGGCTACTTCAACGTTTTACAATACAGTTTCAGAATAGCAACTTCAAACTTTTACAAAGGCAAATTCTAGGTTTGTCAACGACAAGCTCAGAGTTTCACATTACAATTTCACAACAGCAACTTCAAACTTGTACAAAGGCAACTTCAAAGTTTTACGACACAGTTTGACAACAGCTACTTTAAAGTTTTATAATACAGTTTCACAAGAGCAACTTCACAGTTTTACAACACAGTTCTATAACAGCAACTTTGAAGTTTTACAACACAGTTTGACAAGAGCAACTTCAAAGTTTGCAAATAGCAACCTCAAAGTTTTACAATACAGTTCTACAACAGCAACTTCCAAGTTTTACGACACAGTTTGACAACAGCAACTTTGAAGTTTTACAACACAGTTTGACATCAGAAACTTCAAATTTTGCAAATAGCAACCTCAAAGTTTTACAGTACAGTTCTACAACAGCAACTTCAAAGTTTTACGACACAGTTCTATAACAGCAACTTTGAAGTTTTACAACACAGTTTGACATCAGAAACTTCAAATTTTGCAAATAGCAACCTCAAAGTTTTACAGTACAGTTCTACAACAGCAACTTCAAAGTTTTACGACACAGTTTGACAACAGCAACTTCACAGTTTTACAACACAGTTTGACAACAGCCACTTTGAAGTTTTACAACACAGTTTGACAACAGAAACTTCAAAGTTTGCCAATGGCAACTTCAAAGTTTCACGATACCGGTTAACAACAGCAACTTCCAAGTTTCACAATACAGTTTCACAATAGCAATTCAAAGTTTTTCAACAGCAACTTCACAGTTTTACAACACAGTTTGACAACAGCCACTTTGAAGTTTTACAACACAGTTTGACAACAGCCACTTTGAAGATTTACAACACAGTTTGACAACAGAAACTTCAAAGTTTGCCAATGGCAACTTCAAAGTTTCACAATACCGGTTAACAACAGCAACTTCCAAGTTTCACAATACAGTTTCACAATAGCAATTGAAAGTTTTTCAACAGCAACTTCAAAGTTTTACAATACAGTTTCACAACAGCAACTTCAAAGTTTTAGAATGGCAACAACAAAGTTTAATACTACAGTATTACAACAGCAACTTCAAAGTTTTACAGTGGCAACTTCAACGTTTGATACTATAGTTTTACCGGGGCAACTGCAATGTTTTACGGTGCCAAATTCAACGTTTTACAGTAGAGTTCCACAACGGCAACTTCAACGTTTTACAGTAGAGTTCCACAAAGGCAACTTCAGCGTTTTAGAATAGACTTCCACAACGGCAACTTCAACGATGTGAATGGCGAGTTCAAAGTTTTACAATACAGTTCCACAAGGGCGAGTTCAAAGTTTTACAATACAGTTCCACAAGGGCGAGTTCAAAGTTTTACAATACAGTTCCACAAGGGCGAGTTCAAAGTTTTACAATACAGTTCCACAAGGGCGAGTTCAAAGTTTTACAATGCAGTTCCACAAGGGCAACATCAAAGTTTTACAATACATTTTGAGAACATCAACTTCAACCTTTGCGAGTGGCAACATCAAATTTTTACAACACAGTATTACAACAGCAACTTCAACCTTTGCGAGTGGCAACATCAAATTTTTACAACACAGTATTACAACAGCAACTTCAACCTTTGCGAGTGGCAACATCAAATTTTTACAACACAGTATTACAACAGCAACTTCAACCTTTGCGAGTGGCAACATCAAATTTTTACAACACAGTATTACAACAGCAACTTCAACCTTTGCGAGTGGCAACATCAAATTTTTACAACACAGTATTACAACAGCAACTTCAACCTTTGCGAGTGGCAACTTCAAAGTTTTACAACACAGTATTACAACAGCAACTTCAACCTTTGCCAGTGGCAACATCAAAGTTTTACAACACAGTACTACAACAGCAAGCTCAACGTTTCCGAGTGGCAACCTCAACGTTTCCGACGGGCTACTTCAACGTTTCCGACGGGCTACTTCAAAGTTTTACAGTACAGTTTCAGAATAGCAACTTCAAACTTTTACAAAGGCAAATTCTAGGTTTGTCAACGACAAGCTCAGAGTTTCACATTACAATTTCACAACAGCAACTTCAAACTTGTACAAAGGCAACTTCAAAAGTTTTACGACACAGTTTGACAACACCTCTTTAAAGTTTTATAATACAGTTTCACAAGAGCAACTTCACAGTTTTACAACACAGTTCTATAACAGCAACTTTGAAGTTTTACAACACAGTTTGACATCAGAAACTTCAAATTTTGCAAATAGCAACCTCAAAGTTTTACAATACAGTTCTACAACAGCAACTTCAAAGTTTTACGACACAGTTTGACAACAGCAACTTCACAGTTTTACAACACAGTTTGACAACAGAAACTTCAAAGTTTGCCAATGGCAACTTCAAAGTTTCACAATACCGGTTAACAACAGCAACTTCCAAGTTTCACAATACAGTTTCACAATAGCAATTCAAAGTTTTTCAACAGCAACTTCAAAGTTTTACAACACAGTTCTATAACAGCAACTTCAAAGTTTTACAATACATTTTGAGAACATCAACAACAAAGTTTTAGAATGGCAACAACAAAGTTTAATAGTACAGTATTACAACAGCAACTTCAAAGTTTTACAGTGGCAACTTCAACGTTTGATACTATAGTTTTACCGGGGCAACTTCAGGGTTTTACGGTGGCAACTTCAGGGTTTTACAATAGAGTTACACAACGGCAACTTCAACGTTTTACAATACAGTTTGACAACAGCGAGTTCAAAGTTTGGAAATAGCAACTTCAAAGTTTTACAATACAGTTTCACAACAGCAACTTCAAAGTCTTCCAATACAGGTTCACAATTGAAACTTCAGGATTTTACAGTGGCAACTTCAGAGTTTTACAATACAGTTTCACAACAGCAACTTCAAGGTTTTACAGTGGCAACTTCAAAGTTTGGTACTATAGTTTTACCGTGGCAACTTCAGGGTTTTACAATGGCAACTTCAACGTTTTACAATAGAGTTCCACAACGGCAACTTCAACGTTTTACGGTGGCAACTTAAAAGTTTCACAGTGGCAACTTCAACGTTTTACAGTGGCAACTTCAACGTTTGATACTACAGTTTTACCGTGGCAACTTCAACGTTTGATACTACAGTTTTACCGTGGCAACTTCAACGTTTTACAGTGGCACCTTCAAAGTTTGTGAATGGCAACTTCAAAGTTTTACAATAGAGTTCCACAACAGCAACTTCAAAGTTTGACAATACAGTTTCACAACAGCAACTTCAAAGTTTTACAATACATTTTGAGAACATCAACTTCAAAGTTTTAGAATGGCAACATCAAAGTTTAATAGTACAGTATTAGAACAGCAACTTCAACGTTTGCGAGTGGCAACTTCAAAGTTTTACAACACAGTACTACAACAGCAAGCTCAACGTTTCCGACGGGCTACTTCAACGTTTGCGAGGGGCTACTTCAACGTTTTACAATACAGTTTCAGAATAGCAACTTCAAACTTTTACAAAGGCAAATTCTAGGTTTGTCAACGACAAGCTCAGAGTTTCACATTACAATTTCACAACAGCAACTTCAAACTTGTACAAAGGCAACTTCAAAGTTTTACGACACAGTTTGACAACAGCTACTTTAAAGTTTTATAATACAGTTTCACAAGAGCAACTTCACAGTTTTACAACACAGTTCTATAACAGCAACTTTGAAGTTTTACAACACAGTTTGACAAGAGCAACTTCAAAGTTTGCAAATAGCAACCTCAAAGTTTTACAATACAGTTCTACAACAGCAACTTCAAAGTTTTACGACACAGTTTGACAACAGCAACTTTGAAGTTTTACAACACAGTTCTATAACAGCAACTTTGAAGTTTTACAACACAGTTTGACATCAGAAACTTCAAATTTTGCAAATAGCAACCTCAAAGTTTCACAATACAGTTCTACAACAGCAACTTCAAAGTTTTACGACACAGTTCTACAACAGCAACTTCAAAGTTTTACGACACAGTTTGACAACAGCAACTTTGAAGTTTTACAACACAGTTCTATAACAGCAGCTTTGAAGATTTACAACACAGTTTGACAACAGAAACTTCAAAGTTTGCCAATGGCAACTTCAAAGTTTCACAATACCGGTTAACAACAGCAACTTCCAAGTTTCACAATACAGTTTCACAATAGCAATTCAAAGTTTTTCAACAGCAACTTCGAAGTTTTACAATACAGTTTCACAACAGCAACTTCAAAGTTTTATAATACATTTTGAGAACATCAACAACAAAGTTTTAGAATGGCAACAACAAAGTTTAATAGTACAGTATTACAACAGCAACTTCAAAGTTTTACAGTGGCAACTTCAACGTTTGATACTATAGTTTTACCGGGGCAACTGCAATGTTTTACGGTGGCAACTTCAGCGTTTTACAGTAGAGTTCCACAACGGCAACTTCAGCGTTTTACAGTAGAGTTCCACAACGGCAACTTCAGCGTTTTACAGTAGAGTTCCACAACGGCAACTTCAGCGTTTTACAGTAGAGTTCCACAACGGCAACTTCAGCGTTTTACAGTAGAGTTCCACAACGGCAACTTCAGCGTTTTACAGTGGCAACTTCAGCGTTTGACAGTGGCAACTTCAACGTTTGACAGTGGCAACTTCAACGTTTGATACTACAGTTTTACCGTGGCAACTTCAACGTTTTACCGTGGCAACTTCAACGTTTTACAGTGGCAACTTCAACGTTTGTGAATGGTAACTTCAAAGTTTGTGAATGGTAACTTCAAAGTTTTGCAATAGAGTTCCACAACGGCAACTTCAAAAAGTTTTACAATACATTTTGAGAACATCAACTTCAAAGTTTTAGAATGGCAACAACAAAGTTTAATAGTACAGTATTACAACAGCAACTTCAAAGTTTTACAGTGGCAACTTCAAAGTTTGATACTATAGTTTTACCGTGGCAACTTCAGGGTTTTACGGTGGCAACTTCAAGGTTTTACGGTGTCAACTTCAAGGTTTTACGGTGGCAACTTCAAGGTTTTACGGTGTCAACTTCAAGGTTTTACTGTGGCAACTTCAATGTTTTACAATAGAGTTCCACAACGGCAACTTCAACGTTTTACTGTGGCAACTTCAACATTTTACAGTGGCAACTTCAGCGTTTTACCGTGGCAACTTCAACGTTTGATACTACAGTTTTACCGTGGCAACTTCAACGTTTGATACTACAGTTTTACCGTGGCAACTTCAACGTTTTACAGTGTCACCTTCAAAGTTTGTGAATGGCAACTTCAAAGTTTTACAATAGAGTTCCACAACAGCAACTTCAAAGTTTGACAATACAGTTTCACAACAGCAACTTCAAAGTTTTACAATACATTTTGAGAACATCAACTTCAAAGTTTTAGAATGGCAACATCAAAGTTTAATAGTACAGTATTACAACAGCAACTTCAACGTTTGCGAGTGGCAACTTCAAAGTTTTACAATAGAGTTCCACAACAGCAACTTCAAAGTTTGACAATACAGTTTCACAACAGCAACTTCAAAGTTTTACAATACATTTTGAGAACATCAACTTCAAAGTTTTAGAATGGCAACATCAAAGTTTAATAGTACAGTATTACAACAGCAACTTCAACGTTTGCGAGTGGCAACTTCAAAGTTTTACAACACAGTACTACAACAGCAAGCTCAACGTTTCCGACGGGCTACTTCAAGGTTTGCGAGGGGCTACTTCAACGTTTTACAATACAGTTTCAGAATAGCAACTTCAAACTTTTACAAAGGCAAATTCTAGGTTTGTCAACGACAAGCTCAGAGTTTCACATTACAATTTCACAACAGCAACTTCAAACTTGTACAAAGGCAACTTCAAAGTTTTACGACACAGTTTGACAACAGCTACTTTAAAGTTTTATAATACAGTTTCACAAGAGCAACTTCACAGTTTTACAACACAGTTCTATAACAGCAACTTTGAAGTTTTACAACACAGTTTGACAATAGCAACTTCAAAGTTTGCAAATAGCAACCTCAAAGTTTTACAGTACAGTTCTACAACAGCAACTTCAAAGTTTTACGACACAGTTCTATAACAGCAACTTTGAAGTTTTACAACACAGTTTGACATCAGAAACTTCAAATTTTGCAAATAGCAACCTCAAAGTTTTACAGTACAGTTCTACAACAGCAACTTCAAAGTTTTACGACACAGTTCTATAACAGCAACTTTGAAGTTTTACAACACAGTTTGACATCAGAAACTTCAAATTTTGCAAATAGCAACCTCAAAGTTTTACAGTACAGTTCTACAACAGCAACTTCAAAGTTTTACGACACAGTTTGACAACAGCAACTTCACAGTTTTACAACACAGTTTGACAACAGCCACTTTGAAGTCTTACAACACAGTTTGACAACAGAAACTTCAAAGTTTGCCAATGGCAACTTCAAAGTTTCACGATACCGGTTAACAACAGCAACTTCCAAGTTTCACAATACAGTTTCACAATAGCAATTCAAAGTTTTTCAACAGCAACTTCAAAGTTTTACAATACAGTTTCACAACAGCAACTTCAAAGTTTTATAATACATTTTGAGAACATCAACAACAAAGTTTTAGAATGGCAACAACAAAGTTTAATAGTACAGTATTACAACAGCAACTTCAAAGTTTTACAGTGGCAACTTCAACGTTTGATACTATAGTTTTACCGGGGCAACTGCAATGTTTTACGGTGGCAACTTCAGCGTTTTACAGTAGAGTTCCACAACGGCAACTTCAGCGTTTTACAGTAGAGTTCCACAACGGCAACTTCAGCGTTTTACAGTAGAGTTCCACAACGGCAACTTCAGCGTTTTACAGTGGCAACTTCAGCGTTTTACAGTGGCAACTTCAACGTTTGACAGTGGCAACTTCAACGTTTGACAGTGGCAACTTCAACGTTTGACAGTGGCAACTTCAACGTTTGATACTACAGTTTTACCGTGGCAACTTCAACGTTTGATACTACAGTTTTACCGTGGCAACTTCAACGTTTTACAGTGGCAACTTCAACGTTTTACAGTGGCAACTTCAACGTTTGTGAATGGTAACTTCAAAGTTTGTGAATGGTAACTTCAAAGTTTTGCAATAGAGTTCCACAACGGCAACTTCAAAAAGTTTTACAATACATTTTGAGAACATCAACTTCAAAGTTTTAGAATGGCAACAACAAAGTTTAATAGTACAGTATTACAACAGCAACTTCAAAGTTTTACAGTGGCAACTTCAAAGTTTGATACTATAGTTTTACCGTGGCAACTTCAGGGTTTTACGGTGGCAACTTCAAGGTTTTACGGTGTCAACTTCAAGGTTTTACGGTGGCAACTTCAAGGTTTTACGGTGTCAACTTCAAGGTTTTACTGTGGCAACTTCAATGTTTTACAATAGAGTTCCACAACGGCAACTTCAACGTTTTACTGTGGCAACTTCAACATTTTACAGTGGCAACTTCAGCGTTTTACCGTGGCAACTTCAACGTTTGATACTACAGTTTTACCGTGGCAACTTCAACGTTTGATACTACAGTTTTACCGTGGCAACTTCAACGTTTTACAGTGTCACCTTCAAAGTTTGTGAATGGCAACTTCAAAGTTTTACAATAGAGTTCCACAACAGCAACTTCAAAGTTTGACAATACAGTTTCACAACAGCAACTTCAAAGTTTTACAATACATTTTGAGAACATCAACTTCAAAGTTTTAGAATGGCAACATCAAAGTTTAATAGTACAGTATTACAACAGCAACTTCAACGTTTGCGAGTGGCAACTTCAAAGTTTTACAATAGAGTTCCACAACAGCAACTTCAAAGTTTGACAATACAGTTTCACAACAGCAACTTCAAAGTTTTACAATACATTTTGAGAACATCAACTTCAAAGTTTTAGAATGGCAACATCAAAGTTTAATAGTACAGTATTACAACAGCAACTTCAACGTTTGCGAGTGGCAACTTCAAAGTTTTACAACACAGTACTACAACAGCAAGCTCAACGTTTCCGACGGGCTACTTCAAGGTTTGCGAGGGGCTACTTCAACGTTTTACAATACAGTTTCAGAATAGCAACTTCAAACTTTTACAAAGGCAAATTCTAGGTTTGTCAACGACAAGCTCAGAGTTTCACATTACAATTTCACAACAGCAACTTCAAACTTGTACAAAGGCAACTTCAAAGTTTTACGACACAGTTTGACAACAGCTACTTTAAAGTTTTATAATACAGTTTCACAAGAGCAACTTCACAGTTTTACAACACAGTTCTATAACAGCAACTTTGAAGTTTTACAACACAGTTTGACAAGAGCAACTTCAAAGTTTGCAAATAGCAACCTCAAAGTTTTACAATACAGTTCTACAACAGCAACTTCAAAGTTTTACGACACAGTTCTATAACAGCAACTTTGAAGTTTTACAACACAGTTTGACATCAGAAACTTCAAATTTTGCAAATAGCAACCTCAAAGTTTTACAGTACAGTTCTACAACAGCAACTTCAAAGTTTTACGACACAGTTCTATAACAGCAACTTTGAAGTTTTACAACACAGTTTGACATCAGAAACTTCAAATTTTGCAAATAGCAACCTCAAAGTTTTACAGTACAGTTCTACAACAGCAACTTCAAAGTTTTACGACACAGTTTGACAACAGCAACTTCACAGTTTTACAACACAGTTTGACAACAGCCACTTTGAAGTCTTACAACACAGTTTGACAACAGAAACTTCAAAGTTTGCCAATGGCAACTTCAAAGTTTCACGATACCGGTTAACAACAGCAACTTCCAAGTTTCACAATACAGTTTCACAATAGCAATTCAAAGTTTTTCAACAGCAACTTCACAGTTTTACAACACAGTTTGACAACAGCCACTTTGAAGTTTTACAACACAGTTTGACAACAGCCACTTTGAAGATTTACAACACAGTTTGACAACAGAAACTTCAAAGTTTGCCAATGGCAACATCAAAGTTTCACAATACCGGTTAACAACAGCAACTTCCAAGTTTCACAATACAGTTTCACAATAGCAATTGAAAGTTTTTCAACAGCAACTTCAAAGTTTTACAATACAGTTTCACAACAGCAACTTCAAAGTTTTAGAATGGCAACAACAAAGTTTAATACTACAGTATTACAACAGCAACTTCAAAGTTTTACAGTGGCAACTTCAACGTTTGATACTATAGTTTTACCGGGGCAACTGCAATGTTTTACGGTGCCAAATTCAACGTTTTACAGTAGAGTTCCACAACGGCAACTTCAACGTTTTACAGTAGAGTTCCACAAAGGCAACTTCAGCGTTTTAGAATAGACTTCCACAACGGCAACTTCAACGATGTGAATGGCGAGTTCAAAGTTTTACAATACAGTTCCACAAGGGCGAGTTCAAAGTTTTACAATACAGTTCCACAAGGGCGAGTTCAAAGTTTTACAATACAGTTCCACAAGGGCGAGTTCAAAGTTTTACAATACAGTTCCACAAGGGCGAGTTCAAAGTTTTACAATGCAGTTCCACAAGGGCAACATCAAAGTTTTACAATACATTTTGAGAACATCAACTTCAACCTTTGCGAGTGGCAACATCAAATTTTTACAACACAGTATTACAACAGCAACTTCAACCTTTGCGAGTGGCAACATCAAATTTTTACAACACAGTATTACAACAGCAACTTCAACCTTTGCGAGTGGCAACATCAAATTTTTACAACACAGTATTACAACAGCAACTTCAACCTTTGCGAGTGGCAACATCAAATTTTTACAACACAGTATTACAACAGCAACTTCAACCTTTGCGAGTGGCAACTTCAAAGTTTTACAACACAGTATTACAACAGCAACTTCAACCTTTGCCAGTGGCAACATCAAAGTTTTACAACACAGTACTACAACAGCAAGCTCAACGTTTCCGAGTGGCAACCTCAACGTTTCCGACGGGCTACTTCAACGTTTCCGACGGGCTACTTCAAAGTTTTACAGTACAGTTTCAGAATAGCAACTTCAAACTTTTACAAAGGCAAATTCTAGGTTTGTCAACGACAAGCTCAGAGTTTCACATTACAATTTCACAACAGCAACTTCAAACTTGTACAAAGGCAACTTCAAAAGTTTTACGACACAGTTTGACAACAGCTCTTTAAAGTTTTATAATACAGTTTCACAAGAGCAACTTCACAGTTTTACAACACAGTTCTATAACAGCAACTTTGAAGTTTTACAACACAGTTTGACATCAGAAACTTCAAATTTTGCAAATAGCAACCTCAAAGTTTTACAATACAGTTCTACAACAGCAACTTCAAAGTTTTACGACACAGTTTGACAACAGCAACTTCACAGTTTTACAACACAGTTTGACAACAGAAACTTCAAAGTTTGCCAATGGCAACTTCAAAGTTTCACAATACCGGTTAACAACAGCAACTTCCAAGTTTCACAATACAGTTTCACAATAGCAATTCAAAGTTTTTCAACAGCAACTTCAAAGTTTTACAACACAGTTCTATAACAGCAACTTCAAAGTTTTACAATACATTTTGAGAACATCAACAACAAAGTTTTAGAATGGCAACAACAAAGTTTAATAGTACAGTATTACAACAGCAACTTCAAAGTTTTACAGTGGCAACTTCAACGTTTGATACTATAGTTTTACCGGGGCAACTTCAGGGTTTTACGGTGGCAACTTCAGGGTTTTACAATAGAGTTACACAACGGCAACTTCAACGTTTTACAATACAGTTTGACAACAGCGAGTTCAAAGTTTGGAAATAGCAACTTCAAAGTTTTACAATACAGTTTCACAACAGCAACTTCAAAGTCTTCCAATACAGGTTCACAATTGAAACTTCAGGATTTTACAGTGGCAACTTCAGAGTTTTACAATACAGTTTCACAACAGCAACTTCAAGGTTTTACAGTGGCAACTTCAAAGTTTGGTACTATAGTTTTACCGTGGCAACTTCAGGGTTTTACAATGGCAACTTCAACGTTTTACAATAGAGTTCCACAACGGCAACTTCAACGTTTTACGGTGGCAACTTAAAAGTTTCACAGTGGCAACTTCAACGTTTTACAGTGGCAACTTCAACGTTTGATACTACAGTTTTACCGTGGCAACTTCAACGTTTGATACTACAGTTTTACCGTGGCAACTTCAACGTTTTACAGTGGCACCTTCAAAGTTTGTGAATGGCAACTTCAAAGTTTTACAATAGAGTTCCACAACAGCAACTTCAAAGTTTGACAATACAGTTTCACAACAGCAACTTCAAAGTTTTACAATACATTTTGAGAACATCAACTTCAAAGTTTTAGAATGGCAACATCAAAGTTTAATAGTACAGTATTAGAACAGCAACTTCAACGTTTGCGAGTGGCAACTTCAAAGTTTTACAACACAGTACTACAACAGCAAGCTCAACGTTTCCGACGGGCTACTTCAACGTTTGCGAGGGGCTACTTCAACGTTTTACAATACAGTTTCAGAATAGCAACTTCAAACTTTTACAAAGGCAAATTCTAGGTTTGTCAACGACAAGCTCAGAGTTTCACATTACAATTTCACAACAGCAACTTCAAACTTGTACAAAGGCAACTTCAAAGTTTTACGACACAGTTTGACAACAGCTACTTTAAAGTTTTATAATACAGTTTCACAAGAGCAACTTCACAGTTTTACAACACAGTTCTATAACAGCAACTTTGAAGTTTTACAACACAGTTTGACAAGAGCAACTTCAAAGTTTGCAAATAGCAACCTCAAAGTTTTACAATACAGTTCTACAACAGCAACTTCAAAGTTTTACGACACAGTTTGACAACAGCAACTTTGAAGTTTTACAACACAGTTCTATAACAGCAACTTTGAAGTTTTACAACACAGTTTGACATCAGAAACTTCAAATTTTGCAAATAGCAACCTCAAAGTTTCACAATACAGTTCTACAACAGCAACTTCAAAGTTTTACGACACAGTTCTACAACAGCAACTTCAAAGTTTTACGACACAGTTCTATAACAGCAACTTTGAAGTTTTACAACACAGTTTGACATCAGAAACTTCAAATTTTGCAAATAGCAACCTCAAAGTTTCACAATACAGTTCTACAACAGCAACTTCAAAGTTTTACGACACAGTTCTACAACAGCAACTTCAAAGTTTTACGACACAGTTTGACAACAGCAACTTTGAAGTTTTACAACACAGTTCTATAACAGCAGCTTTGAAGATTTACAACACAGTTTGACAACAGAAACTTCAAAGTTTGCCAATGGCAACTTCAAAGTTTCACAATACCGGTTAACAACAGCAACTTCCAAGTTTCACAATACAGTTTCACAATAGCAATTCAAAGTTTTTCAACAGCAACTTCAAAGTTTTACAATACAGTTTCACAACAGCAACTTCAAAGTTTTATAATACATTTTGAGAACATCAACAACAAAGTTTTAGAATGGCAACAACAAAGTTTAATAGTACAGTATTACAACAGCAACTTCAAAGTTTTACAGTGGCAACTTCAACGTTTGATACTATAGTTTTACCGGGGCAACTGCAATGTTTTACGGTGGCAACTTCAGCGTTTTACAGTAGAGTTCCACAACGGCAACTTCAGCGTTTTACAGTAGAGTTCCACAACGGCAACTTCAGCGTTTTACAGTAGAGTTCCACAACGGCAACTTCAGCGTTTTACAGTAGAGTTCCACAACGGCAACTTCAGCGTTTTACAGTGGCAACTTCAACGTTTGATACTACAGTTTTACCGTGGCAACTTCAACGTTTGATACTACAGTTTTACCGTGGCAACTTCAACGTTTTACAGTGGCAACTTCAACGTTTTACAGTGGCAACTTCAACGTTTGTGAATGGTAACTTCAAAGTTTGTGAATGGTAACTTCAAAGTTTTGCAATAGAGTTCCACAACGGCAACTTCAAAAAGTTTTACAATACATTTTGAGAACATCAACTTCAAAGTTTTAGAATGGCAACAACAAAGTTTAATAGTACAGTATTACAACAGCAACTTCAAAGTTTTACAGTGGCAACTTCAAAGTTTGATACTATAGTTTTACCGTGGCAACTTCAGGGTTTTACGGTGGCAACTTCAAGGTTTTACGGTGTCAACTTCAAGGTTTTACGGTGGCAACTTCAAGGTTTTACGGTGTCAACTTCAAGGTTTTACTGTGGCAACTTCAATGTTTTACAATAGAGTTCCACAACGGCAACTTCAACGTTTTACTGTGGCAACTTCAACATTTTACAGTGGCAACTTCAGCGTTTTACCGTGGCAACTTCAACGTTTGATACTACAGTTTTACCGTGGCAACTTCAACGTTTGATACTACAGTTTTACCGTGGCAACTTCAACGTTTTACAGTGTCACCTTCAAAGTTTGTGAATGGCAACTTCAAAGTTTTACAATAGAGTTCCACAACAGCAACTTCAAAGTTTGACAATACAGTTTCACAACAGCAACTTCAAAGTTTTACAATACATTTTGAGAACATCAACTTCAAAGTTTTAGAATGGCAACATCAAAGTTTAATAGTACAGTATTACAACAGCAACTTCAACGTTTGCGAGTGGCAACTTCAAAGTTTTACAATAGAGTTCCACAACAGCAACTTCAAAGTTTGACAATACAGTTTCACAACAGCAACTTCAAAGTTTTACAATACATTTTGAGAACATCAACTTCAAAGTTTTAGAATGGCAACATCAAAGTTTAATAGTACAGTATTACAACAGCAACTTCAACGTTTGCGAGTGGCAACTTCAAAGTTTTACAACACAGTACTACAACAGCAAGCTCAATGTTTCCGACGGGCTACTTCAAGGTTTGCGAGGGGCTACTTCAACGTTTTACAATACAGTTTCAGAATAGCAACTTCAAACTTTTACAAAGGCAAATTCTAGGTTTGTCAACGACAAGCTCAGAGTTTCACATTACAATTTCACAACAGCAACTTCAAACTTGTACAAAGGCAACTTCAAAGTTTTACGACACAGTTTGACAACAGCTACTTTAAAGTTTTATAATACAGTTTCACAAGAGCAACTTCACAGTTTTACAACACAGTTCTATAACAGCAACTTTGAAGTTTTACAACACAGTTTGACAAGAGCAACTTCAAAGTTTGCAAATAGCAACCTCAAAGTTTTACAATACAGTTCTACAACAGCAACTTCAAAGTTTTACGACACAGTTCTATAACAGCAACTTTGAAGTTTTACAACACAGTTTGACATCAGAAACTTCAAATTTTGCAAATAGCAACCTCAAAGTTTTACAGTACAGTTCTACAACAGCAACTTCAAAGTTTTACGACACAGTTCTATAACAGCAACTTTGAAGTTTTACAACACAGTTTGACATCAGAAACTTCAAATTTTGCAAATAGCAACCTCAAAGTTTTACAGTACAGTTCTACAACAGCAACTTCAAAGTTTTACGACACAGTTTGACAACAGCAACTTCACAGTTTTACAACACAGTTTGACAACAGCCACTTTGAAGTTTTACAACACAGTTTGACAACAGCCACTTTGAAGTTTTACAACACAGTTTGACAACAGAAACTTCAAAGTTTGCCAATGGCAACTTCAAAGTTTCACGATACCGGTTAACAACAGCAACTTCCAAGTTTCACAATACAGTTTCACAATAGCAATTCAAAGTTTTTCAACAGCAACTTCACAGTTTTACAACACAGTTTGACAACAGCCACTTTGAAGTTTTACAACACAGTTTGACAACAGCCACTTTGAAGTTTTACAACACAGTTTGACAACAGCCACTTTGAAGTTTTACAACACAGTTTGACAACAGAAACTTCAAAGTTTGCCAATGGCAACTTCAAAGTTTCACAATACCGGTTAACAACAGCAACTTCCAAGTTTCACAACACAGTTTCACAATAGCAATTGAAAGTTTTTCAACAGCAACTTCAAAGTTTTACAATACAGTTTCACAACAGCAACTTCAAAGTTTTAGAATGGCAACAACAAAGTTTAATACTACAGTATTACAACAGCAACTTCAAAGTTTTACAGTGGCAACTTCAACGTTTGATACTATAGTTTTACCGGGGCAACTGCAATGTTTTACGGTGCCAAATTCAACGTTTTACAGTAGAGTTCCACAACGGCAACTTCAACGTTTTACAGTAGAGTTCCACAAAGGCAACTTCAGCGTTTTAGAATAGACTTCCACAACGGCAACTTCAACGATGTGAATGGCGAGTTCAAAGTTTTACAATACAGTTCCACAAGGGCGAGTTCAAAGTTTTACAATACAGTTCCACAAGGGCGAGTTCAAAGTTTTACAATACAGTTCCACAAGGGCGAGTTCAAAGTTTTACAATACAGTTCCACAAGGGCGAGTTCAAAGTTTTACAATGCAGTTCCACAAGGGCAACATCAAAGTTTTACAATACATTTTGAGAACATCAACTTCAACCTTTGCGAGTGGCAACATCAAATTTTTACAACACAGTATTACAACAGCAACTTCAACCTTTGCGAGTGGCAACATCAAATTTTTACAACACAGTATTACAACAGCAACTTCAACCTTTGCGAGTGGCAACTTCAAAGTTTTACAACACAGTATTACAACAGCAACTTCAACCTTTGCCAGTGGCAACATCAAAGTTTTACAACACAGTACTACAACAGCAAGCTCAACGTTTCCGAGTGGCAACCTCAACGTTTCCGACGGGCTACTTCAACGTTTCTGACGGGCTACTTCAAAGTTTTACAGTACAGTTTCAGAATAGCAACTTCAAACTTTTACAAAGGCAAATTCTAGGTTTGTCAACGACAAGCTCAGAGTTTCACATTACAATTTCACAACAGCAACTTCAAACTTGTACAAAGGCAACTTCAAAAGTTTTACGACACAGTTTGACAACAGCTCTTTAAAGTTTTATAATACAGTTTCACAAGAGCAACTTCACAGTTTTACAACACAGTTCTATAACAGCAACTTTGAAGTTTTACAACACAGTTTGACATCAGAAACTTCAAATTTTGCAAATAGCAACCTCAAAGTTTTACAATACAGTTCTACAACAGCAACTTCAAAGTTTTACGACACAGTTTGACAACAGCAACTTCATAGTTTTACAACACAGTTTGACAACAGAAACTTCAAAGTTTGCCAATGGCAACTTCAAAGTTTCACAATACCGGTTAACAACAGCAACTTCCAAGTTTCACAATACAGTTTCACAATAGCAATTCAAAGTTTTTCAACAGCAACTTCAAAGTTTTACAACACAGTTCTATAACAGCAACTTCAAAGTTTTACAATACATTTTGAGAACATCAACAACAAAGTTTTAGAATGGCAACAACAAAGTTTAATAGTACAGTATTACAACAGCAACTTCAAAGTTTTACAGTGGCAACTTCAACGTTTGATACTATAGTTTTACCGGGGCAACTTCAGGGTTTTACGGTGGCAACTTCAGGGTTTTACAATAGAGTTACACAACGGCAACTTCAACGTTTTACAATACAGTTTGACAACAGCGAGTTCAAAGTTTGGAAATAGCAACTTCAAAGTTTTACAATACAGTTTCACAACAGCAACTTCAAAGTCTTCCAATACAGGTTCACAATTGAAACTTCAGGATTTTACAGTGGCAACTTCAGAGTTTTACAATACAGTTTCACAACAGCAACTTCAAGGTTTTACAGTGGCAACTTCAAAGTTTGGTACTATAGTTTTACCGTGGCAACTTCAGGGTTTTACAATGGCAACTTCAACGTTTTACAATAGAGTTCCACAACGGCAACTTCAACGTTTTACGGTGGCAACTTAAAAGTTTCACAGTGGCAACTTCAACGTTTTACAGTGGCAACTTCAACGTTTGATACTACAGTTTTACCGTGGCAACTTCAACGTTTGATACTACAGTTTTACCGTGGCAACTTCAACGTTTTACAGTGGCACCTTCAAAGTTTGTGAATGGCAACTTCAAAGTTTTACAATAGAGTTCCACAACAGCAACTTCAAAGTTTGACAATACAGTTTCACAACAGCAACTTCAAAGTTTTACAATACATTTTGAGAACATCAACTTCAAAGTTTTAGAATGGCAACATCAAAGTTTAATAGTACAGTATTAGAACAGCAACTTCAACGTTTGCGAGTGGCAACTTCAAAGTTTTACAACACAGTACTACAACAGCAAGCTCAACGTTTCCGACGGGCTACTTCAAGGTTTGCGAGGGGCTACTTCAACGTTTTACAATACAGTTTCAGAATAGCAACTTCAAACTTTTACAAAGGCAAATTCTAGGTTTGTCAACGACAAGCTCAGAGTTTCACATTACAATTTCACAACAGCAACTTCAAACTTGTACAAAGGCAACTTCAAAGTTTTACGACACAGTTTGACAACAGCTACTTTAAAGTTTTATAATACAGTTTCACAAGAGCAACTTCACAGTTTTACAACACAGTTCTATAACAGCAACTTTGAAGTTTTACAACACAGTTTGACAAGAGCAACTTCAAAGTTTGCAAATAGCAACCTCAAAGTTTTACAATACAGTTCTACAACAGCAACTTCAAAGTTTTACGACACAGTTCTATAACAGCAACTTTGAAGTTTTACAACACAGTTTGACATCAGAAACTTCAAATTTTGCAAATAGCAACCTCAAAGTTTTACAGTACAGTTCTACAACAGCAACTTCAAAGTTTTACGACACAGTTCTATAACAGCAACTTTGAAGTTTTACAACACAGTTTGACATCAGAAACTTCAAATTTTGCAAATAGCAACCTCAAAGTTTTACAGTACAGTTCTACAACAGCAACTTCAAAGTTTTACGACACAGTTTGACAACAGCAACTTCACAGTTTTACAACACAGTTCTATAACAGCCACTTTGAAGTTTTACAACACAGTTTGACAACAGAAACTTCAAAGTTTGCCAATGGCAACTTCAAAGTTTCACGATACCGGTTAACAACAGCAACTTCCAAGTTTCACAATACAGTTTCACAATAGCAATTCAAAGTTTTTCAACAGCAACTTCACAGTTTTACAACACAGTTTGACAACAGCCACTTTGAAGTTTTACAACACAGTTTGACAACAGCCACTTTGAAGTTTTACAACACAGTTTGACAACAGAAACTTCAAAGTTTGCCAATGGCAACTTCAAAGTTTCACAATACCGGTTAACAACAGCAACTTCCAAGTTTCACAATACAGTTTCACAATAGCAATTGAAAGTTTTTCAACAGCAACTTCAAAGTTTTACAATACAGTTTCACAACAGCAACTTCAAAGTTTTAGAATGGCAACAACAAAGTTTAATACTACAGTATTACAACAGCAACTTCAAAGTTTTACAGTGGCAACTTCAACGTTTGATACTATAGTTTTACCGGGGCAACTGCAATGTTTTACGGTGCCAAATTCAACGTTTTACAGTAGAGTTCCACAACGGCAACTTCAACGTTTTACAGTAGAGTTCCACAAAGGCAACTTCAGCGTTTTAGAATAGACTTCCACAACGGCAACTTCAACGATGTGAATGGCGAGTTCAAAGTTTTACAATACAGTTCCACAAGGGCGAGTTCAAAGTTTTACAATACAGTTCCACAAGGGCGAGTTCAAAGTTTTACAATACAGTTCCACAAGGGCGAGTTCAAAGTTTTACAATGCAGTTCCACAAGGGCAACATCAAAGTTTTACAATACATTTTGAGAACATCAACTTCAACCTTTGCGAGTGGCAACATCAAATTTTTACAACACAGTATTACAACAGCAACTTCAACCTTTGCGAGTGGCAACATCAAATTTTTACAACACAGTATTACAACAGCAACTTCAACCTTTGCGAGTGGCAACATCAAATTTTTACAACACAGTATTACAACAGCAACTTCAACCTTTGCGAGTGGCAACATCAAATTTTTACAACACAGTATTACAACAGCAACTTCAACCTTTGCGAGTGGCAACTTCAAAGTTTTACAACACAGTATTACAACAGCAACTTCAACCTTTGCCAGTGGCAACATCAAAGTTTTACAACACAGTACTACAACAGCAAGCTCAACGTTTCCGAGTGGCAACCTCAACGTTTCCGACGGGCTACTTCAACGTTTCTGACGGGCTACTTCAAAGTTTTACAGTACAGTTTCAGAATAGCAACTTCAAACTTTTACAAAGGCAAATTCTAGGTTTGTCAACGACAAGCTCAGAGTTTCACATTACAATTTCACAACAGCAACTTCAAACTTGTACAAAGGCAACTTCAAAAGTTTTACGACACAGTTTGACAACAGCTCTTTAAAGTTTTATAATACAGTTTCACAAGAGCAACTTCACAGTTTTACAACACAGTTCTATAACAGCAACTTTGAAGTTTTACAACACAGTTTGACATCAGAAACTTCAAATTTTGCAAATAGCAACCTCAAAGTTTTACAATACAGTTCTACAACAGCAACTTCAAAGTTTTACGACACAGTTTGACAACAGCAACTTCATAGTTTTACAACACAGTTTGACAACAGAAACTTCAAAGTTTGCCAATGGCAACTTCAAAGTTTCACAATACCGGTTAACAACAGCAACTTCCAAGTTTCACAATACAGTTTCACAATAGCAATTCAAAGTTTTTCAACAGCAACTTCAAAGTTTTACGACACAGTTTGACAACAGCAACTTCATAGTTTTACAACACAGTTTGACAACAGAAACTTCAAAGTTTGCCAATGGCAACTTCAAAGTTTCACAATACCGGTTAACAACAGCAACTTCCAAGTTTCACAATACAGTTTCACAATAGCAATTCAAAGTTTTTCAACAGCAACTTCAAAGTTTTACAACACAGTTCTATAACAGCAACTTCAAAGTTTTACAATACATTTTGAGAACATCAACAACAAAGTTTTAGAATGGCAACAACAAAGTTTAATAGTACAGTATTACAACAGCAACTTCAAAGTTTTACAGTGGCAACTTCAACGTTTGATACTATAGTTTTACCGGGGCAACTTCAGGGTTTTACGGTGGCAACTTCAGGGTTTTACAATAGAGTTACACAACGGCAACTTCAACGTTTTACAATACAGTTTGACAACAGCGAGTTCAAAGTTTGGAAATAGCAACTTCAAAGTTTTACAATACAGTTTCACAACAGCAACTTCAAAGTCTTCCAATACAGGTTCACAATTGAAACTTCAGGATTTTACAGTGGCAACTTCAGAGTTTTACAATACAGTTTCACAACAGCAACTTCAAGGTTTTACAGTGGCAACTTCAAAGTTTGGTACTATAGTTTTACCGTGGCAACTTCAGGGTTTTACAATGGCAACTTCAACGTTTTACAATAGAGTTCCACAACGGCAACTTCAACGTTTTACGGTGGCAACTTAAAAGTTTCACAGTGGCAACTTCAACGTTTTACAGTGGCAACTTCAACGTTTGATACTACAGTTTTACCGTGGCAACTTCAACGTTTGATACTACAGTTTTACCGTGGCAACTTCAACGTTTTACAGTGGCACCTTCAAAGTTTGTGAATGGCAACTTCAAAGTTTTACAATAGAGTTCCACAACAGCAACTTCAAAGTTTGACAATACAGTTTCACAACAGCAACTTCAAAGTTTTACAATACATTTTGAGAACATCAACTTCAAAGTTTTAGAATGGCAACATCAAAGTTTAATAGTACAGTATTAGAACAGCAACTTCAACGTTTGCGAGTGGCAACTTCAAAGTTTTACAACACAGTACTACAACAGCAAGCTCAACGTTTCCGACGGGCTACTTCAAGGTTTGCGAGGGGCTACTTCAACGTTTTACAATACAGTTTCAGAATAGCAACTTCAAACTTTTACAAAGGCAAATTCTAGGTTTGTCAACGACAAGCTCAGAGTTTCACATTACAATTTCACAACAGCAACTTCAAACTTGTACAAAGGCAACTTCAAAGTTTTACGACACAGTTTGACAACAGCTACTTTAAAGTTTTATAATACAGTTTCACAAGAGCAACTTCACAGTTTTACAACACAGTTCTATAACAGCAACTTTGAAGTTTTACAACACAGTTTGACAAGAGCAACTTCAAAGTTTGCAAATAGCAACCTCAAAGTTTTACAATACAGTTCTACAACAGCAACTTCAAAGTTTTACGACACAGTTCTATAACAGCAACTTTGAAGTTTTACAACACAGTTTGACATCAGAAACTTCAAATTTTGCAAATAGCAACCTCAAAGTTTTACAGTACAGTTCTACAACAGCAACTTCAAAGTTTTACGACACAGTTCTATAACAGCAACTTTGAAGTTTTACAACACAGTTTGACATCAGAAACTTCAAATTTTGCAAATAGCAACCTCAAAGTTTTACAGTACAGTTCTACAACAGCAACTTCAAAGTTTTACGACACAGTTTGACAACAGCAACTTCACAGTTTTACAACACAGTTCTATAACAGCCACTTTGAAGTTTTACAACACAGTTTGACAACAGAAACTTCAAAGTTTGCCAATGGCAACTTCAAAGTTTCACGATACCGGTTAACAACAGCAACTTCCAAGTTTCACAATACAGTTTCACAATAGCAATTCAAAGTTTTTCAACAGCAACTTCACAGTTTTACAACACAGTTTGACAACAGCCACTTTGAAGTTTTACAACACAGTTTGACAACAGCCACTTTGAAGTTTTACAACACAGTTTGACAACAGAAACTTCAAAGTTTGCCAATGGCAACTTCAAAGTTTCACAATACCGGTTAACAACAGCAACTTCCAAGTTTCACAATACAGTTTCACAATAGCAATTGAAAGTTTTTCAACAGCAACTTCAAAGTTTTACAATACAGTTTCACAACAGCAACTTCAAAGTTTTAGAATGGCAACAACAAAGTTTAATACTACAGTATTACAACAGCAACTTCAAAGTTTTACAGTGGCAACTTCAACGTTTGATACTATAGTTTTACCGGGGCAACTGCAATGTTTTACGGTGCCAAATTCAACGTTTTACAGTAGAGTTCCACAACGGCAACTTCAACGTTTTACAGTAGAGTTCCACAAAGGCAACTTCAGCGTTTTAGAATAGACTTCCACAACGGCAACTTCAACGATGTGAATGGCGAGTTCAAAGTTTTACAATACAGTTCCACAAGGGCGAGTTCAAAGTTTTACAATACAGTTCCACAAGGGCGAGTTCAAAGTTTTACAATACAGTTCCACAAGGGCGAGTTCAAAGTTTTACAATGCAGTTCCACAAGGGCAACATCAAAGTTTTACAATACATTTTGAGAACAGCAACTTCAACCTTTGCGAGTGGCAACATCAAATTTTTACAACACAGTATTACAACAGCAACTTCAACCTTTGCGAGTGGCAACATCAAATTTTTACAACACAGTATTACAACAGCAACTTCAACCTTTGCGAGTGGCAACTTCAAAGTTTTACAACACAGTATTACAACAGCAACTTCAACCTTTGCCAGTGGCAACATCAAAGTTTTACAACACAGTACTACAACAGCAAGCTCAACGTTTCCGAGTGGCAACCTCAACGTTTCCGACGGGCTACTTCAACGTTTCCGACGGGCTACTTCAAAGTTTTACAGTACAGTTTCAGAATAGCAACTTCAAACTTTTACAAAGGCAAATTCTAGGTTTGTCAACGACAAGCTCAGAGTTTCACATTACAATTTCACAACAGCAACTTCAAACTTGTACAAAGGCAACTTCAAAAGTTTTACGACACAGTTTGACAACAGCTCTTTAAAGTTTTATAATACAGTTTCACAAGAGCAACTTCACAGTTTTACAACACAGTTCTATAACAGCAACTTTGAAGTTTTACAACACAGTTTGACATCAGAAACTTCAAATTTTGCAAATAGCAACCTCAAAGTTTTACAATACAGTTCTACAACAGCAACTTCAAAGTTTTACGACACAGTTTGACAACAGCAACTTCATAGTTTTACAACACAGTTTGACAACAGAAACTTCAAAGTTTGCCAATGGCAACTTCAAAGTTTCACAATACCGGTTAACAACAGCAACTTCCAAGTTTCACAATACAGTTTCACAATAGCAATTCAAAGTTTTTCAACAGCAACTTCAAAGTTTTACAACACAGTTCTATAACAGCAACTTCAAAGTTTTACAATACATTTTGAGAACATCAACAACAAAGTTTTAGAATGGCAACAACAAAGTTTAATAGTACAGTATTACAACAGCAACTTCAAAGTTTTACAGTGGCAACTTCAACGTTTGATACTATAGTTTTACCGGGGCAACTTCAGGGTTTTACGGTGGCAACTTCAGGGTTTTACAATAGAGTTACACAACGGCAACTTCAACGTTTTACAATACAGTTTGACAACAGCGAGTTCAAAGTTTGGAAATAGCAACTTCAAAGTTTTACAATACAGTTTCACAACAGCAACTTCAAAGTCTTCCAATACAGGTTCACAATTGAAACTTCAGGATTTTACAGTGGCAACTTCAGAGTTTTACAATACAGTTTCACAACAGCAACTTCAAGGTTTTACAGTGGCAACTTCAAAGTTTGGTACTATAGTTTTACCGTGGCAACTTCAGGGTTTTACAATGGCAACTTCAACGTTTTACAATAGAGTTCCACAACGGCAACTTCAACGTTTTACGGTGGCAACTTAAAAGTTTCACAGTGGCAACTTCAACGTTTTACAGTGGCAACTTCAACGTTTGATACTACAGTTTTACCGTGGCAACTTCAACGTTTGATACTACAGTTTTACCGTGGCAACTTCAACGTTTGATACTACAGTTTTACCGTGGCAACTTCAACGTTTTACAGTGGCACCTTCAAAGTTTGTGAATGGCAACTTCAAAGTTTTACAATAGAGTTCCACAACAGCAACTTCAAAGTTTGACAATACAGTTTCACAACAGCAACTTCAAAGTTTTACAATACATTTTGAGAACATCAACTTCAAAGTTTTAGAATGGCAACATCAAAGTTTAATAGTACAGTATTAGAACAGCAACTTCAACGTTTGCGAGTGGCAACTTCAAAGTTTTACAACACAGTACTACAACAGCAAGCTCAACGTTTCCGACGGGCTACTTCAACGTTTGCGAGGGGCTACTTCAACGTTTTACAATACAGTTTCAGAATAGCAACTTCAAACTTTTACAAAGGCAAATTCTAGGTTTGTCAACGACAAGCTCAGAGTTTCACATTACAATTTCACAACAGCAACTTCAAACTTGTACAAAGGCAACTTCAAAGTTTTACGACACAGTTTGACAACAGCTACTTTAAAGTTTTATAATACAGTTTCACAAGAGCAACTTCACAGTTTTACAACACAGTTCTATAACAGCAACTTTGAAGTTTTACAACACAGTTTGACAAGAGCAACTTCAAAGTTTGCAAATAGCAACCTCAAAGTTTTACAATACAGTTCTACAACAGCAACTTCAAAGTTTTACGACACAGTTCTATAACAGCAACTTTGAAGTTTTACAACACAGTTTGACATCAGAAACTTCAAATTTTGCAAATAGCAACCTCAAAGTTTTACAGTACAGTTCTACAACAGCAACTTCAAAGTTTTACGACACAGTTCTATAACAGCAACTTTGAAGTTTTACAACACAGTTTGACATCAGAAACTTCAAATTTTGCAAATAGCAACCTCAAAGTTTTACAGTACAGTTCTACAACAGCAACTTCAAAGTTTTACGACACAGTTCTATAACAGCAACTTTGAAGTTTTACAACACAGTTTGACATCAGAAACTTCAAATTTTGCAAATAGCAACCTCAAAGTTTTACAGTACAGTTCTACAACAGCAACTTCAAAGTTTTACGACACAGTTTGACAACAGCAACTTCACAGTTTTACAACACAGTTCTATAACAGCCACTTTGAAGTTTTACGACACAGTTTGACAACAGAAACTTCAAAGTTTGCCAATGGCAACTTCAAAGTTTCACGATACCGGTTAACAACAGCAACTTCCAAGTTTCACAATACAGTTTCACAATAGCAATTCAAAGTTTTTCAACAGCAACTTCACAGTTTTACAACACAGTTTGACAACAGCCACTTTGAAGTTTTACAACACAGTTTGACAACAGCCACTTTGAAGTTTTACAACACAGTTTGACAACAGAAACTTCAAAGTTTGCCAATGGCAACTTCAAAGTTTCACAATACCGGTTAACAACAGCAACTTCCAAGTTTCACAATACAGTTTCACAATAGCAATTCAAAGTTTTTCAACAGCAACTTCAAAGTTTTACAATACAGTTTCACAACAGCAACTTCAAAGTTTTAGAATGGCAACAACAAAGTTTAATACTACAGTATTACAACAGCAACTTCAAAGTTTTACAGTGGCAACTTCAACGTTTGATACTATAGTTTTACCGGGGCAACTGCAATGTTTTACGGTGCCAAATTCAACGTTTTACAGTAGAGTTCCACAACGGCAACTTCAACGTTTTACAGTAGAGTTCCACAAAGGCAACTTCAGCGTTTTAGAATAGACTTCCACAACGGCAACTTCAACGATGTGAATGGCGAGTTCAAAGTTTTACAATACAGTTCCACAAGGGCGAGTTCAAAGTTTTACAATACAGTTCCACAAGGGCGAGTTCAAAGTTTTACAATACAGTTCCACAAGGGCGAGTTCAAAGTTTTACAATGCAGTTCCACAAGGGCAACATCAAAGTTTTACAATACATTTTGAGAACATCAACTTCAACCTTTGCGAGTGGCAACATCAAATTTTTACAACACAGTATTACAACAGCAACTTCAACCTTTGCGAGTGGCAACATCAAATTTTTACAACACAGTATTACAACAGCAACTTCAACCTTTGCGAGTGGCAACATCAAATTTTTACAACACAGTATTACAACAGCAACTTCAACCTTTGCGAGTGGCAACTTCAAAGTTTTACAACACAGTATTACAACAGCAACTTCAACCTTTGCCAGTGGCAACATCAAAGTTTTACAACACAGTACTACAACAGCAAGCTCAACGTTTCCGAGTGGCAACCTCAACGTTTCCGACGGGCTACTTCAACGTTTCCGACGGGCTACTTCAAAGTTTTACAGTACAGTTTCAGAATAGCAACTTCAAACTTTTACAAAGGCAAATTCTAGGTTTGTCAACGACAAGCTCAGAGTTTCACATTACAATTTCACAACAGCAACTTCAAACTTGTACAAAGGCAACTTCAAAAGTTTTACGACACAGTTTGACAACAGCTCTTTAAAGTTTTATAATACAGTTTCACAAGAGCAACTTCACAGTTTTACAACACAGTTCTATAACAGCAACTTTGAAGTTTTACAACACAGTTTGACATCAGAAACTTCAAATTTTGCAAATAGCAACCTCAAAGTTTTACAATACAGTTCTACAACAGCAACTTCAAAGTTTTACGACACAGTTTGACAACAGCAACTTCACAGTTTTACAACACAGTTTGACAACAGAAACTTCAAAGTTTGCCAATGGCAACTTCAAAGTTTCACAATACCGGTTAACAACAGCAACTTCCAAGTTTCACAATACAGTTTCACAATAGCAATTCAAAGTTTTTCAACAGCAACTTCAAAGTTTTACAACACAGTTCTATAACAGCAACTTCAAAGTTTTACAATACATTTTGAGAACATCAACAACAAAGTTTTAGAATGGCAACAACAAAGTTTAATAGTACAGTATTACAACAGCAACTTCAAAGTTTTACAGTGGCAACTTCAACGTTTGATACTATAGTTTTACCGGGGCAACTTCAGGGTTTTACGGTGGCAACTTCAGGGTTTTACAATAGAGTTACACAACGGCAACTTCAACGTTTTACAATACAGTTTGACAACAGCGAGTTCAAAGTTTGGAAATAGCAACTTCAAAGTTTTACAATACAGTTTCACAACAGCAACTTCAAAGTTTGCCAACGGTAACTTCAAAGTTTTACAATACAGTTTCACAACAGCAACTTCAAAGTCTTCCAATACAGGTTCACAATTGAAACTTCAGGATTTTACAGTGGCAACTTCAGAGTTTTACAATACAGTTTCACAACAGCAACTTCAAGGTTTTACAGTGGCAACTTCAAAGTTTGGTACTATAGTTTTACCGTGGCAACTTCAGGGTTTTACAATGGCAACTTCAACGTTTTACAATAGAGTTCCACAACGGCAACTTCAACGTTTTACGGTGGCAACTTAAAAGTTTCACAGTGGCAACTTCAACGTTTTACCGTGGCAACTTCAACGTTTGATACTACAGTTTTACCGTGGCAACTTCAACGTTTGATACTACAGTTTTACCGTGGCAACTTCAACGTTTTACAGTGGCACCTTCAAAGTTTGTGAATGGCAACTTCAAAGTTTTACAATAGAGTTCCACAACAGCAACTTCAAAGTTTGACAATACAGTTTCACAACAGCAACTTCAAAGTTTGACAATACAGTTTCACAACATCAACTTCAAAGTTTTAGAATGGCAACATCAAAGTTTAATAGTACAGTATTAGAACAGCAACTTCAACGTTTGCGAGTGGCAACTTCAAAGTTTTACAACACAGTACTACAACAGCAAGCTCAACGTTTCCGACGGGCTACTTCAACGTTTGCGAGGGGCTACTTCAAAGTTTTACAGTACAGTTTCAGAATAGCAACTTCAAACTTTTACAAAGGCAAATTCTAGGTTTGTCAACGACAAGCTCAGAGTTTCACATTACAGTTTCACAACAGCAACTTCAAACTTGTACAAAGGCAACTTCAAAGTTTTACGACACAGTTTGACAACAGCTACTTTAAAGTTTTATAATACAGTTTCACAAGAGCAACTTCACAGTTTTACAACACAGTTCTATAACAGCAACTTTGAAGTTTTACAACACAGTTTGACAAGAGCAACTTCAAAGTTTGCAAATAGCAACCTCAAAGTTTTACAGTACAGTTCTACAACAGCAACTTCAAAGTTTTACGACACAGTTCTATAACAGCAACTTTGAAGTTTTACAACACAGTTTGACATCAGAAACTTCAAATTTTGCAAATAGCAACCTCAAAGTTTTACAGTACAGTTCTACAACAGCAACTTCAAAGTTTTACGACACAGTTCTATAACAGCAACTTTGAAGTTTTACAACACAGTTTGACATCAGAAACTTCAAATTTTGCAAATAGCAACCTCAAAGTTTTACAGTACAGTTCTACAACAGCAACTTCAAAGTTTTACGACACAGTTTGACAACAGCAACTTCACAGTTTTACAACACAGTTCTATAACAGCCACTTTGAAGTTTTACAACACAGTTTGACAACAGAAACTTCAAAGTTTGCCAATGGCAATTTCAAAGTTTCACGATACCGGTTAACAACAGCAACTTCCAAGTTTCACAATACAGTTTCACAATAGCAATTCAAAGTTTTTCAACAGCAACTTCACAGTTTTACAATACAGTTTCACAACAGCCACTTTGAAGTTTTACAACACAGTTTGACAACAGCCACTTTGAAGTTTTACAACACAGTTTGACAACAGAAACTTCAAAGTTTGCCAATGGCAACTTCAAAGTTTCACGATACCGGTTAACAACAGCAACTTCCAAGTTTCACAATACAGTTTCACAATAGCAATTCAAAGTTTTTCAACAGCAACTTCAAAGTTTTACAATACAGTTTCACAACAGCAACTTCAAAGTTTTATAATACATTTTGAGAACATCAACTTCAAAGTTTTAGAATGGCAACAACAAAGTTTAATACTACAGTATTACAAGAGCAACTTCAAAGTTTTACAGTGGCAACTTCAACGTTTGATACTATAGTTTTACCGGGGCAACTGCAATGTTTTACGGTGCCAAATTCAACGTTTTACAGTAGAGTTCCACAACGGCAACTTCAGCGTTTTACAGTAGAGTTCCACAAAGGCAACTTCAGCGTTTTAGAATAGACTTCCACAACGGCAACTTCAACGATGTGAATGGCGAGTTCAAAGTTTTACAATACAGTTCCACAAGGGCGAGTTCAAAGTTTTACAATACAGTTCCACAAGGGCGAGTTCAAAGTTTTACAATGCAGTTCCACAAGGGCAACATCAAAGTTTTACAATACATTTTGAGAACATCAACTTCAGCCTTTGCGAGTGGCAACATCAAATTTTTACAACACAGTATTACAACAGCAACTTCAACCTTTGCGAGTGGCAACTTCAAAGTTTTACAACACAGTATTACAACAGCAACTTCAACCTTTGCCAGTGGCAACATCAAAGTTTTACAACACAGTACTACAACAGCAAGCTCAACGTTTCCGAGTGGCAACCTCAACGTTTCCGACGGGCTACTTCAACGTTTCCGACGGGCTACTTCAAAGTGTTACAGTACAGTTTCAGAATAGCAACTTCAAACTTTTACAAAGGCAAATTCTAGGTTTGTCAACGACAAGCTCAGAGTTTCACATTACAATTTCACAACAGCAACTTCAAACTTGTACAAAGGCAACTTCAAAAGTTTTACGACACAGTTTGACAACAGCTCTTTAAAGTTTTATAATACAGTTTCACAAGAGCAACTTCACAGTTTTACAACACAGTTCTATAACAGCAACTTTGAAGTTTTACAACACAGTTTGACAAGAGCAACTTCAAAGTTTGCAAATAGCAACCTCAAAGTTTTACAATACAGTTCTACAACAGCAACTTCAAAGTTTTACGACACAGTTTGACAACAGCAACTTCACAGTTTTACAACACAGTTTGACAACAGAAACTTCAAAGTTTGCCAATGGCAACTTCAAAGTTTCACAATACCGGTTAACAACAGCAACTTCCAAGTTTCACAATACAGTTTCACAATAGCAATTCAAAGTTTTTCAACAGCAACTTCAAAGTTTTACAACACAGTTCTATAACAGCAACTTCAAAGTTTTACAATACATTTTGAGAACCTCAACAACAAAGTTTTAGAATGGCAACAACAAAGTTTAATAGTACAGTATTACAACAGCAACTTCAAAGTTTTACAGTGGCAAATTCAACGTTTGATACTATAGTTTTACCGTGGCAACTTCAGGGTTTTACGGTGGCAACTTCAAGGTTTTACGGTGGCAACTTCAAGGTTTTACGGTGGCAACTTCAAGGTTTTACAATAGAGTTCCACAACGGCAACTTCAACGTTTTACTGTGGCAACTTCAACATTTTACAGTGGCAACTTCAGCGTTTTACCGTGGCAACTTCAACGTTTGATACTACAGTTTTACCGTGGCAACTTCAACGTTTGATACTACAGTTTTACCGTGGCAACTTCAACGTTTTACAGTGGCACCTTCAAAGTTTGTGAATGGCAACTTCAAAGTTTTACAATAGAGTTCCACAACAGCAACTTCAAAGTTTCACAATACAGTTTCACAACAGCAACTTCAAAGTTTTACAATACATTTTGAGAACATCAACTTCAAAGTTTTAGAATGGCAACATCAAAGTTTAATAGTACAGTATTAGAACAGCAACTTCAACGTTTGCGAGTGGCAACTTCAAAGTTTTACAACACAGTACTACAACAGCAAGCTCAACGTTTCCGACGGGCTACTTCAACGTTTGCGAGGGGCTACTTCAACGTTTTACAATACAGTTTCAGAATAGCAACTTCAAACTTTTACAAAGGCAAATTCTAGGTTTGTCAACGACAAGCTCAGAGTTTCACATTACAATTTCACAACAGCAACTTCAAACTTGTACAAAGGCAACTTCAAAGTTTTACGACACAGTTTGACAACAGCTACTTTAAAGTTTTATAATACAGTTTCACAAGAGCAACTTCACAGTTTTACAACACAGTTCTATAACAGCAACTTTGAAGTTTTACAACACAGTTTGACAAGAGCAACTTCAAAGTTTGCAAATAGCAACCTCAAAGTTTTACAATACAGTTCTACAACAGCAACTTCAAAGTTTTACGACACAGTTTGACAACAGCAACTTTGAAGTTTTACAACACAGTTCTATAACAGCAACTTTGAAGTTTTACAACACAGTTTGACAACAGAAACTTCAAATTTTGCAAATAGCAACCTCAAAGTTTTACGACACAGTTCTACAACAGCAACTTCAAAGTTTTACGACACAGTTTGACAACAGCAACTTCAAAGTTTTACGACACAGTTTGACAACAGCAACTTTGAAGTTTTACAACACAGTTCTATAACAGCAGCTTTGAAGATTTACAACACAGTTTGACAACAGAAACTTCAAAGTTTGCCAATAGCAACTTCAAAGTTTCACAATACCGGTTAACAACAGCAACTTCCAAGTTTCACAATACAGTTTCACAATAGCAATTCAAAGTTTTTCAACAGCAACTTCAAAGTTTTACAATACAGTTTCACAACAGCAACTTCAAAGTTTTATAATACATTTTGAGAACATCAACAACAAAGTTTTAGAATGGCAACAACAAAGTTTAATAGTACAGTATTACAACAGCAACTTCAAAGTTTTACAGTGGCAACTTCAACGTTTGATACTATAGTTTTACCGGGGCAACTGCAACGTTTTACGGTGGCAACTTCAGCGTTTTACAGTAGAGTTCCACAACGGCAACTTCAGCGTTTTACAGTAGAGTTCCACAACGGCAACTTCAGCGTTTTACAGTAGAGTTCCACAACGGCAACTTCAGCGTTTTACAGTAGAGTTCCACAACGGCAACTTCAGCGTTTTACAGTAGAGTTCCACAACGGCAACTTCAGCGTTTTACAGTGGCAACTTCAGCGTTTGACAGTGGCAACTTCAACGTTTGACAGTGGCAACTTCAACGTTTGACAGTGGCAACTTCAACGTTTGATACTACAGTTTTACCGTGGCAACTTCAACGTTTGATACTACAGTTTTACCGTGGCAACTTCAACGTTTGATACTACAGTTTTACCGTGGCAACTTCAACGTTTTACAGTGGCAACTTCAACGTTTTACAGTGGCAACTTCAAAGTTTGTGAATGGTAACTTCAAAGTTTGTGAATGGTAACTTCAAAGTTTTGCAATAGAGTTCCACAACGGCAACTTCAAAAAGTTTTACAATACATTTTGAGAACATCAACTTCAAAGTTTTAGAATGGCAACATCAAAGTTTAATAGTACAGTATTACAACAGCAACTTCAAAGTTTTACAGTCGCAACTTCAAAGTTTGATACTATAGTTTTACCGTGGCAACTTCAGGGTTTTACGGTGGCAACTTCAAGGTTTTACGGTGGCAACTTCAAGGTTTTACAATAGAGTTCCACAACGGCAACTTCAACGTTTTACTGTGGCAACTTCAACATTTTACAGTGGCAACTTCAGCGTTTTACCGTGGCAACTTCAACGTTTGATACTACAGTTTTACCGTGGCAACTTCAACGTTTGATACTACAGTTTTACTGTGGCAACTTCAACGTTTTACAGTGTCACCTTCAAAGTTTGTGAATGGCAACTTCAAAGTTTTACAATAGAGTTCCACAACAGCAACTTCAAAGTTTGACAATACAGTTTCACAACAGCAACTTCAAAGTTTTACAATACATTTTGAGAACATCAACTTCAAAGTTTTAGAATGGCAACATCAAAGTTTAATAGTACAGTATTACAACAGCAACTTCAACGTTTGCGAGTGGCAACTTCAAAGTTTTACAACACAGTACTACAACAGCAAGCTCAACGTTTCCGACGGGCTACTTCAACGTTTGCGAGGGGCTACTTCAACGTTTTACAATACAGTTTCAGAATAGCAACTTCAAACTTTTACAAAGGCAAATTCTAGGTTTGTCAACGACAAGCTCAGAGTTTCACATTACAATTTCACAACAGCAACTTCAAACTTGTACAAAGGCAACTTCAAAGTTTTACGACACAGTTTGACAACAGCTAATTTAAAGTTTTATAATACAGTTTCACAAGAGCAACTTCACAGTTTTACAACACAGTTCTATAACAGCAACTTTGAAGTTTTACAACACAGTTTGACAAGAGCAACTTCAAAGTTTGCAAATAGCAACCTCAAAGTTTTACAGTACAGTTCTACAACAGCAACTTCAAAGTTTTACGACACAGTTTGACAACAGCAACTTCACAGTTTTACAACACAGTTCTATAACAGCCACTTTGAAGTTTTACAACACAGTTTGACAACAGAAACTTCAAAGTTTGCCAATGGCAATTTCAAAGTTTCACGATACCGGTTAACAACAGCAACTTCCAAGTTTCACAATACAGTTTCACAATAGCAATTCAAAGTTTTTCAACAGCAACTTCACAGTTTTACAATACAGTTTCACAACAGCCACTTTGAAGTTTTACAACACAGTTTGACAACAGCCACTTTGAAGTTTTACAACACAGTTTGACAACAGAAACTTCAAAGTTTGCCAATGGCAACTTCAAAGTTTCACGATACCGGTTAACAACAGCAACTTCCAAGTTTCACAATACAGTTTCACAATAGCAATTCAAAGTTTTTCAACAGCAACTTCAAAGTTTTACAATACAGTTTCACAACAGCAACTTCAAAGTTTTATAATACATTTTGAGAACATCAACTTCAAAGTTTTAGAATGGCAACAACAAAGTTTAATACTACAGTATTACAAGAGCAACTTCAAAGTTTTACAGTGGCAACTTCAACGTTTGATACTATAGTTTTACCGGGGCAACTGCAATGTTTTACGGTGCCAAATTCAACGTTTTACAGTAGAGTTCCACAACGGCAACTTCAGCGTTTTACAGTAGAGTTCCACAAAGGCAACTTCAGCGTTTTAGAATAGACTTCCACAACGGCAACTTCAACGATGTGAATGGCGAGTTCAAAGTTTTACAATACAGTTCCACAAGGGCGAGTTCAAAGTTTTACAATACAGTTCCACAAGGGCGAGTTCAAAGTTTTACAATACAGTTCCACAAGGGCGAGTTCAAAGTTTTACAATACAGTTCCACAAGGGCGAGTTCAAAGTTTTACAATACAGTTCCACAAGGGCGAGTTCAAAGTTTTACAATACAGTTCCACAAGGGCGAGTTCAAAGTTTTACAATACAGTTCCACAACGGCAACATCAAATTTTTACAACACAGTATTACAACAGCAACTTCAACCTTTGCGAGTGGCAACATCAAATTTTTACAACACAGTATTACAACAGCAACTTCAACCTTTGCGAGTGGCAACATCAAATTTTTACAACACAGTATTACAACAGCAACTTCAACCTTTGCGAGTGGCAACATCAAATTTTTACAACACAGTATTACAACAGCAACTTCAACCTTTGCGAGTGGCAACTTCAAAGTTTTACAACACAGTATTACAACAGCAACTTCAACCTTTGCGAGTGGCAACTTCAAAGTTTTACAACACAGTATTACAACAGCAACTTCAACCTTTGCCAGTGGCAACATCAAAGTTTTACAACACAGTACTACAACAGCAAGCTCAACGTTTCCGAGTGGCAACCTCAACGTTTCCGACGGGCTACTTCAACGTTTCCGACGGGCTACTTCAAAGTTTTACAGTACAGTTTCAGAATAGCAACTTCAAACTTTTACAAAGGCAAATTCTAGGTTTGTCAACGACAAGCTCAGAGTTTCACATTACAATTTCACAACAGCAACTTCAAACTTGTACAAAGGCAACTTCAAAAGTTTTACGACACAGTTTGACAACAGCTCTTTAAAGTTTTATAATACAGTTTCACAAGAGCAACTTCACAGTTTTACAACACAGTTCTATAACAGCAACTTTGAAGTTTTACAACACAGTTTGACATCAGAAACTTCAAATTTTGCAAATAGCAACCTCAAAGTTTTACAATACAGTTCTACAACAGCAACTTCAAAGTTTTACGACACAGTTTGACAACAGCAACTTCACAGTTTTACAACACAGTTTGACAACAGAAACTTCAAAGTTTGCCAATGGCAACTTCAAAGTTTCACAATACCGGTTAACAACAGCAACTTCCAAGTTTCACAATACAGTTTCACAATAGCAATTCAAAGTTTTTCAACAGCAACTTCAAAGTTTTACAACACAGTTCTATAACAGCAACTTCAAAGTTTTACAATACATTTTGAGAACATCAACAACAAAGTTTTAGAATGGCAACAACAAAGTTTAATAGTACAGTATTACAACAGCAACTTCAAAGTTTTACAGTGGCAACTTCAACGTTTGATACTATAGTTTTACCGGGGCAACTTCAGGGTTTTACGGTGGCAACTTCAGGGTTTTACGGTGGCAACTTCAGGGTTTTACAATAGAGTTACACAACGGCAACTTCAACGTTTTACAATACAGTTTGACAACAGCGAGTTCAAAGTTTGGAAATAGCAACTTCAAAGTTTTACAATACAGTTTCACAACAGCAACTTCAAAGTTTGCCAACGGTAACTTCAAAGTTTTACAATACAGTTTCACAACAGCAACTTCAAAGTCTTCCAATACAGGTTCACAATTGAAACTTCAGGATTTTACAGTGGCCACTTCAGAGTTTTACAATACAGTTTCACAACAGCAACTTCAAGGTTTTACAGTGGCAACTTCAAAGTTTGGTACTATAGTTTTACCGTGGCAACTTCAGGGTTTTACAATGGCAACTTCAACGTTTTACAATAGAGTTCCACAACGGCAACTTCAACGTTTTACGGTGGCAACTTAAAAGTTTCACAGTGGCAACTTCAACGTTTTACAGTGGCAACTTCAACGTTTGATACTACAGTTTTACCGTGGCAACTTCAACGTTTGATACTACAGTTTTACCGTGGCAACTTCAACGTTTTACAGTGGCACCTTCAAAGTTTGTGAATGGCAACTTCAAAGTTTTACAATAGAGTTCCACAACAGCAACTTCAAAGTTTGACAATACAGTTTCACAACAGCAACTTCAAAGTTTTACAATACATTTTGAGAACATCAACTTCAAAGTTTTAGAATGGCAACATCAAAGTTTAATAGTACAGTATTAGAACAGCAACTTCAACGTTTGCGAGTGGCAACTTCAAAGTTTTACAACACAGTACTACAACAGCAAGCTCAACGTTTCCGACGGGCTACTTCAACGTTTGCGAGGGGCTACTTCAAAGTTTTACAGTACAGTTTCAGAATAGCAACTTCAAACTTTTACAAAGGCAAATTCTAGGTTTGTCAACGACAAGCTCAGAGTTTCACATTACAATTTCACAACAGCAACTTCAAACTTGTACAAAGGCAACTTCAAAGTTTTACGACACAGTTTGACAACAGCTACTTTAAAGTTTTATAATACAGTTTCACAAGAGCAACTTCACAGTTTTACAACACAGTTCTATAACAGCAACTTTGAAGTTTTACAACACAGTTTGACAAGAGCAACTTCAAAGTTTGCAAATAGCAACCTCAAAGTTTTACAATACAGTTCTACAACAGCAACTTCAAAGTTTTACGACACAGTTTGACAACAGCAACTTCACAGTTTTACAACACAGTTCTATAACAGCCACTTTGAAGTTTTACAACACAGTTTGACATCAGAAACTTCAAATTTTGCAAATAGCAACCTCAAAGTTTTACGACACAGTTCTACAACAGCAACTTCGAAGTTTTACGACACAGTTTGACAACAGCAACTTTGAAGTTTTACAACACAGTTCTATAACAGCAGCTTTGAAGATTTACAACACAGTTTGACAACAGAAACTTCAAAGTTTTCCAATGGCAACTCCAAAGTTTCACAATACCGGTTAACAACAGCAACTTCCAAGTTTCACAATACAGTTTCACAATAGCAATTCAAAGTTTTTCAACAGCAACTTCAAAGTTTTACAATACAGTTTCACAACAGCAACTTCAAAGTTTTATAATACATTTTGAGAACATCAACAACAAAGTTTTAGAATGGCAACAACAAAGTTTAATACTACAGTATTACAACAGCAACTTCAAAGTTTTACAGTGGCAACTTCAACGTTTGATACTATAGTTTTACCGGGGCAACTGCAACGTTTTACGGTGGCAACTTCAGCGTTTTACAGTAGAGTTCCACAACAGCAACTTCAGCGTTTTACAGTAGAGTTCCACAACGGCAACTTCAGCGTTTTACAGTAGAGTTCCACAACGGCAACTTCAGCGTTTTACAGTAGAGTTCCACAACGGCAACTTCAGCGTTTTACAGTAGAGTTCCACAACGGCAACTTTGGCGTTTTACAGTAGAGTTCCACAACGGCAACTTCAGCGTTTTACAGTGGCAACTTCAATTTTTTACAGTGGCAACTTCAACGTTTTACAGTGGCAACTTCAAAGTTTGTGAATGGTAACTTCAAAGTTTTGCAATAGAGTTCCACAACAGCAACTTCAAAGTTTTACAATACAGTTCCACAACGGCAACTTCAAAGTTTTACAATACAGTTCCACAACGGCAACTTCAAAGTTTTACAATACATTTTGAGAACATCAACTTCAAAGATTTAGAATGGCAACAACAAAGTTTAATAGTACAGTATTACAACAGCAACTTCAAAGTTTTACAGTGGCAACTTCAAAGTTTGACACTATAGTTTTACCGTGGCAACTTCAGGGTTTTACGTTGGCAACTTCAAGGTTTTACGGTGGCAACTTCAAGGTTTTACAATAGAGTTCCACAACGGCAACTTCAAAGTTTTACCGTGGCAACTTCAACGTTTTACCGTGGCAACTTCAACGTTTTACCGTGGCAACATCAACGTTTTACCGTGGCAAGTTCAACGTTTTACAGTGGCAACATCAAAGTTTTACCGTGGCAAGTTCAACGTTTTACAGTGGCAACATCAAAGTTTTACCGTGGCAACTTCAACGTTTGATACTACAGTTTTACCGTGGCAACTTCAACGTTTGATACTACAGTTTTACCGTGGCAACTTCAACGTTTGATACTACAGTTTTACCGTGGCAACTTCAAAGTTTTACGGTGGCAACTTCAACGTTTTACAGTGGCAACTTCAACGTTTGTGAATGGCAACTTCAAAGTTTTACAATAGAGTTCCACAACAGCAACTTCAAATTTTAAAATACAGTTTGACAACAGCGAGTTCAAAGTTTGGAAATAGCAACTTCAAAGTTTTACAATATACTTTCACAACAGCAAATTCAAAGTTTTACAATACATTTTGAGAACATCAGCTTCAAAGTTTTAGAATGGCATCATCAAAGATTAATAGTACAGTATTACAACAGCAACTTCAAAGTTTTAGAATGGCAACATCAAAGTTTAATAGTACAGTATTACAACAGCAACTGCAAAGTTTTAAAATGCCAACTTCAAAGTTTGATAATAAAGTTTTACCGTGGCAACATCAACGTTTTACAGTGGCAACTTCAACGTTTGTGAATGGCATCTTCAAAGTTTTACAATAGAGTTCCACAACAGCAACTTCAAAGTTTTACAATACAGTTTGACAACAGCGAGTTCAAAGTTTGGAAATAGCAACTTCAACGTTTTACAATACAGTTTCACAGCAGCAACTTCAAAGTTTTACAATACAGTTTCACAGCAGCAACTTCAAAGTTTTACAATATAGTTTCACAACAGCAACTTCAAAGTTTTACAATACCTTTTGAAAACATCAACTTCAAAGTTTTAGAATGGCAACATCAAAGTTTAATAGTACAGTATTGCAACAGCGACTGCAACGTTTTACAGTGGCAACTTCAACGTTTTAAAATGCCAACTTCCAAGTTTGATAATACAGTTTTACCGTGGCAACTTCAACGTTTTAAAATGCCAACTTCCAAGTTTGATAATACAGTTTTACCGTGGCAACTTCAACGTTTTAAAATGCCAACTTCCAAGTTTGATAGTACAGTTTTACAGTGGCAACTTCAACGTTTTAAAGTGGCAACCTCAACGTTTGATAATACAGTTTTACCGTGGCAACTTCAAAGTTTTACGGTGGCAACTTCAACGTTTGATACTATAGTTTTACCGGGGCAACTGCAATGTTTTACGGTGGCAACTTCAACGTTTTACAGTAGAGTTCCAGAACGGCAACTTCAACGTTTTACGGTGGCAACTTGAACGTTTTACAATAGAGTTCCACAACGGCAACTTGAACGTTTTACAATAGAGTTCCACAACGGCAACTTGAACGTTTTACCGTGGCAACATCAACGTTTGATACTACAGTTTTACCGTGGCAACGTCAACGTTTCATACTACAGTTTTACCGTGGCAACTTCAACGTTTCATACTACAGTTTTACCGTGGCAACTTCAACGTTTCATACTACAGTTTTACCGTGGCAACGTCAACGTTTCATACTACAGTTTTACCGTGGCAACTTCAACGTTTCATACTACAGTTTTACCGTGGCAACTTCAACGTTTGTGAATGGGAACTTCAAAGTTTTACAATAGAGTTCCACAACAGCAACTTCAAAGTTTTACAATACAGTTTGACAACAGCGAGTTCAAAGTTTGGAAATAGCAGCTTCCAAGTTTTACAATACAGTTCCACAGCAGCAGCTTCCAAGTTTTACAATACAGTTCCACAGCGGCAGCTTCCAAGTTTTACAATACAGTTCCACAGCGGCAGCTTCCAAGTTTTACAATACAGTTCCACAGCGGCAGCTTCCAAGTTTTACAATACAGTTCCACAGCGGCAGCTTCCAAGTTTTACAATACAGTTCCACAGCGGCAGCTTCCAAGTTTTACAATACAGTTCCACAGCGGCAGCTTCCAAGTTTTACAATACAGTTCCACAGCGGCAGCTTCAAAGTTTTACAATACAGTTCCACAGCGGCAACTTCAAAGTTTTACATTACAGTTCCACAGCGGCAGCTTCAAAGTTTTACAATACAGTTCCACAGCGGCAGCTTCAAAGTTTTACAATACAGTTCCACAGCGGCAAATTCAAAGTTTTACAATACAGTTCCACAGCGGCAACTTTAAAGTTTTACAATACAGCTCCACAACGGCAACTTCAAAGTTTTAGAATGGCAACATCAAAGTTTAATAGTACAGTATTACAACAGCAACTTCAAAGTTCTACCGTGGCAACTTCAAAGTTTTACAACACAGTATTACAACAGCAACTTCAACCTTTGCGAGTGGCAACTTCAGAGTTTTACAACACAGTATTACAACAGCAACTTCAACCTTTGCGAGTGGCAACAAAGTTTTACAACACAGTACTACAACAGCAAGCTCAACGTTTCCGAGTGGCAACCTCAACGTTTCCGAGTGGCAACCTCAACGTTTGCGAGGGGCTACTTCAACGTTTTACAGTACAGTTTCAGAATAGCAACTTCAAACTTTTACAAAGGCAAATTCTAGGTTTGTCAACAACAAGCTCAGAGTTTCACATTACAATTTCACAACAGCAACTTCAAACTTGTACAAAGGCAACTTCAAAGTTTTACGACACAGTTTGACAACAGCAACTTTGAAGTTTTACGACACAGTTTGACAACAGCAACTTTGAAGTTTTACAACACAGTTTGACAACAGCAACTTTGAAGTTTTACGACACAGTTTGACAACAGCAACTTTGAAGTTTTACGACACAGTTTGACAACAGCAACTTTGAAGTTTTACGACACAGTTTGACAACAGCAACTTTGAAGTTTTACGACACAGTTTGACAACAGCAACTTTGAAGTTTTACGACACAGTTTGACAACAGCAACTTTGAAGTTTTACGACACAGTTTGACAACAGCAACTTTGAAGTTTTACGACACAGTTTGACAACAGCAACTTTGAAGTTTTACAACACAGTTTGACATCAGAAACTTCAAATTTTGCAAATAGCAACCTCAAAGATTTACAGTACAGTTCTACAACAGCAACTTCAAAGTTTTACGACACAGTTTGACAACAGCAACTTCACAGTTTTACAACACAGTTCTATAACAGCCACTTTGAAGTTTTACAACACAGTTTGACAACAGAAACTTCAAAGTTTGCCAACGGCAACTTCAAAGTTTCACGATACCGGTTAACAACAGCAACTTCCAAGTTTCACAATACAGTTTCACAACAGCAATTCAAAGTTTTTCAACAGCAACTTCAAAGTTTTACAATACAGTGTCACAACAGCAACTTCAAAGTTTTACAATACATTTTGAGAACATCAACAACAAAGTTTTAGAATGGCAACAACAAAGTTTAATACTACAGTATTACAACAGCAACTTCAAAGTTTTACAGTGGCAACTTCAACGTTTGATACTATAGTTTTACCGGGGCAACTGCAACGTTTTACGGTGGCAACTTCAACATTTTACAGTAGAGTTCCAGAACGGCAACTTCAACGTTTTACGGTGGCAACTTGAACGTTTTACAATAGAGTTCCACAACGGCAACTTGAACGTTTTACCGTGGCAACGTCAACGTTTGATACTACAGTTTTACCGTGGCAACGTCAACGTTTGATACTACAGTTTTACCGTGGCAACTTCAACATTTGATACTACAGTTTTACCGTGGCAACGTCAACGTTTGATACTACAGTTTTACCGTGGCAACTTCAACATTTGATACTACAGTTTTACCGTGGCAACTTCAACATTTTACAGTGGCACCTTCAACGTTTGTGAATGGCAACTTCAAAGTTTTACAATAGAGTTCCACAGCAGCAGCTTCAAAGTTTTAAAATAGAGTTCCACAGCAGCAGCTTCAAAGTTTTACAATAGAGTTCCACAGCAGCAGCTTCAAAGTTTTACAATAGAGTTCCACAGCAGCAGCTTCAAAGTTTTACAATAGAGTTCCACAGCAGCAGCTTCAAAGTTTTACAATACAGTTCCACAGCAGCAGCTTCAAAGTTTAGAAATAGCAGCTTCAAAGTTTTACAATACAGTTCCACAGCAGCAGCTTCAAAGTTTTACAATAGAGTTCCACAGCAGCAGCTTCAAAGTTTTACAATACAGTTCCACAGCAGCAGCTTCAAAGTTTAGAAATAGCAGCTTCAAAGTTTTACAATACAGTTCCACAGCAGCAGCTTCAAAGTTTTACAATACAGTTCCACAGCAGCAGCTTCAAAGTTTTACAATACAGTTCCACAGCAGCAGCTTCAAAGTTTTACAATACAGTTCCACAGCAGCAGCTTCAAAGTTTAGAAATAGCAGCTTCAAAGTTTTACAATACAGTTCCACAGCAGCAGCTTCAAAGTTTTACAATACAGTTCCACAGCAGCAGCTTCAAAGTTTTACAATACAGTTCCACAGCAGCAGCTTCAAAGTTTTACAATACAGTTTCACAGCAGCAGCTTCAAAGTTTTACAATACAGTTCCACAGCAGCAGCTTCAAAGTTTTACAATACAGTTCCACAGCAGCAGCTTCAAAGTTTTACAATACAGTTCCACAGCAGCAGCTTCAAAGTTTTACAATACAGTTTCACAGCAGCAGCTTCAAAGTTTTACAATACAGTTCCACAGCAGCAGCTTCAAAGTTTTACAATACAGTTCCACAGCAGCAGCTTCAAAGTTTTACAATACAGTTTCACAGCAGCAGCTTCAAAGTTTTACAATACAGTTTCACAGCAGCAGCTTCAAAGTTTTACAATACAGTTCCACAGCAGCAGCTTCAAAGTTTTACAATACAGTTCCACAGCAGCAGCTTCAAAGTTTTACAATACAGTTCCACAGCAGCAGCTTCAAAGTTTTACAATACAGTTCCACAGCAGCAGCTTCAAAGTTTTACAATAGAGTTCCACAGCAGCAGCTTCAAAGTTTTACAATACAGTTCCACAGCAGCAGCTTCAAAGTTTTACAATACAGTTCCACAGCAGCAGCTTCAAAGTTTAGAAATAGCAGCTTCAAAGTTTTACAATACAGTTTCACAGCAGCAGCTTCAAAGTTTTACAATACAGTTTCACAGCAGCAGCTTCAAAGTTTTACAATACAGTTTCACAGCAGCAGCTTCAAAGTTTTACAATACAGTTTCACAGCAGCAGCTTCAAAGTTTTACAATACAGTTCCACAGCAGCAGCTTCAAAGTTTTACAATACAGTTCCACAGCAGCAGCTTCAAAGTTTAGAAATAGCAACTTCAAAGTTTTACAATACAGTTCCACAGCAGCAGCTTCAAAGTTTAGAAATAGCAACTTCAAAGTTTTACAATACAGTTTCACAGCAGCAGCTTCAAAGTTTTACAATACAGTTCCACAGCAGCAGCTTCAAAGTTTTACAATACAGTTCCACAGCAGCAGCTTCAAAGTTTAGAAATAGCAACTTCAAAGTTTTACAATACAGTTCCACAGCAGCAGCTTCAAAGTTTTACAATACAGTTCCACAGCAGCAGCTTCAAAGTTTTACAATACAGTTTCACAGCAGCAGCTTCAAAGTTTTACAATACAGTTTCACAGCAGCAGCTTCAAAGTTTTACAATACAGTTTCACAGCAGCAGCTTCAAAGTTTTACAATACAGTTTCACAGCAGCAGCTTCAAAGTTTTACAATACAGTTTCACAGCAGCAGCTTCAAAGTTTTACAATACAGTTTCACAGCAGCAGCTTCAAAGTTTTACAATACAGTTTCACAGCAGCAGCTTCAAAGTTTTACAATACAGTTTCACAGCAGCAGCTTCAAAGTTTTACAATACAGTTTCACAGCAGCAGCTTCAAAGATTTACAATACAGTTTCACAGCAGCAGCTTCAAAGATTTACAATACAGTTTCACAGCAGCAGCTTCAAAGATTTACAATACAGTTTCACAGCAGCAGCTTCAAAGTTTTACAATACAGTTTCACAGCAGCAGCTTCAAAGTTTAGAAATAGCAACTTCAATCTTTTACAATACAGTTCCACAAGGGCGAGTTCAAAGTTTTACAATACAGTTCCACGAGGGCGAGTTCAAAGTTTTACAATACAGTTCCACAAGGGCGAGTTCAAAGTTTTACAATACAGTTCCACGAGGGCGAGTTCAAAGTTTTACAATACAGTTCCACAAGGGCGAGTTCAAAGTTTTACAATACAGTTCCACGAGGGCGAGTTCAAAGTTTTACAATACAGTTCCACAAGGGCGAGTTCAAAGTTTTACAATACAGTTCCACAAGGGCGAGTTCAAAGTTTTACAATACAGTTCCACAAGGGCGAGTTCAAAGTTTTACAATACAGTTCCACAAGGGCGAGTTCAAAGTTTTACAATACAGTTCCACAACGGCAACATCAAAGTTTTACAATACATTTTGAGAACATCAACTTCAACCTTTGCGAGTGGCAACATCAAAGTTTTACAACACAGTATTACAACAGCAACTTCAACCTTTGCGAGTGGCAACATCAAAGTTTTACAACACAGTATTACAACAGCAACTTCAACCTTTGCGAGTGGCAACATCAAAGTTTTACAACACAGTACTACAACAGCAAGCTCAACGTTTCCGAGTGGCAACCTCAACGTTTTACAACACAGTACTACAACAGCAAGCTCAACGTTTCCGACGGGCTACTTCAAGGTTTGCGAGGGGCTACTTCAACGTTTTACAATACAGTTTCAGAATAGCAACTTCAAACTTTTACAAAGGCAAATTCTAGGTTTGTCAACGACAAGCTCAGAGTTTCACATTACAATTTCACAACAGCAACTTCAAACTTGTACAAAGGCAACTTCAAAGTTTTACGACACAGTTTGACAACAGCTACTTTAAAGTTTTATAATACAGTTTCACAAGAGCAACTTCACAGTTTTACAACACATTACTATAACAGCAACTTTGAAGTTTTAAAACACAGATTGACAATAGCAACTTCAAAGTTTGCAAATAGCAACCTCAAAGTTTTACAACACAGTTTGACAACAGCAACTTCACGGTTTTACAACACAGTTCTATAACAGCCACTTTGAAGTTTTACAACACAGTTTGACAACAGAAACTTCAAAGTTTGCCAATGGCAACTTCAAAGTTTCACAATACCGGTTAACAACAGCAACTTCCAAGTTTCACAATACAGTTTCACAATAGCAATTCAAAGTTTTTCAACAGCAACTTCAAAGTTTTACAATACAGTTTCACAACAGCAACTTCAATGTTTTACAATACATTTTGAGAACATCAACTTCAAAGTTTTAGAATGGCAACATCAAAGTTTAATAGTACAGTATTACAACAGCAACTTCAAAGTTTTACAGTGGCAACTTCAACGTTTGATACTATAGTTTTACCGGGGCAACTTCAGGGTTTTACGGTGGCAACTTCAGGGTTTTACGGTGGCAACTTCAGGGTTTTACAATAGAGTTACACAACGGCAACTTCAACGTTTTACAGTGGCAACTTCAACGTTTGATACTACAGTTTTACCGTGGCAACTTCAACGTTTGATACTACAGTTTTACCGTGGCAACTTCAACGTTTTACAGTGGCAACTTCAACGTTTGTGAATGGCAACTTCAAAGTTTTACAATAGAGTTCCACAACAGCAACTTCGAAGTTTCACAATACAGTTTGACAACAGCGAGTTCAAAGTTTGGAAATAGCAACTTCAACGTTTTACAATACAGTTTCACAGCAGCAACTTCAACGTTTTACAATACAGTTTCACAGCAGCAACTTCAACGTTTTACAATACAGTTTCACAGCAGCAACTTCAACGTTTTACAATACAGTTTCACAGCAGCAACTTCAACGTTTTACAATACAGTTTCACAGCAGCAACTTCAACGTTTTACAATACAGTTTCACAGCAGCAACTTCAACGTTTTACAATACAGTTTCACAGCAGCAACTTCAACGTTTTACAATACAGTTTCACAGCAGCAACTTCAACGTTTTACAATACAGTTTCACAGCAGCAACTTCAACGTTTTACAATACAGTTTCACAGCAGCAACTTCAACGTTTTACAATACAGTTTCACAGCAGCAACTTCAACGTTTTACAATACAGTTTCACAGCAGCAACTTCAACTTTTTACAATACAGTTTCACAACAGCAACTTCAACTTTTTACAATACAGTTTCACAACAGCAACTTCAAAGTTTTACAATACCTTTTGAGAACATCAACTTCAAAGTTTTAGAATGGCAACATCAAAGTTTAATAGTACAGTATTACAACAGCAACTGCAACGTTTTACAGTGGCAACATCAAAGTTTAATAGTACAGTATTACAACAGCAACTGCAACGTTTTACAGTGGCAAAGTTAAAGTTTTAAAATGCCAACTTCAACGTTTTAGAATAGAGTTCCACAACGGCAACTTCAACGTTTTAGAATAGAGTTCCACAACGGCAACTTCAACGTTTTAGAATAGAGTTCCACAACGGCAACTTCAACGTTTTAGAATAGAGTTCCACAACGGCAACTTCAACGTTTTACAGTGGCAACTTGAACGTTTTACCGTGGCAACTTCAACGTTTGATACTACAGTTTTACCGTGGCAACTTCAACGTTTTACAGTGGCAACTTCAACGTTTGATACTACAGTTTTACCGTGGCAACTTCAACGTTTTACAGTGGCAACTTCAAAGTTTGTGAATGGCGAGTTCAAAGTTTTACAATACAGTTTCACAACAGCAACTTCAACGTTTTACAATACAGTTTGACAACAGCGAGTTCAAAGTTTGGAAATAGCAACTTCAACGTTTTACAATACAGTTTCACAGCAGCAACTTCAACGTTTTACAATACAGTTCCACAACGGCAACTTCAAAGTTTTACAATACATTTTGAGAACATCAACTTCAAAGTTTTAGAATGGCAACAACAAAGTTTAATAGTACAGTATTACAACAGCAACTTCAAAGTTTTACAGTGGCAACTTCAAAGTTTGATACTATAGTTTTACCGTGGCAAATTCAGGGTTTTACGGTGGCAACTTCAAGGTTTTACGGTGGCAACTTCAAGGTTTTACAATAGAGTTCCACAACGGCAACTTCAACGTCTTACAGTGGCAACCTCAACGTTTTACCGTGGCAACTTCAACGTTTTACAGTGGCAACTTCAACGTTTTACCGTGGCAACTTCAACGTTTTACCGTGGCAACTTCAACGTTTTACCGTGGCAACTTCAACGTTTTACAGTGGCAACATCAACGTTTTACCGTGGCAACTTCAACGTTTGATACTACAGTTTTACCGTGGCAACTTCAACGTTTGATACTACAGTTTTACCGTGGCAACTTCAAAGTTTTACGGTGGCAACTTCAACGTTTTACAGTGGCAACTTCAACGTTTGTGAATGGCAACTTCAAAGTTTTACAATAGAGTTCCACAACAGCAACTTCAAATTTTAAAATACAGTTTGACAACAGCGAGTTCAAAGTTTGGAAATAGCAACTTCAAAGTTTTACAATATACTTTCACAACAGCAAATTCAAAGTTTTACAATACATTTTGAGAACATCAGCTTCAAAGTTTTAGAATGGCATCATCAAAGATTAATAGTATAGTATTACAACAGCAACTTCAAAGTTTTAGAATGGCAACATCAAAGTTTAATAGTACAGTATTACAACAGCAACTGCAAAGTTTTAAAATGCCAACTTCAAAGTTTGATAATAAAGTTTTACCGTGGCAACATCAACGTTTTACAGTGGCAACTTCAACGTTTGTGAATGGCATCTTCAAAGTTTTACAATACAGTTCCACAACAGCAACTTCAAAGTTTTACAATACAGTTTGACAACAGCGAGTTCAAAGTTTGGAAATAGCAACTTCAACGTTTTACAATACAGTTTCACAGCAGCAACTTCAAAGTTTTACAATATAGTTTCACAACAGCAACTTCAAAGTTTTACAATACCTTTTGAAAACATCAACTTCAAAGTTTTAGAATGGCAACATCAAAGTTTAATAGTACAGTATTGCAACAGCGACTGCAAAGTTTTACAGTGGCAACTTCAACGTTTTAAAATGCCAACTTCCAAGTTTGATAATACAGTTTTACCGTGGCAACTTCAACGTTTTAAAATGCCAACTTCCAAGTTTGATAATACAGTTTTACCGTGGCAACTTCAACGTTTTAAAATGCCAACTTCCAAGTTTGATAGTACAGTTTTACAGTGGCAACTTCAACGTTTTAAAGTGGCAACCTCAACGTTTGATAATACAGTTTTACCGTGGCAACTTCAAAGTTTTACGGTGGCAACTTCAACGTTTGATACTATAGTTTTACCGGGGCAACTGCAATGTTTTACGGTGGCAACTTCAACGTTTTACAGTAGAGTTCCAGAACGGCAACTTCAACGTTTTACGGTGGCAACTTGAACGTTTTACAATAGAGTTCCACAACGGCAACTTGAACGTTTTACAATAGAGTTCCACAACTGCAACTTGAACGTTTTACAATAGAGTTCCACAACGGCAACTTGAACGTTTTACCGTGGCAACATCAACGTTTGATACTACAGTTTTACCGTGGCAACGTCAACGTTTCATACTACAGTTTTACCGTGGCAACTTCAACGTTTCATACTACAGTTTTACCGTGGCAACGTCAACGTTTCATACTACAGTTTTACCGTGGCAACTTCAACGTTTCATACTACAGTTTTACCGTGGCAACGTCAACGTTTCATACTACAGTTTTACCGTGGCAACTTCAACGTTTCATACTACAGTTTTACCGTGGCAACTTCAACGTTTCATACTACAGTTTTACCGTGGCAACTTCAACGTTTGTGAATGGGAACTTCAAAGTTTTACAATAGAGTTCCACAACAGCAACTTCAAAGTTTTACAATACAGTTTGACAACAGCGAGTTCAAAGTTTGGAAATAGCAGCTTCCAAATTTTACAATAGAGTTCCACAGCAGCAGCTTCAAAGTTTTACAATAGAGTTCCACAGCGGCAGCTTCCAAGTTTTACAATACAGTTCCACAGCGGCAGCTTCCAAGTTTTACAATACAGTTCCACAGCGGCAGCTTCCAAGTTTTACAATACAGTTCCACAGCGGCAGCTTCCAAGTTTTACAATACAGTTCCACAGCGGCAGCTTCCAAGTTTTACAATACAGTTCCACAGCGGCAGCTTCAAAGTTTTACAATACAGTTCCACAGCGGCAGCTTCAAAGTTTTACAATACAGTTCCACAGCGGCAGCTTCAAAGTTTTACAATACAGTTCCACAGCGGCAACTTCAACGTTTTACAATACAGTTCCACAGCGGCAACTTCAAAGTTTTACAATACAGTTCCACAGCGGCAGCTTCAAAGTTTTACAATACAGTTCCACAGCGGCAGCTTCAAAGTTTTACAATACAGTTCCACAGCGGCAACTTCAAAGTTTTACAATACAGCTCCACAACGGCAACTTCAAAGTTTTAGAATGGCAACATCAAAGTTTAATAGTACAGTATTACAACAGCAACTTCAAAGTTCTACCGTGGCAACTTCAAAGTTTTACAACACAGTATTACAACAGCAACTTCAACCTTTGCGAGTGGCAACTTCAGAGTTTTACAACACAGTATTACAACAGCAACTTCAACCTTTGCGAGTGGCAACAAAGTTTTACAACACAGTACTACAACAGCAAGCTCAACGTTTCCGAGTGGCAACCTCAACGTTTCCCAGTGGCAACCTCAACGTTTGCGAGGGGCTACTTCAACGTTTTACAGTACAGTTTCAGAATAGCAACTTCAAACTTTTACAAAGGCAAATTCTAGGTTTGTCAACGACAAGCTCAGAGTTTCACATTACAATTTCACAACAGCAACTTCAAACTTGTACAAAGGCAACTTCAAAGTTTTACGACACAGTTTGACAACAGCTACTTTAAAGTTTTATAATACAGTTTCACAAGAGCAACTTCACAGTTTTACAACACAGTTCTATAACAGCAACTTTGAAGTTTTAAAACACAGTTTGACAATAGCAACTTCAAAGTTTGCAAACAGCAACTTCAAAGTTTTACGACACAGTTTGACAACAGCAACTTCAAAGTTTTACGACACAGTTTGACAACAGCAACTTCAAAGTTTTACGACACAGTTTGACAACAGCAACTTCAAAGTTTTACGACACAGTTTGACAACAGCAACTTCAAAGTTTTACGACACAGTTTGACAACAGCAACTTCAAAGTTTTACGACACAGTTTGACAACAGCAACTTCAAAGTTTTACGACACAGTTTGACAACAGCAACTTCAAAGTTTTACGACACAGTTTGACAACAGCAACTTCAAAGTTTTACGACACAGTTTGACAACAGCAACTTCAAAGTTTTACGACACAGTTTGACAACAGCAACTTCAAAGTTTTACGACACAGTTTGACAACAGCAACTTCAAAGTTTTACGACACAGTTTGACAACAGCAACTTCAAAGTTTTACGACACAGTTTGACAACAGCAACTTCAAAGTTTTACGACACAGTTTGACAACAGCAACTTCAAAGTTTTACGACACAGTTTGACAACAGCAACTTTGAAGTTTTACAACACAGTTCTATAACAGCAACTTTGAAGTTTTACAACACAGTTTGACATCAGAAACTTCAAATTTTGCAAATAGCAACCTCAAAGATTTACAGTACAGTTCTACAACAGCAACTTCAAAGTTTTACGACACAGTTTGACAACAGCAACTTCACAGTTTTACAACACAGTTCTATAACAGCCACTTTGAAGTTTTACAACACAGTTTGACAATAGAAACTTCAATGTTTGCCAACGGCAACTTCAAAGTTTCACGATACCGGTTAACAACAGCAACTTCCAAGTTTCACAATACAGTTTCACAATAGCAATTCAAAGTTTTTCAACAGCAACTTCAAAGTTTTACAATACAGTTTCACAACAGCAACTTCAACGTTTTACAATACATTTTGAGAACATCAACAACAAAGTTTTAGAATGGCAACAACAAAGTTTAATACTACAGTATTACAACAGCAACTTCAAAGTTTTACAGTGGCAACTTCAACGTTTGATACTATAGTTTTACCGGGGCAACTGCAACGTTTTACGGTGGCAACTTCAACGCTTTACAGTAGAGTTCCAGAACGGCAACTTCAACGTTTTACGGTGGCAACTTGAACGTTTTACAATAGAGTTCCACAACGGCAACTTGAACGTTTTACAATAGAGTTCCACAACGGCAACTTGAACGTTTTACCGTGGCAACGTCAAAGTTTGATACTACCGTTTTACCGTGGCAACGTCAACGTTTGATACTACCGTTTTACCGTGGCAACTTCAACATTTTACAGTGGCGCCTTCAACGTTTGTGAATGGCAACTTCAAAGTTTTACAATAGAGTTCCACAGCAGCAGCTTCAAAGTTTTACAATAGAGTTCCACAGCAGCAGCTTCAAAGTTTTACAATAGAGTTCCACAGCAGCAGCTTCAAAGTTTTACAATAGAGTTCCACAGCAGCAGCTTCAAAGTTTTACAATAGAGTTCCACAGCAGCAGCTTCAAAGTTTTACAATAGAGTTCCACAGCAGCAGCTTCAAAGTTTTACAATAGAGTTCCACAGCAGCAGCTTCAAAGTTTTACAATAGAGTTTCACAGCAGCAGCTTCAAAGTTTTACAATACAGTTTCACAGCAGCAGCTTCAAAGTTTTACAATACAGTTTCACAGCAGCAGCTTCAAAGTTTTACAATAGAGTTTCACAGCAGCAGCTTCAAAGTTTTACAATAGAGTTTCACAGCAGCAGCTTCAAAGTTTTACAATAGAGTTTCACAGCAGCAGCTTCAAAGTTTTACAATAGAGTTTCACAGCAGCAGCTTCAAAGTTTTACAATAGAGTTTCACAGCAGCAGCTTCAAAGTTTTACAATAGAGTTTCACAGCAGCAGCTTCAAAGTTTTACAATAGAGTTTCACAGCAGCAGCTTCAAAGTTTTACAATAGAGTTTCACAGCAGCAGCTTCAAAGTTTTACAATAGAGTTTCACAGCAGCAGCTTCAAAGTTTAGAAATAGCAGCTTCAAAGTTTTACAATAGAGTTTCACAGCAGCAGCTTCAAAGTTTTACAATAGAGTTCCACAGCAGCAGCTTCAAAGTTTTACAATACAGTTTCACAGCAGCAGCTTCAAAGTTTTACAATAGAGTTTCACAGCGGCAGCTTCAAAGTTTTACAATAGAGTTCCACAGCGGCAGCTTCCAAGTTTTACAATAGAGTTCCACAGCGGCAGCTTCAAAGTTTTACAATAGAGTTTCACAGCGGCAGCTTCAAAGTTTTACAATAGAGTTCCACAGCGGCAGCTTCAAAGTTTTACAATACAGTTCCACAGCGGCAGCTTCAAAGTTTTACAATACAGTTTCACAGCGGCAGCTTCAAAGTTTAGAAATAGCAACTTCAATCTTTTACAATACAGTTCCACAAGGGCGAGTTCAAAGTTTTACAATACAGTTCCACAAGGGCGAGTTCAAAGTTTTACAATACAGTTCCACAAGGGCGAGGTCAAAGTTTTACAATACAGTTCCACAAGGGCGAGTTCAAAGTTTTACAATACAGTTCCACAAGGGCGAGTTCAAAGTTTTACAATACAGTTCCACAAGGGCGAGTTCAAAGTTTTACAATACAGTTCCACAAGGGCGAGTTCAAAGTTTTACAATACAGTTCCACAAGGGCGAGGTCAAAGTTTTACAATACAGTTCCACAAGGGCGAGGTCAAAGTTTTACAATACAGTTCCACAAGGGCGAGGTCAAAGTTTTACAATACAGTTCCACAAGGGCGAGGTCAAAGTTTTACAATACAGTTCCACAAGGGCGAGGTCAAAGTTTTACAATACAGTTCCACAAGGGCGAGTTCAAAGTTTTACAATACAGTTCCACAAGGGCGAGTTCAAAGTTTTACAATACATTTTGAGAACATCAACTTCAAAGTTTTAGAATGGCAACATCAAAGTTTAATAGTACAGTATTACAACAGCAACTTCAACCTTTGCGAGTGGCAACATCAAAGTTTTACAACACAGTATTACAACAGCAACTTCAACCTTTGCGAGTGGCAACCTCAACGTTTTACAACACAGTATTACAACAGCAACTTCAACCTTTGCGAGTGGCAACCTCAACGTTTTACAACACAGTATTACAACAGCAACTTCAACCTTTGCGAGTGGCAACCTCAACGTTTTACAACACAGTATTACAACAGCAACTTCAACCTTTGCGAGTGGCAACCTCAACGTTTTACAACACAGTATTACAACAGCAACTTCAACCTTTGCGAGTGGCAACCTCAACGTTTTACAACACAGTACTACAACAGCAAGCTCAACGTTTCCGACGGGCTACTTCAACGTTTGCGAGGGGCTACTTCAACGTTTTACAGTACAGTTTCAGAATAGCAACTTCAAACTTTTACAAAGGCAAATTCTAGGTTTGTCAACGACAAGCTCAGAGTTTCACATTACAATTTCACAACAGCAACTTCAAACTTGTACAAAGGCAACTTCAAAGTTTTACGACACAGTTTGACAACAGCTACTTTAAAGTTTTATAATACAGTTTCACAAGAGCAACTTCACAGTTTTACAACACATTACTATAACAGCAACTTTGAAGTTTTAAAACACAGATTGACAATAGCAACTTCAAAGTTTGCAAATAGCAACCTCAAAGTTTTACAACACAGTTTGACAACAGCAACTTCACGGTTTTACAACACAGTTCTATAACAGCCACTTTGAAGTTTTACAACACAGTTTGACAACAGAAACTTCAAAGTTTGCCAATGGCAACTTCAAAGTTTCACAATACCGGTTAACAACAGCAACTTCCAAGTTTCACAATACAGTTTCACAATAGCAATTCAAAGTTTTTCAACAGCAACTTCAAAGTTTTACAATACAGTTTCACAACAGCAACTTCAATGTTTTACAATACATTTTGAGAACATCAACTTCAAAGTTTTAGAATGGCAACATCAAAGTTTAATAGTACAGTATTACAACAGCAACTTCAAAGTTTTACAGTGGCAACTTCAACGTTTGATACTATAGTTTTACCGGGGCAACTTCAGGGTTTTACGGTGGCAACTTCAGGGTTTTACGGTGGCAACTTCAGGGTTTTACAATAGAGTTACACAACGGCAACTTCAACGTTTTACAGTGGCAACTTCAACGTTTGATACTACAGTTTTACTGTGGCAACTTCAACGTTTGATACTACAGTTTTACTGTGGCAACTTCAACGTTTGATACTACAGTTTTACCGTGGCAAATTCAACGTTTTACACTACAGTTTTACCGTGGCAAATTCAACGTTTTACACTACAGTTTTACCGTGGCAAATTCAACGTTTTACAGTGGCAACTTCAACGTTTGTGAATGGCAACTTCAAAGTTTTACAATACAGTTTGACAACAGCGAGTTCAAAGTTTGGAAATAGCAACTTCAACGTTTTACAATACAGTTTCACAGCAGCAACTTCAACGTTTTACAATACAGTTTCACAGCAGCAACTTCAACGTTTTACAATACAGTTTCACAGCAGCAACTTCAACGTTTTACAATACAGTTTCACAACAGCAACTTCAACTTTTTACAATACAGTTTCACAACAGCAACTTCAAAGTTTTACAATACCTTTTGAGAACATCAACTTCAAAGTTTTAGAATGGCAACATCAAAGTTTAATAGTACAGTATTACAACAGCAACTGCAACGTTTTACAGTGGCAACATCAAAGTTTAATAGTACAGTATTACAACAGCAACTGCAACGTTTTACAGTGGCAAAGTTAAAGTTTTAAAATGCCAACTTCAACGTTTTAGAATAGAGTTCCACAACGGCAACTTCAACGTTTTAGAATAGAGTTCCACAACGGCAACTTCAACGTTTTACAGTGGCAACTTGAACGTTTTACCGTGGCAACTTCAACGTTTGATACTACAGTTTTACCGTGGCAACTTCAACGTTTTACCGTGGCAACTTCAACGTTTGATACTACAGTTTTACCGTGGCAACTTCAACGTTTTACCGTGGCAACTTCAACGTTTTACCGTGGCAACTTCAACGTTTGATACTACAGTTTTACCGGGGCAACTGCAATGTTTTACGGTGGCAACTTCAACGTTTTACAGTAGAGTTCCAGAACGGCAACTTCAACGTTTTACGGTGGCAACTTGAACGTTTTACAATAGAGTTCCACAACGGCAACTTGAACGTTTTACCGTGGCAACATCAACGTTTGATACTACAGTTTTACCGTGGCAACGTCAACGTTTCATACTACAGTTTTACCGTGGCAACGTCAACGTTTCATACTACAGTTTTACCGTGGCAACGTCAACGTTTCATACTACAGTTTTACCGTGGCAACTTCAACGTTTCATACTACAGTTTTACCGTGGCAACTTCAACGTTTCATACTACAGTTTTACCGTGGCAACTTCAACGTTTCATACTACAGTTTTACCGTGGCAACTTCAACGTTTGTGAATGGGAACTTCAAAGTTTTACAATAGAGTTCCACAACAGCAACTTCAAAGTTTTACAATACAGTTTGACAACAGCGAGTTCAAAGTTTGGAAATAGCAGCTTCCAAGTTTTACAATAGAGTTCCACAGCAGCAGCTTCAAAGTTTTACAATAGAGTTCCACAGCGGCAGCTTCCAAGTTTTACAATACAGTTCCACAGCGGCAGCTTCCAAGTTTTGCAATACAGTTCCACAGCGGCAGCTTCCAAGTTTTACAATACAGTTCCACAGCGGCAGCTTCCAAGTTTTACAATACAGTTCCACAGCGGCAGCTTCAAAGTTTTACAATACAGTTCCACAGCGGCAGCTTCAAAGTTTTACAATACAGTTCCACAGCGGCAGCTTCAATACAGTTCCACAGCGGCAGCTTCAAAGTTTTACAATACAGTTCCACAGCGGCAACTTCAACGTTTTACAATACAGTTCCACAGCGGCAACTTCAACGTTTTACAATACAGTTCCACAGCGGCAACTTCAACGTTTTACAATACAGTTCCACAGCGGCAGCTTCAAAGTTTTACAATACAGTTCCACAGCGGCAACTTCAAAGTTTTACAATACAGCTCCACAACGGCAACTTCAAAGTTTTAGAATGGCAACATCAAAGTTTAATAGTACAGTATTACAACAGCAACTTCAAAGTTCTACCGTGGCAACTTCAAAGTTTTACAACACAGTATTACAACCGCAACTTCAACCTTTGCGAGTGGCAACTTCAGAGTTTTACAACACAGTATTACAACAGCAACTTCAACCTTTGCGAGTGGCAACAAAGTTTTACAACACAGTACTACAACAGCAAGCTCAACGTTTCCGAGTGGCAACCTCAACGTTTCCCAGTGGCAACCTCAACGTTTGCGAGGGGCTACTTCAACGTTTTACAGTACAGTTTCAGAATAGCAACTTCAAACTTTTACAAAGGCAAATTCTAGGTTTGTCAACGACAAGCTCAGAGTTTCACATTACAATTTCACAACAGCAACTTCAAACTTGTACAAAGGCAACTTCAAAGTTTTACGACACAGTTTGACAACAGCTACTTTAAAGTTTTATAATACAGTTTCACAAGAGCAACTTCACAGTTTTACAACACAGTTCTATAACAGCAACTTTGAAGTTTTACGACACAGTTTGACAATAGCAACTTCAAAGTTTGCAAATAGCAACTTCAAAGTTTTACGACACAGTTTGACAATAGCAACTTCAAAGTTTGCAAATAGCAACTTCAAAGTTTTACGACACAGTTTGACAACAGCAACTTCAAAGTTTTACGACACAGTTTGACAACAGCAACTTCAAAGTTTTACGACACAGTTTGACAACAGCAACTTCAAAGTTTTACGACACAGTTTGACAACAGCAACTTCAAAGTTTTACGACACAGTTTGACAACAGCAACTTCAAAGTTTTACGACACAGTTTGACAACAGCAACTTCAAAGTTTTACGACACAGTTTGACAACAGCAACTTCAAAGTTTTACGACACAGTTTGACAACAGCAACTTCAAAGTTTTACGACACAGTTTGACAACAGCAACTTCAAAGTTTTACGACACAGTTTGACAACAGCAACTTTGAAGTTTTACGACACAGTTTGACATCAGAAACTTCAAATTTTGCAAATAGCAACCTCAAAGATTTACAGTACAGTTCTACAACAGCAACTTCAAAGTTTTACGACACAGTTTGACAACAGCAACTTCACAGTTTTACAACACAGTTCTATAACAGCCACTTTGAAGTTTTACGACACAGTTTAACAACAGCAACTTTGAAGTTTTACGACACAGTTTGACATCAGAAACTTCAAATTTTGCAAATAGCAACCTCAAAGATTTACAGTACAGTTCTACAACAGCAACTTCAAAGTTTTACGACACAGTTTGACAACAGCAACTTCACAGTTTTACAACACAGTTCTATAACAGCCACTTTGAAGTTTTACAACACAGTTTGACAATAGAAACTTCAAAGTTTGCCAACGGCAACTTCAAAGTTTCACGATACCGGTTAACAACAGCAACTTCCAAGTTTCACAATACAGTTTCACAATAGCAATTCAAAGTTTTTCAACAGCAACTTCAAAGTTTTACAATACAGTTTCACAACAGCAACTTCAACGTTTTACAATACATTTTGAGAACATCAACAACAAAGTTTTAGAATGGCAACAACAAAGTTTAATACTACAGTATTACAACAGCAACTTCAAAGTTTTACAGTGGCAACTTCAACGTTTGATACTATAGTTTTACCGGGGCAACTGCAACGTTTTACGGTGGCAACTTCAACGCTTTACAGTAGAGTTCCAGAACGGCAACTTCAACGTTTTACGGTGGCAACTTGAACGTTTTACAATAGAGTTCCACAACGGCAACTTGAACGTTTTACAATAGAGTTCCACAACGGCAACTTGAACGTTTTACCGTGGCAACGTCAAAGTTTGATACTACCGTTTTACCGTGGCAACGTCAACGTTTGATACTACCGTTTTACCGTGGCAACTTCAACATTTTACAGTGGCGCCTTCAACGTTTGTGAATGGCAACTTCAAAGTTTTACAATAGAGTTCCACAGCAGCAGCTTCAAAGTTTTACAATAGAGTTCCACAGCAGCAGCTTCAAAGTTTTACAATAGAGTTCCACAGCAGCAGCTTCAAAGTTTTACAATAGAGTTCCACAGCAGCAGCTTCAAAGTTTTACAATAGAGTTCCACAGCAGCAGCTTCAAAGTTTTACAATAGAGTTCCACAGCAGCAGCTTCAAAGTTTTACAATAGAGTTCCACAGCAGCAGCTTCAAAGTTTTACAATAGAGTTCCACAGCAGCAGCTTCAAAGTTTTACAATAGAGTTCCACAGCAGCAGCTTCAAAGTTTTACAATAGAGTTCCACAGCAGCAGCTTCAAAGTTTTACAATAGAGTTCCACAGCAGCAGCTTCAAAGTTTTACAATAGAGTTCCACAGCAGCAGCTTCAAAGTTTTACAATAGAGTTCCACAGCAGCAGCTTCAAAGTTTTACAATAGAGTTCCACAGCAGCAGCTTCAAAGTTTTACAATAGAGTTTCACAGCAGCAGCTTCAAAGTTTTACAATAGAGTTTCACAGCAGCAGCTTCAAAGTTTTACAATAGAGTTTCACAGCAGCAGCTTCAAAGTTTTACAATAGAGTTTCACAGCAGCAGCTTCAAAGTTTTACAATAGAGTTTCACAGCAGCAGCTTCAAAGTTTTACAATAGAGTTTCACAGCAGCAGCTTCAAAGTTTTACAATACAGTTTCACAGCAGCAGCTTCAAAGTTTTACAATAGAGTTTCACAGCAGCAGCTTCAAAGTTTTACAATAGAGTTTCACAGCAGCAGCTTCAAAGTTTTACAATAGAGTTTCACAGCAGCAGCTTCAAAGTTTTACAATAGAGTTTCACAGCAGCAGCTTCAAAGTTTTACAATAGAGTTTCACAGCAGCAGCTTCAAAGTTTTACAATAGAGTTTCACAGCAGCAGCTTCAAAGTTTTACAATAGAGTTTCACAGCAGCAGCTTCAAAGTTTTACAATAGAGTTTCACAGCAGCAGCTTCAAAGTTTAGAAATAGCAGCTTCAAAGTTTTACAATAGAGTTTCACAGCAGCAGCTTCAAAGTTTTACAATAGAGTTTCACAGCAGCAGCTTCAAAGTTTTACAATACAGTTTCACAGCAGCAGCTTCAAAGTTTTACAATAGAGTTTCACAGCGGCAGCTTCGAAGTTTTACAATAGAGTTTCACAGCGGCAGCTTCAAAGTTTTACAATAGAGTTCCACAGCGGCAGCTTCAAAGTTTTACAATAGAGTTCCACAGCGGCAGCTTCAAAGTTTTACAATAGAGTTCCACAGCGGCAGCTTCAAAGTTTTACAATAGAGTTCCACAGCGGCAGCTTCAAAGTTTTACAATACAGTTTCACAGCGGCAGCTTCAAAGTTTAGAAATAGCAACTTCAATCTTTTACAATACAGTTCCACAAGGGCGAGTTCAAAGTTTTACAATACAGTTCCACAAGGGCGAGTTCAAAGTTTTACAATACAGTTCCACAAGGGCGAGTTCAAAGTTTTACAATACAGTTCCACAAGGGCGAGTTCAAAGTTTTACAATACAGTTCCACAAGGGCGAGTTCAAAGTTTTACAATACAGTTCCACAAGGGCGAGTTCAAAGTTTTACAATACATTTTGAGAACATCAACTTCAAAGTTTTAGAATGGCAACATCAAAGTTTAATAGTACAGTATTACAACAGCAACTTCAACCTTTGCGAGTGGCAACATCAAAGTTTTACAACACAGTATTACAACAGCAACTTCAACCTTTGCGAGTGGCAACATCAAAGTTTTACAACACAGTATTACAACAGCAACTTCAACCTTTGCGAGTGGCAACCTCAACGTTTTACAACACAGTACTACAACAGCAAGCTCAACGTTTCCGACGGGCTACTTCAACGTTTGCGAGGGGCTACTTCAACGTTTTACAGTACAGTTTCAGAATAGCAACTTCAAACTTTTACAAAGGCAAATTCTAGGTTTGTCAACGACAAGCTCAGAGTTTCACATTACAATTTCACAACAGCAACTTCAAACTTGTACAAAGGCAACTTCAAAGTTTTACGACACAGTTTGACAACAGCTACTTTAAAGTTTTATAATACAGTTTCACAAGAGCAACTTCACAGTTTTACAACACATTACTATAACAGCAACTTTGAAGTTTTAAAACACAGATTGACAATAGCAACTTCAAAGTTTGCAAATAGCAACCTCAAAGTTTTACAACACAGTTTGACAACAGCAACTTCACGGTTTTACAACACAGTTCTATAACAGCCACTTTGAAGTTTTACAACACAGTTTGACAACAGAAACTTCAAAGTTTGCCAATGGCAACTTCAAAGTTTCACAATACCGGTTAACAACAGCAACTTCCAAGTTTCACAATACAGTTTCACAATAGCAATTCAAAGTTTTTCAACAGCAACTTCAAAGTTTTACAATACAGTTTCACAACAGCAACTTCAATGTTTTACAATACATTTTGAGAACATCAACTTCAAAGTTTTAGAATGGCAACATCAAAGTTTAATAGTACAGTATTACAACAGCAACTTCAAAGTTTTACAGTGGCAACTTCAACGTTTGATACTATAGTTTTACCGGGGCAACTTCAGGGTTTTACAGTGGCAACTTCAGGGTTTTACGGTGGCAACTTCAGGGTTTTACAATAGAGTTACACAACGGCAACTTCAACGTTTTACAGTGGCAACTTCAACGTTTGATACTACAGTTTTACCGTGGCAACTTCAACGTTTGATACTACAGTTTTACCGTGGCAAATTCAACGTTTTACAGTGGCAACTTCAACGTTTGTGAATGGCAACTTCAAAGTTTTACAATAGAGTTCCACAACAGCAACTTCGAAGTTTTACAATACAGTTTGACAACAGCGAGTTCAAAGTTTGGAAATAGCAACTTCAACGTTTTACAATACAGTTTCACAGCAGCAACTTCAACGTTTTACAATACAGTTTCACAGCAGCAACTTCAACGTTTTACAATACAGTTTCACAACAGCAACTTCAACTTTTTACAATACAGTTTCACAACAGCAACTTCAAAGTTTTACAATACCTTTTGAGAACATCAACTTCAAAGTTTTAGAATGGCAACATCAAAGTTTAATAGTACAGTATTACAACAGCAACTGCAACGTTTTACAGTGGCAACATCAAAGTTTAATAGTACAGTATTACAACAGCAACTGCAACGTTTTACAGTGGCAAAGTTAAAGTTTTAAAATGCCAACTTCAACGTTTTAGAATAGAGTTCCACAACGGCAACTTCAACGTTTTAGAATAGAGTTCCACAACGGCAACTTCAACGTTTTACAGTGGCAACTTGAACGTTTTACCGTGGCAACTTCAACGTTTGATACTACAGTTTTACCGTGGCAACTTCAACGTTTTACCGTGGCAACTTCAACGTTTGATACTACAGTTTTACCGTGGCAACTTCAACGTTTTACCGTGGCAACTTCAACGTTTGATACTACAGTTTTACCGTGGCAACTTCAACGTTTTACCGTGGCAACTTCAACGTTTGATACTACAGTTTTACCGTGGCAACTTCAACGTTTTACCGTGGCAACTTCAACGTTTGATACTACAGTTTTACCGTGGCAACTTCAACGTTTTACAGTGGCAACTTCAACGTTTGATACTACAGTTTTACCGTGGCAACTTCAACGTTTTACCGTGGCAACTTCAACGTTTGATACTACAGTTTTACCGTGGCAACTTCAACGTTTTACAGTGGCAACTTCAACGTTTGATACTACAGTTTTACCGTGGCAACTTCAACGTTTCATACTACAGTTTTACCGTGGCAACTTCAACGTTTCATACTACAGTTTTACCGTGGCAACTTCAACGTTTCATACTACAGTTTTACCGTGGCAACTTCAACGTTTGTGAATGGGAACTTCAAAGTTTTACAATAGAGTTCCACAACAGCAACTTCAAAGTTTTACAATACAGTTTGACAACAGCGAGTTCAAAGTTTGGAAATAGCAGCTTCCAAGTTTTACAATAGAGTTCCACAGCAGCAGCTTCAAAGTTTTACAATAGAGTTCCACAGCGGCAGCTTCCAAGTTTTACAATACAGTTCCACAGCGGCAGCTTCCAAGTTTTACAATACAGTTCCACAGCGGCAGCTTCCAAGTTTTACAATACAGTTCCACAGCGGCAGCTTCCAAGTTTTACAATACAGTTCCACAGCGGCAGCTTCAAAGTTTTACAATACAGTTCCACAGCGGCAGCTTCAAAGTTTTACAATACAGTTCCACAGCGGCAGCTTCAATACAGTTCCACAGCGGCAGCTTCAAAGTTTTACAATACAGTTCCACAGCGGCAACTTCAACGTTTTACAATACAGTTCCACAGCGGCAACTTCAACGTTTTACAATACAGTTCCACAGCGGCAACTTCAACGTTTTACAATACAGTTCCACAGCGGCAGCTTCAAAGTTTTACAATACAGTTCCACAGCGGCAACTTCAAAGTTTTACAATACAGCTCCACAACGGCAACTTCAAAGTTTTAGAATGGCAACATCAAAGTTTAATAGTACAGTATTACAACAGCAACTTCAAAGTTCTACCGTGGCAACTTCAAAGTTTTACAACACAGTATTACAACCGCAACTTCAACCTTTGCGAGTGGCAACTTCAGAGTTTTACAACACAGTATTACAACAGCAACTTCAACCTTTGCGAGTGGCAACAAAGTTTTACAACACAGTACTACAACAGCAAGCTCAACGTTTCCGAGTGGCAACCTCAACGTTTCCCAGTGGCAACCTCAACGTTTGCGAGGGGCTACTTCAACGTTTTACAGTACAGTTTCAGAATAGCAACTTCAAACTTTTACAAAGGCAAATTCTAGGTTTGTCAACGACAAGCTCAGAGTTTCACATTACAATTTCACAACAGCAACTTCAAACTTGTACAAAGGCAACTTCAAAGTTTTACGACACAGTTTGACAACAGCTACTTTAAAGTTTTATAATACAGTTTCACAAGAGCAACTTCACAGTTTTACAACACAGTTCTATAACAGCAACTTTGAAGTTTTACGACACAGTTTGACAATAGCAACTTCAAAGTTTGCAAATAGCAACTTCAAAGTTTTACGACACAGTTTGACAATAGCAACTTCAAAGTTTGCAAATAGCAACTTCAAAGTTTTACGACACAGTTTGACAACAGCAACTTCAAAGTTTTACGACACAGTTTGACAACAGCAACTTCAAAGTTTTACGACACAGTTTGACAACAGCAACTTCAAAGTTTTACGACACAGTTTGACAACAGCAACTTCAAAGTTTTACGACACAGTTTGACAACAGCAACTTCAAAGTTTTACGACACAGTTTGACAACAGCAACTTCAAAGTTTTACGACACAGTTTGACAACAGCAACTTTGAAGTTTTACGACACAGTTTGACATCAGAAACTTCAAATTTTGCAAATAGCAACCTCAAAGATTTACAGTACAGTTCTACAACAGCAACTTCAAAGTTTTACGACACAGTTTGACAACAGCAACTTCACAGTTTTACAACACAGTTCTATAACAGCCACTTTGAAGTTTTACGACACAGTTTAACAACAGCAACTTTGAAGTTTTACGACACAGTTTGACATCAGAAACTTCAAATTTTGCAAATAGCAACCTCAAAGATTTACAGTACAGTTCTACAACAGCAACTTCAAAGTTTTACGACACAGTTTGACAACAGCAACTTCACAGTTTTACAACACAGTTCTATAACAGCCACTTTGAAGTTTTACAACACAGTTTGACAATAGAAACTTCAAAGTTTGCCAACGGCAACTTCAAAGTTTCACGATACCGGTTAACAACAGCAACTTCCAAGTTTCACAATACAGTTTCACAATAGCAATTCAAAGTTTTTCAACAGCAACTTCAAAGTTTTACAATACAGTTTCACAACAGCAACTTCAACGTTTTACAATACATTTTGAGAACATCAACAACAAAGTTTTAGAATGGCAACAACAAAGTTTAATACTACAGTATTACAACAGCAACTTCAAAGTTTTACAGTGGCAACTTCAACGTTTGATACTATAGTTTTACCGGGGCAACTGCAACGTTTTACGGTGGCAACTTCAACGCTTTACAGTAGAGTTCCAGAACGGCAACTTCAACGTTTTACGGTGGCAACTTGAACGTTTTACAATAGAGTTCCACAACGGCAACTTGAACGTTTTACAATAGAGTTCCACAACGGCAACTTGAACGTTTTACCGTGGCAACGTCAAAGTTTGATACTACCGTTTTACCGTGGCAACGTCAACGTTTGATACTACCGTTTTACCGTGGCAACTTCAACATTTTACAGTGGCGCCTTCAACGTTTGTGAATGGCAACTTCAAAGTTTTACAATAGAGTTCCACAGCAGCAGCTTCAAAGTTTTACAATAGAGTTCCACAGCAGCAGCTTCAAAGTTTTACAATAGAGTTCCACAGCAGCAGCTTCAAAGTTTTACAATAGAGTTCCACAGCAGCAGCTTCAAAGTTTTACAATAGAGTTCCACAGCAGCAGCTTCAAAGTTTTACAATAGAGTTCCACAGCAGCAGCTTCAAAGTTTTACAATAGAGTTCCACAGCAGCAGCTTCAAAGTTTTACAATAGAGTTCCACAGCAGCAGCTTCAAAGTTTTACAATAGAGTTCCACAGCAGCAGCTTCAAAGTTTTACAATAGAGTTCCACAGCAGCAGCTTCAAAGTTTTACAATAGAGTTCCACAGCAGCAGCTTCAAAGTTTTACAATAGAGTTCCACAGCAGCAGCTTCAAAGTTTTACAATAGAGTTCCACAGCAGCAGCTTCAAAGTTTTACAATAGAGTTCCACAGCAGCAGCTTCAAAGTTTTACAATAGAGTTCCACAGCAGCAGCTTCAAAGTTTTACAATAGAGTTTCACAGCAGCAGCTTCAAAGTTTTACAATAGAGTTTCACAGCAGCAGCTTCAAAGTTTTACAATAGAGTTTCACAGCAGCAGCTTCAAAGTTTTACAATAGAGTTTCACAGCAGCAGCTTCAAAGTTTTACAATAGAGTTTCACAGCAGCAGCTTCAAAGTTTTACAATAGAGTTTCACAGCAGCAGCTTCAAAGTTTTACAATACAGTTTCACAGCAGCAGCTTCAAAGTTTTACAATAGAGTTTCACAGCAGCAGCTTCAAAGTTTTACAATAGAGTTTCACAGCAGCAGCTTCAAAGTTTTACAATAGAGTTTCACAGCAGCAGCTTCAAAGTTTTACAATAGAGTTTCACAGCAGCAGCTTCAAAGTTTTACAATAGAGTTTCACAGCAGCAGCTTCAAAGTTTTACAATAGAGTTTCACAGCAGCAGCTTCAAAGTTTTACAATAGAGTTTCACAGCAGCAGCTTCAAAGTTTTACAATAGAGTTTCACAGCAGCAGCTTCAAAGTTTAGAAATAGCAGCTTCAAAGTTTTACAATAGAGTTTCACAGCAGCAGCTTCAAAGTTTTACAATAGAGTTTCACAGCAGCAGCTTCAAAGTTTTACAATACAGTTTCACAGCAGCAGCTTCAAAGTTTTACAATAGAGTTTCACAGCGGCAGCTTCGAAGTTTTACAATAGAGTTTCACAGCGGCAGCTTCAAAGTTTTACAATAGAGTTCCACAGCGGCAGCTTCAAAGTTTTACAATAGAGTTCCACAGCGGCAGCTTCAAAGTTTTACAATAGAGTTCCACAGCGGCAGCTTCAAAGTTTTACAATAGAGTTCCACAGCGGCAGCTTCAAAGTTTTACAATACAGTTTCACAGCGGCAGCTTCAAAGTTTAGAAATAGCAACTTCAATCTTTTACAATACAGTTCCACAAGGGCGAGTTCAAAGTTTTACAATACAGTTCCACAAGGGCGAGTTCAAAGTTTTACAATACAGTTCCACAAGGGCGAGTTCAAAGTTTTACAATACAGTTCCACAAGGGCGAGTTCAAAGTTTTACAATACAGTTCCACAAGGGCGAGTTCAAAGTTTTACAATACAGTTCCACAAGGGCGAGTTCAAAGTTTTACAATACATTTTGAGAACATCAACTTCAAAGTTTTAGAATGGCAACATCAAAGTTTAATAGTACAGTATTACAACAGCAACTTCAACCTTTGCGAGTGGCAACATCAAAGTTTTACAACACAGTATTACAACAGCAACTTCAACCTTTGCGAGTGGCAACATCAAAGTTTTACAACACAGTATTACAACAGCAACTTCAACCTTTGCGAGTGGCAACCTCAACGTTTTACAACACAGTACTACAACAGCAAGCTCAACGTTTCCGACGGGCTACTTCAACGTTTGCGAGGGGCTACTTCAACGTTTTACAGTACAGTTTCAGAATAGCAACTTCAAACTTTTACAAAGGCAAATTCTAGGTTTGTCAACGACAAGCTCAGAGTTTCACATTACAATTTCACAACAGCAACTTCAAACTTGTACAAAGGCAACTTCAAAGTTTTACGACACAGTTTGACAACAGCTACTTTAAAGTTTTATAATACAGTTTCACAAGAGCAACTTCACAGTTTTACAACACATTACTATAACAGCAACTTTGAAGTTTTAAAACACAGATTGACAATAGCAACTTCAAAGTTTGCAAATAGCAACCTCAAAGTTTTACAACACAGTTTGACAACAGCAACTTCATGGTTTTACAACACAGTTCTATAACAGCCACTTTGAAGTTTTACAACACAGTTTGACAACAGAAACTTCAAAGTTTGCCAATGGCAACTTCAAAGTTTCACAATACCGGTTAACAACAGCAACTTCCAAGTTTCACAATACAGTTTCACAATAGCAATTCAAAGTTTTTCAACAGCAACTTCAAAGTTTTACAATACAGTTTCACAACAGCAACTTCAATGTTTTACAATACATTTTGAGAACATCAACTTCAAAGTTTTAGAATGGCAACATCAAAGTTTAATAGTACAGTATTACAACAGCAACTTCAAAGTTTTACAGTGGCAACTTCAACGTTTGATACTATAGTTTTACCGGGGCAACTTCAGGGTTTTACAGTGGCAACTTCAGGGTTTTACGGTGGCAACTTCAGGGTTTTACAATAGAGTTACACAACGGCAACTTCAACGTTTTACAGTGGCAACTTCAACGTTTGATACTACAGTTTTACCGTGGCAACTTCAACGTTTGATACTACAGTTTTACCGTGGCAAATTCAACGTTTTACAGTGGCAACTTCAACGTTTGTGAATGGCAACTTCAAAGTTTTACAATAGAGTTCCACAACAGCAACTTCGAAGTTTTACAATACAGTTTGACAACAGCGAGTTCAAAGTTTGGAAATAGCAACTTCAACGTTTTACAATACAGTTTCACAGCAGCAACTTCAACGTTTTACAATACAGTTTCACAGCAGCAACTTCAACGTTTTACAATACAGTTTCACAACAGCAACTTCAACTTTTTACAATACAGTTTCACAACAGCAACTTCAAAGTTTTACAATACCTTTTGAGAACATCAACTTCAAAGTTTTAGAATGGCAACATCAAAGTTTAATAGTACAGTATTACAACAGCAACTGCAACGTTTTACAGTGGCAACATCAAAGTTTAATAGTACAGTATTACAACAGCAACTGCAACGTTTTACAGTGGCAAAGTTAAAGTTTTAAAATGCCAACTTCAACGTTTTAGAATAGAGTTCCACAACGGCAACTTCAACGTTTTAGAATAGAGTTCCACAACGGCAACTTCAACGTTTTACAGTGGCAACTTGAACGTTTTACCGTGGCAACTTCAACGTTTGATACTACAGTTTTACCGTGGCAACTTCAACGTTTTACCGTGGCAACTTCAACGTTTGATACTACAGTTTTACCGTGGCAACTTCAACGTTTTACCGTGGCAACTTCAACGTTTGATACTACAGTTTTACCGTGGCAACTTCAACGTTTTACCGTGGCAACTTCAACGTTTGATACTACAGTTTTACCGTGGCAACTTCAACGTTTTACCGTGGCAACTTCAACGTTTGATACTACAGTTTTACCGTGGCAACTTCAACGTTTTACAGTGGCAACTTCAACGTTTGATACTACAGTTTTACCGTGGCAACTTCAACGTTTTACCGTGGCAACTTCAACGTTTGATACTACAGTTTTACCGTGGCAACTTCAACGTTTTACAGTGGCAACTTCAACGTTTGATACTACAGTTTTACCGTGGCAACTTCAACGTTTTACCGTGGCAACTTCAACGTTTGATACTACAGTTTTACCGTGGCAACTTCAACGTTTGATACTACAGTTTTACCGTGGCAACTTCAACGTTTGATACTACACTTTTACCGTGGCAACTTCAACGTTTTACAGTGGCAACTTCAACGTTTGATACTACAGTTTTACCGTGGCAACTTCAACGTTTTACAGTGGCAACTTGAACGTTTGATACTACAGTTTTACCGTGGCAACTTCAACGTTTTACAGTGGCAACTTCAAAGTTTGTGAATGGCGAGTTCAAAGTTTTACAATACAGTTTCACAACCGCGAGTTCAAAGTTTTACAATACAGTTTCACAACAGCGAGTTCAAAGTTTTACAATACAGTTTGACAACAGCGAGTTCAAAGTTTGGAAATAGCAACTTCAACGTTTTACAATACAGTTTCACAGCAGCAACTTCAACGTTTTACAATACAGTTTCACAGCAGCAACTTCAACGTTTTACAATACAGTTTCACAGCAGCAACTTCAACGTTTTACAATACAGTTTCACAGCAGCAACTTCAACGTTTTACAATACCTTTTGAGAACATCAACTTCAAAGTTTTAGAATGGCAACATCAAAGTTTAATAGTACAGTATTACAACAGCAACGTCTTACAGTGGCAACATCAAAGTTTAATAGTACAGTATTACAACAGCAACTGCAACGTTTTACAGTGGCAACATCAAAGTTTAATAGTACAGTATTACAACAGCAACTGCAACGTTTTACAGTGGCAACATCAAAGTTTAATAGTACAGTATTACAACAGCAACTGCAACGTCTTACAGTGGCAACATCAAAGTTTAATAGTACAGTATTACAACAGCAACTGCAACGTTTTACAGTGGCAACATCAAAGTTTAATAGTACAGTATTACAACAGCAACTGCAACGTCTTACAGTGGCAACATCAAAGTTTAATAGTACAGTATTACAACAGCAACTGCAACGTTTTACAGTGGCAACATCAAAGTTTAATAGTACAGTATTACAACAGCAACTGCAACGTTTTACAGTGGCAACATCAAAGTTTAATAGTACAGTATTACAACAGCAACTGCAACGTCTTACAGTGGCAACATCAAAGTTTAATAGTACAGTATTACAACAGCAACTGCAACGTTTTACAGTGGCAACATCAAAGTTTAATAGTACAGTATTACAACAGCAACTGCAACGTTTTACAGTGGCAAAGTTAAAGTTTTAAAATGCCAACTTCAACGTTTTAGAATAGGGTTCCGCAACGGCAACTTCAACGTTTTAGAATAGAGTTCCGCAACGGCAACTTCAACGTTTTACAATAGAGTTCCACAACGGCAACTTCAACGTTTTAGAATAGAGTTCCACAACGGCAACTTCAACGTTTTAGAATAGAGTTCCGCAACGGCAACTTCAACGTTTTAGAATAGAGTTCCACAACGGCAACTTCAACGTTTTAGAATAGAGTTCCACAACGGCAACTTCAACGTTTTACAATAGAGTTCCGCAACGGCAACTTCAATGTTTTACAGTGGCAACTTGAACGTTTTACCGTGGCAACTTCAACGTTTGATACTACAGTTTTACCGTGGCAACTTCAACGTTTTACAGTGGCAACTTCAAAGTTTGTGAATGGCGAGTTCAAAGTTTTACAATACAGTTTCACAACAGCGAGTTCAAAGTTTTACAATACAGTTTCACAACAGCAACTTCAAAGTTTTACAATACAGTTTGACAACAGCGAGTTCAAAGTTTGGAAATAGCAACTTCAACGTTTTACAATACAGTTTCACAGCAGCAACTTCAACGTTTTACAGTAGAGTTTCACAGCAGCAACTTCCAAGTTTTACAATACAGTTTCACAACAGCAACTTCAAAGTTTTACAATACCTTTTGAGAACATCAACTTCAAAGTTTTTGAATGGCAACATCAAAGTTTAATAGTACAGTATTAGAACAGCAACTGCAACGTTTTACAGTGGCAACATCAAAGTTTAATAGTACAGTATTACAACAGCAACTGCAACGTTTTACAGTGGCAACATCAAAGTTTAATAGTACAGTATTAGAACAGCAACTGCAACGTTTTACAGTGGCAACATCAAAGTTTAATAGTACAGTATTACAACAGCAACTGCAACGTTTTACAGTGGCAACATCAAAGTTTAATAGTACAGTATTAGAACAGCAACTGCAACGTTTTACAGTGGCAACATCAAAGTTTAATACTACAGTATTACAACAGCAACTTCAACCTTTGCGAGTGGCAAAGTTAAAGTTTTAAAATGCCAACTTCCAAGTTTGATAATACAGTTCCACAACGGCAACTTCAGCGTTTTAGAGTAGAGTTCCACAACGGCAACTTCAGCGTTTGACAGTGGCAACTTCAGCGTTTCACAGTGGCAACTTCAGCGTTTGACAGTGGCAACTTCAACGTTTGACAGTGGCAACTTCAACGTTTGACAGTGGCAACTTCAACGTCTGATACTCCAGTTTTACCGTGGCAACTTCAACGTCTGATACTCCAGTTTTACCGTGGCAACTTCAACGTTTTACACTACAGTTTTACCGTGGCAACTTCAACGTCTGATACTCCAGTTTTACCGTGGCAACTTCAACGTCTGATACTACAGTTTTACCGTGGCAACTTCAACGTTTTACACTACAGTTTTACCGTGGCAACTTCAACGTCTGATACTACCGTTTTACCGTGGCAACTTCAACGTTTTACACTACAGTTTTACCGTGGCAACTTCAACGTTTTACAGTGGCAACTTCAACGTTTGTGAATGGTAACTTCAAAGTTTTGCAATAGAGTTCCACAACAGCAACTTCAAAGTTTTACAATACAGTTTGACAACAGCGAGTTCAAAGTTTTACAATACATTTTGAGAACATCAACTTCAAAGTTTTAGAATGGCAACAACAAAGTTTAATAGTACAGTATTACAACAGCAACTTCAAAGTTTTACAGTGGCAACTTCAAAGTTTGATACTATAGTTTCACGGTGGCAACTTCAAAGTTTGATACTATAGTTTCACGGTGGCAACTTCAAGGTTTCACGGTGGCAACTTCAAGGTTTCACAATACAGTTCCACAACGGCAACTTCAACGTTTTACCGTGGCAACGTCAACGTTTGTGAATGGCAACTCCAACGTTTTACAATACAGTTTGACAACAGCGAGTTCAAAGTTTCACAACGGCAACTCCAACGTTTTACAATACAGTTTGACAACAGCGAGTTCAAAGTTTCACAACGGCAACTCCAACGTTTTACAATACAGTTTGACAACAGCGAGTTCAAAGTTTCACAACGGCAACTCCAACGTTTTACAATACAGTTTGACAACAGCGAGTTCAAAGTTTCACAACGGCAACTCCAACGTTTTACAATACAGTTTGACAACAGCGAGTTCAAAGTTTCACAACGGCAACTCCAACGTTTTACAATACAGTTTGACAACAGCGAGTTCAAAGTTTCACAACGGCAACTCCAACGTTTTACAATACAGTTTGACAACAGCGAGTTCAAAGTTTCACAACGGCAACTCCAACGTTTTACAATACAGTTTGACAACAGCGAGTTCAAAGTTTCACAACGGCAACTCCAACGTTTTACAATACAGTTTGACAACAGCGAGTTCAAAGTTTCACAACGGCAACTCCAACGTTTTACAATACAGTTTGACAACAGCGAGTTCAAAGTTTCACAACGGCAACTCCAACGTTTTACAATACAGTTTGACAACAGCGAGTTCAAAGTTTCACAACGGCAACTCCAACGTTTTACAATACAGTTTGACAACAGCGAGTTCAAAGTTTCACAACGGCAACTCCAACGTTTTACAATACAGTTTGACAACAGCGAGTTCAAAGTTTCACAACGGCAACTCCAACGTTTTACAATACAGTTTGACAACAGCGAGTTCAAAGTTTCACAACGGCAACTCCAACGTTTTACAATACAGTTTGACAACAGCGAGTTCAAAGTTTCACAACGGCAACTCCAACGTTTTACAATACAGTTTGACAACAGCGAGTTCAAAGTTTCACAACGGCAACTCCAACGTTTTACAATACAGTTTGACAACAGCGAGTTCAAAGTTTCACAACGGCAACTCCAACGTTTTACAATACAGTTTGACAACAGCGAGTTCAAAGTTTCACAACGGCAACTCCAACGTTTTACAATACAGTTTGACAACAGCGAGTTCAAAGTTTCACAACGGCAACTCCAACGTTTTACAATACAGTTTGACAACAGCGAGTTCAAAGTTTCACAACGGCAACTCCAACGTTTTACAATACAGTTTGACAACAGCGAGTTCAAAGTTTCACAACGGCAACTCCAACGTTTTACAATACAGTTTGACAACAGCGAGTTCAAAGTTTCACAACGGCAACTCCAACGTTTTACAATACAGTTTGACAACAGCGAGTTCAAAGTTTCACAACGGCAACTCCAACGTTTTACAATACAGTTTGACAACAGCGAGTTCAAAGTTTCACAACGGCAACTCCAACGTTTTACAATACAGTTTGACAACAGCGAGTTCAAAGTTTCACAACGGCAACTCCAACGTTTTACAATACAGTTTGACAACAGCGAGTTCAAAGTTTCACAACGGCAACTCCAACGTTTTACAATACAGTTTGACAACAGCGAGTTCAAAGTTTCACAACGGCAACTCCAACGTTTTACAATACAGTTTGACAACAGCGAGTTCAAAGTTTCACAACGGCAACTCCAACGTTTTACAATACAGTTTGACAACAGCGAGTTCAAAGTTTCACAACGGCAACTCCAACGTTTTACAATACAGTTTGACAACAGCGAGTTCAAAGTTTCACAACGGCAACTCCAACGTTTTACAATACAGTTTGACAACAGCGAGTTCAAAGTTTCACAACGGCAACTCCAACGTTTTACAATACAGTTTGACAACAGCGAGTTCAAAGTTTCACAACGGCAACTCCAACGTTTTACAATACAGTTTGACAACAGCGAGTTCAAAGTTTCACAACGGCAACTCCAACGTTTTACAATACAGTTTGACAACAGCGAGTTCAAAGTTTCACAACGGCAACTCCAACGTTTTACAATACAGTTTGACAACAGCGAGTTCAAAGTTTCACAACGGCAACTCCAACGTTTTACAATACAGTTTGACAACAGCGAGTTCAAAGTTTCACAACGGCAACTCCAACGTTTTACAATACAGTTTGACAACAGCGAGTTCAAAGTTTCACAACGGCAACTCCAACGTTTTACAATACAGTTTGACAACAGCGAGTTCAAAGTTTCACAACGGCAACTCCAACGTTTTACAATACAGTTTGACAACAGCGAGTTCAAAGTTTCACAACGGCAACTCCAACGTTTTACAATACAGTTTGACAACAGCGAGTTCAAAGTTTCACAACGGCAACTCCAACGTTTTACAATACAGTTTGACAACAGCGAGTTCAAAGTTTCACAACGGCAACTCCAACGTTTTACAATACAGTTTGACAACAGCGAGTTCAAAGTTTCACAACGGCAACTCCAACGTTTTACAATACAGTTTGACAACAGCGAGTTCAAAGTTTCACAACGGCAACTCCAACGTTTTACAATACAGTTTGACAACAGCGAGTTCAAAGTTTCACAACGGCAACTCCAACGTTTTACAATACAGTTTGACAACAGCGAGTTCAAAGTTTCACAACGGCAACTCCAACGTTTTACAATACAGTTTGACAACAGCGAGTTCAAAGTTTCACAACGGCAACTCCAACGTTTTACAATACAGTTTGACAACAGCGAGTTCAAAGTTTCACAACGGCAACTCCAACGTTTTACAATACAGTTTGACAACAGCGAGTTCAAAGTTTCACAACGGCAACTCCAACGTTTTACAATACAGTTTGACAACAGCGAGTTCAAAGTTTCACAACGGCAACTCCAACGTTTTACAATACAGTTTGACAACAGCGAGTTCAAAGTTTCACAACGGCAACTCCAACGTTTTACAATACAGTTTGACAACAGCGAGTTCAAAGTTTCACAACGGCAACTCCAACGTTTTACAATACAGTTTGACAACAGCGAGTTCAAAGTTTCACAACGGCAACTCCAACGTTTTACAATACAGTTTGACAACAGCGAGTTCAAAGTTTCACAACGGCAACTCCAACGTTTTACAATACAGTTTGACAACAGCGAGTTCAAAGTTTCACAACGGCAACTCCAACGTTTTACAATACAGTTTGACAACAGCGAGTTCAAAGTTTCACAACGGCAACTCCAACGTTTTACAATACAGTTTGACAACAGCGAGTTCAAAGTTTCACAACGGCAACTCCAACGTTTTACAATACAGTTTGACAACAGCGAGTTCAAAGTTTCACAACGGCAACTCCAACGTTTTACAATACAGTTTGACAACAGCGAGTTCAAAGTTTCACAACGGCAACTCCAACGTTTTACAATACAGTTTGACAACAGCGAGTTCAAAGTTTCACAACGGCAACTCCAACGTTTTACAATACAGTTTGACAACAGCGAGTTCAAAGTTTCACAACGGCAACTCCAACGTTTTACAATACAGTTTGACAACAGCGAGTTCAAAGTTTCACAACGGCAACTCCAACGTTTTACAATACAGTTTGACAACAGCGAGTTCAAAGTTTCACAACGGCAACTCCAACGTTTTACAATACAGTTTGACAACAGCGAGTTCAAAGTTTCACAACGGCAACTCCAACGTTTTACAATACAGTTTGACAACAGCGAGTTCAAAGTTTCACAACGGCAACTCCAACGTTTTACAATACAGTTTGACAACAGCGAGTTCAAAGTTTCACAACGGCAACTCCAACGTTTTACAATACAGTTTGACAACAGCGAGTTCAAAGTTTCACAACGGCAACTCCAACGTTTTACAATACAGTTTGACAACAGCGAGTTCAAAGTTTCACAACGGCAACTCCAACGTTTTACAATACAGTTTGACAACAGCGAGTTCAAAGTTTCACAACGGCAACTCCAACGTTTTACAATACAGTTTGACAACAGCGAGTTCAAAGTTTCACAACGGCAACTCCAACGTTTTACAATACAGTTTGACAACAGCGAGTTCAAAGTTTCACAACGGCAACTCCAACGTTTTACAATACAGTTTGACAACAGCGAGTTCAAAGTTTCACAACGGCAACTCCAACGTTTTACAATACAGTTTGACAACAGCGAGTTCAAAGTTTCACAACGGCAACTCCAACGTTTTACAATACAGTTTGACAACAGCGAGTTCAAAGTTTCACAACGGCAACTCCAACGTTTTACAATACAGTTTGACAACAGCGAGTTCAAAGTTTCACAACGGCAACTCCAACGTTTTACAATACAGTTTGACAACAGCGAGTTCAAAGTTTCACAACGGCAACTCCAACGTTTTACAATACAGTTTGACAACAGCGAGTTCAAAGTTTCACAACGGCAACTCCAACGTTTTACAATACAGTTTGACAACAGCGAGTTCAAAGTTTCACAACGGCAACTCCAACGTTTACAATACAGTTTGACAACAGCGAGTTCAAAGTTTCACAACGGCAACTCCAACGTTTTACAATACAGTTTGACAACAGCGAGTTCAAAGTTTCACAACGGCAACTCCAACGTTTTACAATACAGTTTGACAACAGCGAGTTCAAAGTTTCACAACGGCAACTCCAACGTTTTACAATACAGTTTGACAACAGCGAGTTCAAAGTTTCACAACGGCAACTCCAACGTTTTACAATACAGTTTGACAACAGCGAGTTCAAAGTTTCACAACGGCAACTCCAACGTTTTACAATACAGTTTGACAACAGCGAGTTCAAAGTTTCACAACGGCAACTCCAACGTTTTACAATACAGTTTGACAACAGCGAGTTCAAAGTTTCACAACGGCAACTCCAACGTTTTACAATACAGTTTGACAACAGCGAGTTCAAAGTTTCACAACGGCAACTCCAACGTTTTACAATACAGTTTGACAACAGCGAGTTCAAAGTTTCACAACGGCAACTCCAACGTTTTACAATACAGTTTGACAACAGCGAGTTCAAAGTTTCACAACGGCAACTCCAACGTTTTTACAATACAGTTTGACAACAGCGAGTTCAAAGTTTCACAACGGCAACTCCAACGTTTTACAATACAGTTTGACAACAGCGAGTTCAAAGTTTCACAACGGCAACTCCAACGTTTTACAATACAGTTTGACAACAGCGAGTTCAAAGTTTCACAACGGCAACTCCAACGTTTTACAATACAGTTTGACAACAGCGAGTTCAAAGTTTCACAACGGCAACTCCAACGTTTTACAATACAGTTTGACAACAGCGAGTTCAAAGTTTCACAACGGCAACTCCAACGTTTTACAATACAGTTTGACAACAGCGAGTTCAAAGTTTCACAACGGCAACTCCAACGTTTTACAATACAGTTTGACAACAGCGAGTTCAAAGTTTCACAACGGCAACTCCAACGTTTTACAATACAGTTTGACAACAGCGAGTTCAAAGTTTCACAACGGCAACTCCAACGTTTTACAATACAGTTTGACAACAGCGAGTTCAAAGTTTCACAACGGCAACTCCAACGTTTTACAATACAGTTTGACAACAGCGAGTTCAAAGTTTCACAACGGCAACTCCAACGTTTTACAATACAGTTTGACAACAGCGAGTTCAAAGTTTCACAACGGCAACTCCAACGTTTTACAATACAGTTTGACAACAGCGAGTTCAAAGTTTCACAACGGCAACTCCAACGTTTTACAATACAGTTTGACAACAGCGAGTTCAAAGTTTCACAACGGCAACTCCAACGTTTTACAATACAGTTTGACAACAGCGAGTTCAAAGTTTCACAACGGCAACTCCAACGTTTTACAATACAGTTTGACAACAGCGAGTTCAAAGTTTCACAACGGCAACTCCAACGTTTTACAATACAGTTTGACAACAGCGAGTTCAAAGTTTCACAACGGCAACTCCAACGTTTTACAATACAGTTTGACAACAGCGAGTTCAAAGTTTCACAACGGCAACTCCAACGTTTTACAATACAGTTTGACAACAGCGAGTTCAAAGTTTCACAACGGCAACTCCAACGTTTTACAATACAGTTTGACAACAGCGAGTTCAAAGTTTCACAACGGCAACTCCAACGTTTTACAATACAGTTTGACAACAGCGAGTTCAAAGTTTCACAACGGCAACTCCAACGTTTTACAATACAGTTTGACAACAGCGAGTTCAAAGTTTCACAACGGCAACTCCAACGTTTTACAATACAGTTTGACAACAGCGAGTTCAAAGTTTCACAACGGCAACTCCAACGTTTTACAATACAGTTTGACAACAGCGAGTTCAAAGTTTCACAACGGCAACTCCAACGTTTTACAATACAGTTTGACAACAGCGAGTTCAAAGTTTCACAACGGCAACTCCAACGTTTTACAATACAGTTTGACAACAGCGAGTTCAAAGTTTCACAACGGCAACTCCAACGTTTTACAATACAGTTTGACAACAGCGAGTTCAAAGTTTCACAACGGCAACTCCAACGTTTTACAATACAGTTTGACAACAGCGAGTTCAAAGTTTCACAACGGCAACTCCAACGTTTTACAATACAGTTTGACAACAGCGAGTTCAAAGTTTCACAACGGCAACTCCAACGTTTTACAATACAGTTTGACAACAGCGAGTTCAAAGTTTCACAACGGCAACTCCAACGTTTTACAATACAGTTTGACAACAGCGAGTTCAAAGTTTCACAACGGCAACTCCAACGTTTTACAATACAGTTTGACAACAGCGAGTTCAAAGTTTCACAACGGCAACTCCAACGTTTTACAATACAGTTTGACAACAGCGAGTTCAAAGTTTCACAACGGCAACTCCAACGTTTTACAATACAGTTTGACAACAGCGAGTTCAAAGTTTCACAACGGCAACTCCAACGTTTTACAATACAGTTTGACAACAGCGAGTTCAAAGTTTCACAACGGCAACTCCAACGTTTTACAATACAGTTTGACAACAGCGAGTTCAAAGTTTCACAACGGCAACTCCAACGTTTTACAATACAGTTTGACAACAGCGAGTTCAAAGTTTCACAACGGCAACTCCAACGTTTTACAATACAGTTTGACAACAGCGAGTTCAAAGTTTCACAACGGCAACTCCAACGTTTTACAATACAGTTTGACAACAGCGAGTTCAAAGTTTCACAACGGCAACTCCAACGTTTTACAATACAGTTTGACAACAGCGAGTTCAAAGTTTCACAACGGCAACTCCAACGTTTTACAATACAGTTTGACAACAGCGAGTTCAAAGTTTCACAACGGCAACTCCAACGTTTTACAATACAGTTTGACAACAGCGAGTTCAAAGTTTCACAACGGCAACTCCAACGTTTTACAATACAGTTTGACAACAGCGAGTTCAAAGTTTCACAACGGCAACTCCAACGTTTTACAATACAGTTTGACAACAGCGAGTTCAAAGTTTCACAACGGCAACTCCAACGTTTTACAATACAGTTTGACAACAGCGAGTTCAAAGTTTCACAACGGCAACTCCAACGTTTTACAATACAGTTTGACAACAGCGAGTTCAAAGTTTCACAACGGCAACTCCAACGTTTTACAATACAGTTTGACAACAGCGAGTTCAAAGTTTCACAACGGCAACTCCAACGTTTTACAATACAGTTTGACAACAGCGAGTTCAAAGTTTCACAACGGCAACTCCAACGTTTTACAATACAGTTTGACAACAGCGAGTTCAAAGTTTCACAACGGCAACTCCAACGTTTTACAATACAGTTTGACAACAGCGAGTTCAAAGTTTCACAACGGCAACTCCAACGTTTTACAATACAGTTTGACAACAGCGAGTTCAAAGTTTCACAACGGCAACTCCAACGTTTTACAATACAGTTTGACAACAGCGAGTTCAAAGTTTCACAACGGCAACTCCAACGTTTTACAATACAGTTTGACAACAGCGAGTTCAAAGTTTCACAACGGCAACTCCAACGTTTTACAATACAGTTTGACAACAGCGAGTTCAAAGTTTCACAACGGCAACTCCAACGTTTTACAATACAGTTTGACAACAGCGAGTTCAAAGTTTCACAACGGCAACTCCAACGTTTTACAATACAGTTTGACAACAGCGAGTTCAAAGTTTCACAACGGCAACTCCAACGTTTTACAATACAGTTTGACAACAGCGAGTTCAAAGTTTCACAACGGCAACTCCAACGTTTTACAATACAGTTTGACAACAGCGAGTTCAAAGTTTCACAACGGCAACTCCAACGTTTTACAATACAGTTTGACAACAGCGAGTTCAAAGTTTCACAACGGCAACTCCAACGTTTTACAATACAGTTTGACAACAGCGAGTTCAAAGTTTCACAACGGCAACTCCAACGTTTTACAATACAGTTTGACAACAGCGAGTTCAAAGTTTCACAACGGCAACTCCAACGTTTTACAATACAGTTTGACAACAGCGAGTTCAAAGTTTCACAACGGCAACTCCAACGTTTTACAATACAGTTTGACAACAGCGAGTTCAAAGTTTCACAACGGCAACTCCAACGTTTTACAATACAGTTTGACAACAGCGAGTTCAAAGTTTCACAACGGCAACTCCAACGTTTTACAATACAGTTTGACAACAGCGAGTTCAAAGTTTCACAACGGCAACTCCAACGTTTTACAATACAGTTTGACAACAGCGAGTTCAAAGTTTCACAACGGCAACTCCAACGTTTTACAATACAGTTTGACAACAGCGAGTTCAAAGTTTCACAACGGCAACTCCAACGTTTTACAATACAGTTTGACAACAGCGAGTTCAAAGTTTCACAACGGCAACTCCAACGTTTTACAATACAGTTTGACAACAGCGAGTTCAAAGTTTCACAACGGCAACTCCAACGTTTTACAATACAGTTTGACAACAGCGAGTTCAAAGTTTCACAACGGCAACTCCAACGTTTTACAATACAGTTTGACAACAGCGAGTTCAAAGTTTCACAACGGCAACTCCAACGTTTTACAATACAGTTTGACAACAGCGAGTTCAAAGTTTCACAACGGCAACTCCAACGTTTTACAATACAGTTTGACAACAGCGAGTTCAAAGTTTCACAACGGCAACTCCAACGTTTTACAATACAGTTTGACAACAGCGAGTTCAAAGTTTCACAACGGCAACTCCAACGTTTTACAATACAGTTTGACAACAGCGAGTTCAAAGTTTCACAACGGCAACTCCAACGTTTTACAATACAGTTTGACAACAGCGAGTTCAAAGTTTCACAACGGCAACTCCAACGTTTTACAATACAGTTTGACAACAGCGAGTTCAAAGTTTCACAACGGCAACTCCAACGTTTTACAATACAGTTTGACAACAGCGAGTTCAAAGTTTCACAACGGCAACTCCAACGTTTTACAATACAGTTTGACAACAGCGAGTTCAAAGTTTCACAACGGCAACTCCAACGTTTTACAATACAGTTTGACAACAGCGAGTTCAAAGTTTCACAACGGCAACTCCAACGTTTTACAATACAGTTTGACAACAGCGAGTTCAAAGTTTCACAACGGCAACTCCAACGTTTTACAATACAGTTTGACAACAGCGAGTTCAAAGTTTCACAACGGCAACTCCAACGTTTTACAATACAGTTTGACAACAGCGAGTTCAAAGTTTCACAACGGCAACTCCAACGTTTTACAATACAGTTTGACAACAGCGAGTTCAAAGTTTCACAACGGCAACTCCAACGTTTTACAATACAGTTTGACAACAGCGAGTTCAAAGTTTCACAACGGCAACTCCAACGTTTTACAATACAGTTTGACAACAGCGAGTTCAAAGTTTCACAACGGCAACTCCAACGTTTTACAATACAGTTTGACAACAGCGAGTTCAAAGTTTCACAACGGCAACTCCAACGTTTTACAATACAGTTTGACAACAGCGAGTTCAAAGTTTCACAACGGCAACTCCAACGTTTTACAATACAGTTTGACAACAGCGAGTTCAAAGTTTCACAACGGCAACTCCAACGTTTTACAATACAGTTTGACAACAGCGAGTTCAAAGTTTCACAACGGCAACTCCAACGTTTTACAATACAGTTTGACAACAGCGAGTTCAAAGTTTCACAACGGCAACTCCAACGTTTTACAATACAGTTTGACAACAGCGAGTTCAAAGTTTCACAACGGCAACTCCAACGTTTTACAATACAGTTTGACAACAGCGAGTTCAAAGTTTCACAACGGCAACTCCAACGTTTTACAATACAGTTTGACAACAGCGAGTTCAAAGTTTCACAACGGCAACTCCAACGTTTTACAATACAGTTTGACAACAGCGAGTTCAAAGTTTCACAACGGCAACTCCAACGTTTTACAATACAGTTTGACAACAGCGAGTTCAAAGTTTCACAACGGCAACTCCAACGTTTTACAATACAGTTTGACAACAGCGAGTTCAAAGTTTCACAACGGCAACTCCAACGTTTTACAATACAGTTTGACAACAGCGAGTTCAAAGTTTCACAACGGCAACTCCAACGTTTTACAATACAGTTTGACAACAGCGAGTTCAAAGTTTCACAACGGCAACTCCAACGTTTTACAATACAGTTTGACAACAGCGAGTTCAAAGTTTCACAACGGCAACTCCAACGTTTTACAATACAGTTTGACAACAGCGAGTTCAAAGTTTCACAACGGCAACTCCAACGTTTTACAATACAGTTTGACAACAGCGAGTTCAAAGTTTCACAACGGCAACTCCAACGTTTTACAATACAGTTTGACAACAGCGAGTTCAAAGTTTCACAACGGCAACTCCAACGTTTTACAATACAGTTTGACAACAGCGAGTTCAAAGTTTCACAACGGCAACTCCAACGTTTTACAATACAGTTTGACAACAGCGAGTTCAAAGTTTCACAACGGCAACTCCAACGTTTTACAATACAGTTTGACAACAGCGAGTTCAAAGTTTCACAACGGCAACTCCAACGTTTTACAATACAGTTTGACAACAGCGAGTTCAAAGTTTCACAACGGCAACTCCAACGTTTTACAATACAGTTTGACAACAGCGAGTTCAAAGTTTCACAACGGCAACTCCAACGTTTTACAATACAGTTTGACAACAGCGAGTTCAAAGTTTCACAACGGCAACTCCAACGTTTTACAATACAGTTTGACAACAGCGAGTTCAAAGTTTCACAACGGCAACTCCAACGTTTTACAATACAGTTTGACAACAGCGAGTTCAAAGTTTCACAACGGCAACTCCAACGTTTTACAATACAGTTTGACAACAGCGAGTTCAAAGTTTCACAACGGCAACTCCAACGTTTTACAATACAGTTTGACAACAGCGAGTTCAAAGTTTCACAACGGCAACTCCAACGTTTTACAATACAGTTTGACAACAGCGAGTTCAAAGTTTCACAACGGCAACTCCAACGTTTTACAATACAGTTTGACAACAGCGAGTTCAAAGTTTTACAATACAGTTTGACAAGGGCGAGTTCAAAGTTTTACAATACAGTTCCACAAGGGCGAGTTCAAAGTTTTACAATACAGTTCCACAAGGGCGAGTTCAAAGTTTTACAATACAGTTCCACAAGGGCGAGTTCAAAGTTTTACAATACAGTTCCACAAGGGCGAGTTCAAAGTTTTACAATACAGTTCCACAAGGGCGAGTTCAAAGTTTTACAATACAGTTCCACAAGGGCGAGTTCAAAGTTTTACAATACAGTTCCACAAGGGCGAGTTCAAAGTTTTACAATACAGTTCCACAAGGGCGAGTTCAAAGTTTTACAATACAGTTCCACAAGGGCGAGTTCAAAGTTTTACAATACAGTTCCACAAGGGCGAGTTCAAAGTTTTACAATACAGTTCCACAAGGGCGAGTTCAAAGTTTTACAATGCAGTTCCACAAGGGCGAGTTCAAAGTTTTACAATGCAGTTCCACAAGGGCGAGTTCAAAGTTTTACAATGCAGTTCCACAAGGGCGAGTTCAAAGTTTTACAATGCAGTTCCACAAGGGCGAGTTCAAAGTTTTACAATACAGTTCCACAAGGGCGAGTTCAAAGTTTTACAATGCAGTTCCACAAGGGCGAGTTCAAAGTTTTACAATGCAGTTCCACAAGGGCGAGTTCAAAGTTTTACAATGCAGTTCCACAAGGGCGAGTTCAAAGTTTTACAATACATTTTGAGAACATCAACTTCAGCCTTTGCGAGTGGCAACATCAAAGTTTTACAACACAGTATTACAACCGCAACTTCAACCTTTGCGAGTGGCAACTTCAAAGTTTTACAACACAGTACTACAACAGCAACTTCAACCTTTGCCAGTGGCAACATCAAAGTTTTACAACACAGTATTACAACCGCAACTTCAACCTTTGCGAGTGGCAACTTCAAAGTTTTACAACACAGTATTACAACCGCAACTTCAACCTTTGCGAGTGGCAACTTCAAAGTTTTACAACACAGTATTACAACCGCAACTTCAACCTTTGCGAGTGGCAACTTCAAAGTTTTACAACACAGTATTACAACCGCAACTTCAACCTTTGCGAGTGGCAACTTCAAAGTTTTACAACACAGTATTACAACCGCAACTTCAACCTTTGCGAGTGGCAACTTCAAAGTTTTACAACACAGTATTACAACCGCAACTTCAACCTTTGCGAGTGGCAACTTCAAAGTTTTACAACACAGTATTACAACCGCAACTTCAACCTTTGCGAGTGGCAACTTCAAAGTTTTACAACACAGTATTACAACCGCAACTTCAACCTTTGCGAGTGGCAACTTCAAAGTTTTACAACACAGTATTACAACCGCAACTTCAACCTTTGCGAGTGGCAACTTCAAAGTTTTACAACACAGTATTACAACCGCAACTTCAACCTTTGCGAGTGGCAACTTCAAAGTTTTACAACACAGTATTACAACCGCAACTTCAACCTTTGCGAGTGGCAACTTCAAAGTTTTACAACACAGTATTACAACCGCAACTTCAACCTTTGCGAGTGGCAACTTCAAAGTTTTACAACACAGTATTACAACCGCAACTTCAACCTTTGCGAGTGGCAACTTCAAAGTTTTACAACACAGTATTACAACCGCAACTTCAACCTTTGCGAGTGGCAACTTCAAAGTTTTACAACACAGTATTACAACCGCAACTTCAACCTTTGCGAGTGGCAACTTCAAAGTTTTACAACACAGTATTACAACCGCAACTTCAACCTTTGCGAGTGGCAACTTCAAAGTTTTACAACACAGTATTACAACCGCAACTTCAACCTTTGCGAGTGGCAACTTCAAAGTTTTACAACACAGTATTACAACCGCAACTTCAACCTTTGCGAGTGGCAACTTCAAAGTTTTACAACACAGTATTACAACCGCAACTTCAACCTTTGCGAGTGGCAACTTCAAAGTTTTACAACACAGTATTACAACCGCAACTTCAACCTTTGCGAGTGGCAACTTCAAAGTTTTACAACACAGTATTACAACAGCAACTTCAACCTTTGCGAGTGGCAACTTCAAAGTTTTACAACACAGTATTACAACCGCAACTTCAACCTTTGCGAGTGGCAACTTCAAAGTTTTACAACACAGTATTACAACAGCAACTTCAACCTTTGCGAGTGGCAACTTCAAAGTTTTACAACACAGTACTACAACAGCAACCTCAACGTTTCCGAGTGGCAACCTCAACGTTTCCGAGTGGCAACCTCAACGTTTCCGAGTGGCAACCTCAACGTTTCCGAGTGGCAACCTCAACGTTTGCGAGGGGCTACTTCAACGTTTTACAGTACAGTTTCAGAATAGCAACTTCAAACTTTTACAAAGGCAAATTCTAGGTTTGTCAACGACAAGCTCAGAGTTTCACATTACAATTTCACAACAGCAACTTCAAACTTGTACAAAGGCAACTTCAAAGTTTTACGACACAGTTTGACAACAGCTACTTTAAAGTTTTATAATACAGTTTCACAAGAGCAACTTCACAGTTTTACAACACAGTTCTATAACAGTAACTTTGAAGTTTTACAACACAGTTTGACATCAGAAACTTCAAAGTTTGCAAATAGCAACCTCAAAGTTTTACAGTACAGTTCTACAACAGCAACTTCAAAGTTTTACGACACAGTTTCACAACAGCAACTTCACAGTTTTACAACACAGTTCTATAACAGCCACTTTGAAGTTTTACAACACAGTTTGACAACAGCAACTTCACAGTTTGCCAATGGCAACTTCAAAGTTTCACGATACCGGTTAACAACAGCAACTTCCAAGTTTCACAATACAGTGTCACAACAGCAACTTCAAAGTTTTTCAACAGCAACTTCAAAGTTTTACAATACAGTGTCACAACAGCAACTTCAAAGTTTTACAATACATTTTGAGAACATCAACTTCAAAGTTTTAGAATGGCAACATCAAAGTTTAATAGTACAGTATTACAACAGCAACTTCAAAGTTTTACAGTGGCAACTTCAACGTTTGATACTATAGTTTTACCGTGGCAACTTCAGGGTTTTACGGTGGCAACTTCAGGGTTTTACAATAGAGTTACACAACGGCACCTTCAACGTTTTACAATACAGTTTGACAACAGCGAGTTCAAAGTTTGGAAATAGCAACTTCAAAGTTTTACAATACAGTTTCACAACAGCAACTTCAAAGTTTGCCAACGGTAACTTCAAAGTTTTACAATACAGTTTCACAACAGCAACTTCAAAGTTTGCCAACGGTAACTTCAAAGTTTTACAATACAGTTTCACAACAGCAACTTCAAAGTCTTCCAATACAGGTTCACAATTGAAACTTCAGGATTTTACAGTGGCAACTTCAGAGTTTTACAATACAGTTTCACAACAGCAACTTCAGGATTTTACAGTGGCAACTTCAGAGTTTTACAATACAGTTTCACAACAGCAACTTCAAGGTTTTACAGTGGCAACTTCAAAGTTTGGTACTATAGTTTTACCGTGGCAACTTCAGGGTTTTACAGTGGCAACTTCAACGTTTTACAATAGAGTTCCACAACGGCAACTTCAACGTTTTACGGTGGCATCTTAAAACTTTCACAGTGGCAACTTCAACGTTTGATACTACAGTTTTACCGCGGCAACTTCAACGTTTGATACTACAGTTTTACCGCGGCAACTTCAACGTTTGATACTACAGTTTTACCGCGGCAACTTCAACGTTTCATACTACAGTTTTACCGTGGCAACTTCAACGTTTTACAGTGGCACCTTCAACGTTTGTGAATGGCAACTTCAAAGTTTTACAATAGAGTTCCACAACAGCAACTTCGAAGTTTTACAATACAGTTTGACAACAGCGAGTTCAAAGTTCGGAAATAGCAACTTCAATCGTTTACAATACAGTTTCACAGCAGCAACTTCAAAGTTTTACAATACAGTTTCACAACAGCAACTTCAAAGTTTTACAATACAGTTTCACAACAGCAACTTCAAAGTTTTACAATAGAGTTCCACAACAGCAACTTCAAAGTTTTACAATACAGTCTGACAACAGCGAGTTCAAAGTTTGGAAATAGCAACTTCAATCGTTTACAATACAGTTTCACAGCAGCAACTTCAAAGTTTTACAATACAGTTTCACAACAGCAACTTCAAAGTTTTACAATAGAGTTCCACAACAGCAACTTCAAAGTTTTACAATACAGTCTGACAACAGCGAGTTCAAAGTTTGGAAATAGCAACTTCAATCGTTTACAATACAGTTTCACAGCAGCAACTTCAAAGTTTTACAATACAGTTTCACAACAGCAACTTCAAAGTTTTACAATAGAGTTCCACAACAGCAACTTCAAAGTTTTACAATACAGTCTGACAACAGCGAGTTCAAAGTTTGGAAATAGCAACTTCAATCGTTTACAATACAGTTTCACAGCAGCAACTTCAAAGTTTTACAATACAGTTTCACAACAGCAATTTCAAAGTTTTACAATAGAGTTCCACAACAGCAACTTCGAAGTTTTACAATAGAGTTTCACAGCAGCAACTTCAAAGTTTTACAATAGAGTTTCACAGCAGCAACTTCAAAGTTTTACAATAGAGTTCCACAACAGCAACTTCGAAGTTTTACAATACAGTTTCACAACAGCAACTTCAAAGTTTTACAATACCTTTTGAGAACATCAACTTCAAAGTTTTAGAATGGCAACATCAAAGTTTAATAGTACAGTATTACAACAGCAACTGCAACGTTTTACAGTGGCAACTTCAACGTTTTACGGTGGCAACTTCAACGTTTGATAATACAGTTTTACCACGGCAACTGCAACGTTTTACGGTGGCAACTTCAACGTTTGATAATACAGTTTTACCACGGCAACTGCAACGTTTTACGGTGGCAACTTCAACGTTTGATAATACAGTTTTACCACGGCAACTGCAACGTTTTACGGTGGCAACTTCAACGTTTGATAATACAGTTTTACCGGGGCAACTGCAACGTTTTACGGTGGCAACTTCAACGTTTGATAATACAGTTTTACCGGGGCAACTGCAACGTTTTACGGTGGCAACTTCAACGTTTGATAATACAGTTTTACCGGGGCAACTGCAACGTTTTACGGTGGCAACTTCAACGTTTGATAATACAGTTTTACCGGGGCAACTGCAACGTTTTACGGTGGCAACTTCAACGTTTGATAATACAGTTTTACCGGGGCAACTGCAACGTTTTACGGTGGCAACTTCAACGTTTGATAATACAGTTTTACCGGGGCAACTGCAACGTTTTACGGTGGCAACTTCAACGTTTGATAATACAGTTTTACCGGGGCAACTGCAACGTTTTACGGTGGCAACTTCAACGTTTGATAATACAGTTTTACCGGGGCAACTGCAACGTTTTACGGTGGCAACTTCAACGTTTGATAATACAGTTTTACCGGGGCAACTGCAACGTTTTACGGTGGCAACTTCAACGTTTGATAATACAGTTTTACCGGGGCAACTGCAACGTTTTACGGTGGCAACTTCAACGTTTGATAATACAGTTTTACCGGGGCAACTGCAACGTTTTACGGTGGCAACTTCAACGTTTGATAATACAGTTTTACCGGGGCAACTGCAACGTTTTACGGTGGCAACTTCAACGTTTGATACTATAGTTTTACCGGGGCAACTGCAACGTTTTACGGTGGCAACTTCAACGTTTGATACTATAGTTTGACTGGGGCAACTGCAACGTTTTACGGTGGCAACTTCAACGTTTGATACTATAGTTTTACCGGGGCAACTGCAACGTTTTACGGTGGCAACTTCAACGTTTGATACTATAGTTTGACTGGGGCAACTGCAACGTTTTACGGTGGCAACTTCAACGTTTTACAGTAGAGTTCCACAACGGCAACTTCAACGTTTTACAGTAGAGTTCCACAAAGGCAACTTCAACGTTTTACAGTAGAGTTCCACAACGGCAACTTCAACGTTTTAGAATAGAGTTCCACAACGGCAACTTCAACGTCTTAGAATAGAGTTCCACAAAGGCAACTTCAACGTCTTAGAATAGAGTTCCACAACGGCAACTTCAACGTTTTAGAATAGAGTTCCACAACGGCAACTTCAACGTTTTACAGTAGAGTTCCACAACGGCAACTTCAACGTTTTACAGTAGAGTTCCACAACGGCAACTTCAACGTTTTAGAATAGAGTTCCACAACGGCAACTTCAACGTTTTACCGCGGCAACTTCAACGTTTTACCGCGGCAACTTCAACGTTTTACCGCGGCAACTTCAACGTTTTACCGCGGCAACATCAACGTTTGATACTACCGTTTCACAGCGGCAACTTCAACGTCTGATACTACCGTTTCACAGCGGCAACTTCAACGTTTCACAGCGGCAACTTCAACGTCTGATACTACCGTCTCACAGCGGCAACTTCAACGTCTGATACTACCGTTTCACAGCGGCAACTTCAACGTCTGATACTACCGTTTCACAGCGGCAACTTCAACGTCTGCTACTACCGTCTCACAGCGGCAACTTCAACGTCTGATACTACCGTCTCACAGCGGCAACTTCAACGCCTGATACTACCGTTTCACAGCGGCAACTTCAACGCCTGATACTACCGTCTCACAGCGGCAACTTCAACGCCTGATACTACCGTCTCACAGCGGCAACTTCAACGTTTCACAGCGGCAACTTCAACGCCTGATACTACCGTCTCACAGCGGCAACTTCAACGTTTCACAGCGGCAACTTCAACGCCTGATACTACCGTTTCACAGCGGCAACTTCGACGCCTGATACTACCGTCTCACAGCGGCAACTTCAACGTTTCACAGCGGCAACTTCGACGCCTGATACTACCGTCTCACAGCGGCAACTTCAACGTTTCACAGCGGCAACTTCGACGCCTGATACTACCGTCTCACAGCGGCAACTTCGACGCCTGATACTACCGTCTCACAGCGGCAACTTCGACGTTTCACAGCGGCAACTTCGACGCCTGATACTACCGTCTCACAGCGGCAACTTCGACGCCTGATACTACCGTCTCACAGCGGCAACTTCGACGTTTCACAGCGGCAACTTCGACGCCTGATACTACCGTCTCACAGCGGCAACTTCGACGCCTGATACTACCGTCTCACAGCGGCAACTTCGACGTTTCACAGCGGCAACTTCGACGCCTGATACTACCGTCTCACAGCGGCAACTTCGACGCCTGATACTACCGTCTCACAGCGGCAACTTCGACGTTTCACAGCGGCAACTTCGACGCCTGATACTACCGTCTCACAGCGGCAACTTCGACGTTTCACAGCGGCAACTTCGACGCCTGATACTACCGTCTCACAGCGGCAACTTCGACGTTTCACAGCGGCAACTTCGACGTTTCACAGCGGCAACTTCGACGCCTGATACTACCGTCTCACAGCGGCAACTTCGACGTTTCACAGCGGCAACTTCGACGCCTGATACTACCGTCTCACAGCGGCAACTTCAACGTTTCACAGCGGCAACTTCGACGCCTGATACTACCGTCTCACAGCGGCAACTTCAACGTTTCACAGCGGCAACTTCGACGCCTGATACTACCGTCTCACAGCGGCAACTTCAACGTTTCACAGCGGCAACTTCGACGCCTGATACTACCGTCTCACAGCGGCAACTTCAACGTTTCACAGCGGCAACTTCGACGCCTGATACTACCGTCTCACAGCGGCAACTTCAACGTTTCACAGCGGCAACTTCGACGCCTGATACTACCGTCTCACAGCGGCAACTTCAACGTTTCACAGCGGCAACTTCGACGCCTGATACTACCGTCTCACAGCGGCAACTTCAACGTTTCACAGCGGCAACTTCGACGCCTGATACTACCGTCTCACAGCGGCAACTTCAACGTTTCACAGCGGCAACTTCGACGCCTGATACTACCGTCTCACAGCGGCAACTTCAACGTTTCACAGCGGCAACTTCGACGCCTGATACTACCGTCTCACAGCGGCAACTTCAACGTTTCACAGCGGCAACTTCGACGCCTGATACTACCGTCTCACAGCGGCAACTTCAACGTTTCACAGCGGCAACTTCGACGCCTGATACTACCGTCTCACAGCGGCAACTTCAACGTTTCACAGCGGCAACTTCGACGCCTGATACTACCGTCTCACAGCGGCAACTTCAACGTTTCACAGCGGCAACTTCGACGCCTGATACTACCGTCTCACAGCGGCAACTTCAACGTTTCACAGCGGCAACTTCGACGCCTGATACTACCGTCTCACAGCGGCAACTTCAACGTTTCACAGCGGCAACTTCGACGCCTGATACTACCGTCTCACAGCGGCAACTTCAACGTTTCACAGCGGCAACTTCGACGCCTGATACTACCGTCTCACAGCGGCAACTTCAACGTTTCACAGCGGCAACTTCGACGCCTGATACTACCGTCTCACAGCGGCAACTTCAACGTTTCACAGCGGCAACTTCGACGCCTGATACTACCGTCTCACAGCGGCAACTTCAACGTTTCACAGCGGCAACTTCGACGCCTGATACTACCGTCTCACAGCGGCAACTTCAACGTTTCACAGCGGCAACTTCGACGCCTGATACTACCGTCTCACAGCGGCAACTTCAACGTTTCACAGCGGCAACTTCGACGCCTGATACTACCGTTTCACAGCGGCAACTTCGACGTCTGATACTACCGTTTCACAGCGGCAACTTCAACGTTTCACAGCGGCAACTTCGACGTCTGATACTACCGTTTCACAGTGGCAACTTCGACGTCTGATACTACCGTCTCACAGCGGCAACTTCAACGTTTCACAGCGGCAAATTCGACGTCTGATACTACCGTTTCACAGCGGCAACTTCGACGTCTGATACTACCGTCTCACAGCGGCAACTTCAACGTTTCACAGCGGCAACTTCGACGTCTGATACTACCGTTTCACAGCGGCAACTTCAACGTTTCACAGCGGCAACTTCGACGTCTGATACTACCGTCTCACAGCGGCAACTTCGACGTCTGATACTACCGTCTCACAGCGGCAACTTCAACGTTTCACAGCGGCAACTTCGACGTCTGATACTACCGTCTCACAGCGGCAACTTCCACGTCTGATACTACCGTCTCACAGCGGCAGCTTCGACGTCTGATACTACCGTCTCACAGCGGCAACTTCCACGTCTGATACTACCGTCTCACAGCGGCAGCTTCGACGTCTGATACTACCGTCTCACAGCGGCAACTTCGACGTCTGATACTACCGTCTCACAGCGGCAACTTCAACGTTTCACAGCGGCAACTTCAACGCCTGATACTACCGTTTCACAGGGGCAACTTCGACGCCTGATACTACCGTCTCACAGCGGCAACTTCAACGTTTCACAGCGGCAACTTCAACGCCTGATACTACCGTTTCACAGGGGCAACTTCGACGCCTGATACTACCGTCTCACAGCGGCAACTTCAACGTTTCACAGCGGCAACTTCGACGTCTGATACTACCGTTTCACAGCGGCAACTTCGACGTCTGATACTACCGTCTCACAGCGGCAACTTCAACGTTTCACAGCGGCAACTTCGACGTCTGATACTACCGTTTCACAGCGGCAACTTCGACGTCTGATACTACCGTTTCACAGCGGCAACTTCAACGTTTCACAGCGGCAACTTCGACGTCTGATACTACCGTTTCACAGCGGCAACTTCAACGTTTCACAGCGGCAACTTCGACGTCTGATACTACCGTCTCACAGCGGCAACTTCGACGTCTGATACTACCGTCTCACAGCGGCAACTTCAACGTTTCACAGCGGCAACTTCGACGTCTGATACTACCGTCTCACAGCGGCAACTTCCACGTCTGATACTACCGTCTCACAGCGGCAGCTTCGACGTCTGATACTACCGTCTCACAGCGGCAACTTCGACGCCTGATACTACCGTCTCACAGCGGCAACTTCAACGTTTCACAGCGGCAACTTCAACGCCTGATACTACCGTTTCACAGGGGCAACTTCGACGCCTGATACTACCGTCTCACAGGGGCAACTTCAACGTTTCACAGGGGCAACTTCGACGCCTGATACTACCGTCTCACAGGGGCAACTTCAACGTTTCACAGGGGCAACTTCGACGCCTGATACTACCGTCTCACAGGGGCAACTTCAACGTTTCACAGGGGCAACTTCGACGCCTGATACTACCGTCTCACAGGGGCAACTTCAACGTTTCACAGGGGCAACTTCGACGCCTGATACTACCGTCTCACAGGGGCAACTTCAACGTTTCACAGGGGCAACTTCGACGCCTGATACTACCGTCTCACAGGGGCAACTTCAACGTTTCACAGGGGCAACTTCGACGCCTGATACTACCGTCTCACAGGGGCAACTTCAACGTTTCACAGGGGCAACTTCGACGCCTGATACTACCGTCTCACAGGGGCAACTTCAACGTTTCACAGGGGCAACTTCGACGCCTGATACTACCGTCTCACAGCGGCAACTTCAACGTTTCACAGGGGCAACTTCGACGCCTGATACTACCGTCTCACAGCGGCAACTTCAACGTTTCACAGGGGCAACTTCGACGCCTGATACTACCGTCTCACAGCGGCAACTTCAACGTTTCACAGGGGCAACTTCGACGCCTGATACTACCGTCTCACAGCGGCAACTTCAACGTTTCACAGGGGCAACTTCGACGCCTGATACTACCGTCTCACAGCGGCAACTTCAACGTTTCACAGGGGCAACTTCGACGCCTGATACTACCGTCTCACAGCGGCAACTTCAACGTTTCACAGGGGCAACTTCGACGCCTGATACTACCGTCTCACAGCGGCAACTTCAACGTTTCACAGCGGCAACTTCGACGCCTGATACTACCGTCTCACAGCGGCAACTTCAACGTTTCACAGCGGCAACTTCGACGCCTGATACTACCGTCTCACAGCGGCAACTTCAACGTTTCACAGCGGCAACTTCGACGTCTGATACTACCGTCTCACAGCGGCAACTTCGACGTCTGATACTACCGTCTCACAGCGGCAACTTCGACGTCTGATACTACCGTCTCACAGCGGCAACTTCGACGTCTGATACTACCGTTTCACAGCGGCAACTTCAACGTTTCACAGCGGCAACTTCGACGTCTGATACTACCGTCTCACAGCGGCAACTTCGACGTCTGATACTACCGTTTCACAGCGGCAACTTCAACGTTTCACAGCGGCAACTTCGACGTCTGATACTACCGTCTCACAGCGGCAACTTCGACGTCTGATACTACCGTTTCACAGCGGCAACTTCAACGTCTGATACTACCGTCTCACAGCGGCAACTTCGACGTCTGATACTACCGTCTCACAGCGGCAACTTCAACGTTTCACAGCGGCAACTTCAACGTCTGATACTACCGTTTCACAGCGGCAACTTCAACGTCTGATACTACCGTCTCACAGCGGCAACTTCAACGTTTCACAGCGGCAACTTCAACGCCTGATACTACCGTTTCACAGCGGCAACTTCAACGTTTCACAGCGGCAACTTCAACGCCTGATACTACCGTTTCACAGCGGCAACTTCGACGCCTGATACTACCGTCTCACAGCGGCAACTTCAACGTTTCACAGCGGCAACTTCAACGCCTGATACTACCGTCTCACAGCGGCAACTTCGACGCCTGATACTACCGTCTCACAGCGGCAACTTCAACGTTTCACAGCGGCAACTTCGACGCCTGATACTACCGTCTCACAGCGGCAGCTTCGACGCCTGATACTACCGTCTCACAGCGGCAACTTCGACGCCTGATACTACCGTCTCACAGCGGCAACTTCAACGTTTCACAGCGGCAACTTCGACGCCTGATACTACCGTCTCACAGCGGCAGCTTCGACGCCTGATACTACCGTCTCACAGCGGCAACTTCGACGCCTGATACTACCGTCTCACAGCGGCAACTTCGACGCCTGATACTACCGTCTCACAGCGGCAACTTCGACGCCTGATACTACCGTCTCACAGCGGCAACTTCAACGTTTCACAGCGGCAACTTCGACGCCTGATACTACCGTTTCACAGGGGCAACTTCGACGCCTGATACTTCCGTCTCACAGCGGCAACTTCAACGTTTCACAGGGGCAACTTCGACGCCTGATACTACCGTCTCACAGCGGCAACTTCAACGTTTCACAGGGGCAACTTCGACGCCTGATACTACCGTCTCACAGCGGCAACTTCAACGTTTCACAGGGGCAACTTCGACGCCTGATACTACCGTCTCACAGCGGCAACTTCAACGTTTCACAGGGGCAACTTCGACGCCTGATACTACCGTCTCACAGCGGCAACTTCAACGTTTCACAGGGGCAACTTCGACGCCTGATACTACCGTCTCACAGCGGCAACTTCAACGTTTCACAGGGGCAACTTCGACGCCTGATACTACCGTCTCACAGCGGCAACTTCAACGTTTCACAGGGGCAACTTCGACGCCTGATACTACCGTCTCACAGCGGCAACTTCAACGTTTCACAGGGGCAACTTCGACGCCTGATACTACCGTCTCACAGCGGCAACTTCAACGTTTCACAGCGGCAACTTCGACGCCTGATACTACCGTCTCACAGCGGCAACTTCAACGTTTCACAGCGGCAACTTCGACGCCTGATACTACCGTCTCACAGCGGCAACTTCAACGTTTCACAGCGGCAACTTCGACGCCTGATACTACCGTCTCACAGCGGCAACTTCAACGTTTCACAGCGGCAACTTCGACGCCTGATACTACCGTCTCACAGCGGCAACTTCGACGCCTGATACTACCGTCTCACAGCGGCAACTTCAACGTTTCACAGCGGCAACTTCGACGCCTGATACTACCGTCTCACAGCGGCAACTTCGACGCCTGATACTACCGTCTCACAGCAGCAACTTCAACGTTTCACAGCGGCAACTTCGACGCCTGATACTACCGTCTCACAGCGGCAACTTCAACGTTTCACAGCGGCAACTTCGACGCCTGATACTACCGTCTCACAGCGGCAACTTCAACGTTTCACAGCGGCAACTTCGACGCCTGATACTACCGTCTCACAGCGGCAACTTCAACGTTTCACAGCGGCAACTTCGACGCCTGATACTACCGTCTCACAGCGGCAACTTCAACGTTTCACAGCGGCAACTTCGACGCCTGATACTACCGTCTCACAGCGGCAACTTCAACGTTTCACAGCGGCAACTTCGACGCCTGATACTACCGTCTCACAGCGGCAACTTCAACGTTTCACAGCGGCAACTTCGACGCCTGATACTACCGTCTCACAGCGGCAACTTCAACGTTTCACAGCGGCAACTTCGACGCCTGATACTACCGTCTCACAGCGGCAACTTCAACGTTTCACAGCGGCAACTTCGACGCCTGATACTACCGTCTCACAGCGGCAACTTCAACGTTTCACAGCGGCAACTTCGACGTCTGATACTACCGTCTCACAGCGGCAACTTCGACGTCTGATACTACCGTCTCACAGCGGCAACTTCGACGTCTGATACTACCGTCTCACAGCGGCAACTTCGACGTCTGATACTACCGTTTCACAGCGGCAACTTCAACGTTTCACAGCGGCAACTTCGACGTCTGATACTACCGTCTCACAGCGGCAACTTCGACGTCTGATACTACCGTTTCACAGCGGCAACTTCAACGTTTCACAGCGGCAACTTCGACGTCTGATACTACCGTCTCACAGCGGCAACTTCGACGTCTGATACTACCGTTTCACAGCGGCAACTTCAACGTCTGATACTACCGTCTCACAGCGGCAACTTCGACGTCTGATACTACCGTCTCACAGCGGCAACTTCAACGTTTCACAGCGGCAACTTCAACGTCTGATACTACCGTTTCACAGCGGCAACTTCAACGTCTGATACTACCGTCTCACAGCGGCAACTTCAACGTTTCACAGCGGCAACTTCAACGCCTGATACTACCGTTTCACAGCGGCAACTTCAACGTTTCACAGCGGCAACTTCAACGCCTGATACTACCGTTTCACAGCGGCAACTTCGACGCCTGATACTACCGTCTCACAGCGGCAACTTCAACGTTTCACAGCGGCAACTTCAACGCCTGATACTACCGTTTCACAGCGGCAACTTCGACGCCTGATACTACCGTCTCACAGCTGCAACTTCAACGTTTCACAGCGGCAACTTCGACGCCTGATACTACCGTCTCACAGCGGCAGCTTCGACGCCTGATACTACCGTCTCACAGCGGCAACTTCGACGCCTGATACTACCGTCTCACAGCGGCAACTTCGACGCCTGATACTACCGTCTCACAGCGGCAACTTCGACGCCTGATACTACCGTCTCACAGCGGCAACTTCAACGTTTCACAGCGGCAACTTCGACGCCTGATACTACCGTTTCACAGGGGCAACTTCGACGCCTGATACTTCCGTCTCACAGCGGCAACTTCAACGTTTCACAGGGGCAACTTCGACGCCTGATACTACCGTCTCACAGCGGCAACTTCAACGTTTCACAGGGGCAACTTCGACGCCTGATACTACCGTCTCACAGCGGCAACTTCAACGTTTCACAGGGGCAACTTCGACGCCTGATACTACCGTCTCACAGCGGCAACTTCAACGTTTCACAGGGGCAACTTCGACGCCTGATACTACCGTCTCACAGCGGCAACTTCAACGTTTCACAGGGGCAACTTCGACGCCTGATACTACCGTCTCACAGCGGCAACTTCAACGTTTCACAGGGGCAACTTCGACGCCTGATACTACCGTCTCACAGCGGCAACTTCAACGTTTCACAGGGGCAACTTCGACGCCTGATACTACCGTCTCACAGCGGCAACTTCAACGTTTCACAGGGGCAACTTCGACGCCTGATACTACCGTCTCACAGCGGCAACTTCAACGTTTCACAGCGGCAACTTCGACGCCTGATACTACCGTCTCACAGCGGCAACTTCAACGTTTCACAGCGGCAACTTCGACGCCTGATACTACCGTTTCACAGCGGCAACTTCGACGCCTGATACTACCGTCTCACAGCGGCAACTTCAACGTTTCACAGCGGCAACTTCGACGCCTGATACTACCGTTTCACAGCGGCAACTTCGACGCCTGATACTACCGTCTCACAGCGGCAACTTCAACGTTTCACAGCGGCAACTTCGACGCCTGATACTACCGTCTCACAGCGGCAACTTCGACGCCTGATACTACCGTCTCACAGCAGCAACTTCAACGTTTCACAGCGGCAACTTCGACGCCTGATACTACCGTCTCACAGCGGCAACTTCAACGTTTCACAGCGGCAACTTCGACGCCTGATACTACCGTCTCACAGCGGCAACTTCAACGTTTCACAGCGGCAACTTCGACGCCTGATACTACCGTCTCACAGCGGCAACTTCAACGTTTCACAGCGGCAACTTCGACGCCTGATACTACCGTCTCACAGCGGCAACTTCAACGTTTCACAGCGGCAACTTCGACGCCTGATACTACCGTCTCACAGCGGCAACTTCAACGTTTCACAGCGGCAACTTCGACGTCTGATACTACCGTTTCACAGCGGCAACTTCAACGTTTCACAGCGGCAACTTCGACGTCTGATACTACCGTCTCACAGCGGCAACTTCGACGTCTGATACTACCGTTTCACAGCGGCAACTTCAACGTTTCACAGCGGCAACTTCGACGTCTGATACTACCGTCTCACAGCGGCAACTTCGACGTCTGATACTACCGTTTCACAGCGGCAACTTCAACGTTTCACAGCGGCAACTTCGACGTCTGATACTACCGTCTCACAGCGGCAACTTCGACGTCTGATACTACCGTTTCACAGCGGCAACTTCAACGTCTGATACTACCGTCTCACAGCGGCAACTTCGACGTCTGATACTACCGTCTCACAGCGGCAACTTCAACGTTTCACAGCGGCAACTTCAACGTCTGATACTACCGTTTCACAGCGGCAACTTCAACGTCTGATACTACCGTCTCACAGCGGCAACTTCAACGTCTGATACTACCGTCTCACAGCGGCAACTTCAACGTCTGATACTACCGTCTCACAGCGGCAACTTCAACGTTTCACAGCGGCAACTTCGACGCCTGATACTACCGTCTCACAGCGGCAACTTCAACGTTTCACAGCGGCAACTTCAACGCCTGATACTACCGTTTCACAGCGGCAACTTCAACGTTTCACAGCGGCAACTTCAACGCCTGATACTACCATTTCACAGCGGCAACTTCGACGCCTGATACTACCGTCTCACAGCGGCAACTTCAACGTTTCACAGCGGCAACTTCAACGCCTGATACTACCGTTTCACAGCGGCAACTTCGACGCCTGATACTACCGTCTCACAGCTGCAACTTCAACGTTTCACAGCGGCAACTTCGACGCCTGATACTACCGTCTCACAGCGGCAGCTTCGACGCCTGATACTACCGTCTCACAGCGGCAACTTCGACGCCTGATACTACCGTCTCACAGCGGCAGCTTCGACGCCTGATACTACCGTCTCACAGCGGCAACTTCGACGCCTGATACTACCGTCTCACAGCGGCAACTTCGACGCCTGATACTACCGTCTCACAGCGGCAACTTCGACGCCTGATACTACCGTCTCACAGCGGCAACTTCAACGTTTCACAGCGGCAACTTCGACGCCTGATACTACCGTTTCACAGCGGCAACTTCGACGCCTGATACTTCCGTCTCACAGCGGCAACTTCAACGTTTCACAGCGGCAACTTCGACGCCTGATACTACCGTCTCACAGCGGCAACTTCAACGTTTCGCAGCGGCAACTTCGACGCCTGATACTACCGTCTCACAGCGGCAACTTCGACGCCTGATACTACCGTCTCACAGCGGCAACTTCGACGCCTGATACTACCGTCTCACAGCGGCAACTTCGACGCCTGATACTACCGTCTCACAGCGGCAACTTCGACGCCTGATACTACCGTCTCACAGCGGCAACTTCGACGCCTGATACTACCGTCTCACAGCGGCAACTTCGACGCCTGATACTACCGTCTCACAGCGGCAACTTCGACGCCTGATACTACCGTCTCACAGCGGCAACTTCGACGCCTGATACTACCGTCTCACAGCGGCAACTTCGACGTTTCACAGCGGCAACTTCGACGCCTGATACTACCGTTTCACAGCGGCAACTTCGACGTTTCACAGCAGCAACTTCGACGCCTGATACTACCGTCTCACAGCGGCAACTTCGACGCCTGATACTACCGTCTCACAGCGGCAACTTCGACGCCTGATACTACCGTCTCACAGTGGCAACTTCGACGTTTCACAGCGGCAACTTCGACGCCTGATACTACCGTTTCACAGCGGCAACTTCGACGTTTCACAGCAGCAACTTCGACGCCTGATACTACCGTCTCACAGCGGCAACTTCGACGCCTGATACTACCGTTTCACAGCGGCAACTTCGACGCCTGATACTACCGTTTCACAGCGGCAACTTCGACGTCTCACAGCGGCAACTTCGACGCCTGATACTACCGTTTCACAGCGGCAACTTCGACGCCTGATACTACCGTTTCACAGCGGCAACTTCGACGTTTCACAGCGGCAACTTCGACGCCTGATACTACCGTCTCACAGCGGCAACTTCGACGCCTGATACTACCGTTTCACAGCGGCAACTTCGACGCCTGATACTACCGTTTCACAGCGGCAACTTCGACGTCTCACAGCGGCAACTTCGACGCCTGATACTACCGTTTCACAGCGGCAACTTCGACGTCTCACAGCGGCAACTTCGACGCCTGATACTACCGTCTCACAGCGGCAACTTCGACGTCTCACAGCGGCAACTTCGACGCCTGATACTACCGTTTCACAGCGGCAACTTCGACGTCTCACAGCGGCAACTTCGACGCCTGATACTACCGTTTCACAGCGGCAACTTCGACGTCTCACAGCGGCAACTTCGACGCCTGATACTACCGTCTCACAGCGGCAACTTCGACGCCTGATACTACCGTCTCACAGCGGCAACTTCGACGCCTGATACTACCGTCTCACAGCGGCAACTTCGACGCCTGATACTACCGTCTCACAGCGGCAACTTCGACGCCTGATACTACCGTCTCACAGCGGCAACTTCGACGCCTGATACTACCGTCTCACAGCGGCAACTTCGACGTTTCACAGCGGCAACTTCGACGCCTGATATTACCGTTTCACAGCGGCAACTTCGACGTTTCACAGCGGCAACTTCGACGCCTGATACTACCGTCTCACAGCGGCAACTTCGACGTTTCACAGCGGCAACTTCGACGCCTGATACTACCGTCTCACAGCGGCAACTTCGACGCCTGATACTACCGTCTCACAGCGGCAACTTCGACGCCTGATACTACCGTCTCACAGCGGCAACTTCGACGTTTCACAGCGGCAACTTCGACGCCTGATACTACCGTTTCACAGCGGCAACTTCGACGTTTCACAGCGGCAACTTCGACGCCTGATACTACCGTCTCACAGCGGCAACTTCGACGCCTGATACTACCGTTTCACAGCGGCAACTTCGACGCCTGATACTACCGTCTCACAGCGGCAACTTCAACGCTTCACAGCGGCAACTTCGACGCCTGATACTACCGTCTCACAGCGGCAACTTCGACGCCTCACAGCGGCAACTTCGACGCCTGATACTACCGTCTCACAGCGGCAACTTCGACGCCTGATACTACCGTCTCACAGCGGCAACTTCGACGCCTGATACTACCGTCTCACAGCGGCAACTTCGACGCCTGATACTACCGTCTCACAGCGGCAACTTCGACGCCTGATACTACCGTCTCACAGCGGCAACTTCGACGCCTGATACTACCGTTTCACAGCGGCAACTTCGACGTTTCACAGCGGCAACTTCGACGCCTGATACTACCGTTTCACAGCGGCAACTTCAACGTTTCACAGCGGCAACTTCGACGCCTGATACTACCGTTTCACAGCGGCAACTTCGACGCCTGATACTACCGTCTCACAGCGGCAACTTCAACGTTTCACAGCGGCAACTTCGACGCCTGATACTACCGTCTCACAGCGGCAACTTCAACGTTTCACAGCGGCAACTTCGACGCCTGATACTACCGTCTCACAGCGGCAACTTCGACGCCTGATACTACCGTCTCACAGCGGCAACTTCAACGTCTGATACTACCGTTTCACAGCGGCAACTTCGACGCCTGATACTACCGTCTCACAGCGGCAACTTCAACGTTTCACAGCGGCAACTTCGACGTCTGATACTACCGTCTCACAGCGGCAACTTCAACGTTTCACAGCGGCAAATTCGACGTCTGATACTACCGTCTCACAGCGGCAACTTCGACGTCTGATACTACCGTCTCACAGCGGCAGCTTCAACGTTTCACAGCGGCAACTTCAACGTTTCACAGCGGCAACTTCAACGTTTCACAGCGGCAACTTCGACGCCTGATACTACCGTTTCACAGCGGCAACTTCGACGCCTGATACTACCGTTTCACAGCGGCAACTTCGACGCCTGATACTACCGTTTCACAGCGGCAACTTCGACGCCTGATACTACCGTTTCACAGCGGCAACTTCGACGCCTGATACTACCGTTTCACAGCGGCAACTTCGACGCCTGATACTACCGTTTCACAGCGGCAACTTCGAAGCCTGATACTACCGTTTCACAGCGGCAACTTCCAACGTTTCACAGCGGCAGCTTCAACGTTTTTCAGCGGCAGCTTCGACGCCTGATACTACCGTCTCACAGCGGCAACTTCAACGTTTCACAGCGGCAACTTCGACGCCTGATACTACCGTCTCACAGCGGCAACTTCGACGCCTGATACTACCGTTTCACAGCGGCAACTTCAACGTTTCACAGCGGCAACTTCGACGCCTGATACTACCGTCTCACAGCGGCAACTTCAACGTTTCACAGCGGCAACTTCGACGCCTGATACTACCGTCTCACAGCGGCAACTTCGACGCCTGATACTACCGTCTCACAGCGGCAACTTCGACGCCTGATACTACCGTCTCACAGCGGCAACTTCGACGCCTGATACTACCGTCTCACAGCGGCAACTTCGACGCCTGATACTACCGTCTCACAGCGGCAACTTCGACGCCTGATACTACCGTCTCACAGCGGCAACTTCGACGCCTGATACTACCGTTTCACAGGGCAACTTCGACGCCTGATACTACCGTCTCACAGCGGCAACTTCAACGTTTCACAGCGGCAACTTCGACGCCTGATACTACCGTCTCACAGCGGCAACTTCAACGTTTCACAGCGGCAACTTCGACGCCTGATACTACCGTCTCACAGCGGCAACTTCAACGTTTCACAGCGGCAACTTCGACGCCTGATACTACCGTCTCACAGCGGCAACTTCAACGTTTCACAGCGGCAACTTCGACGCCTGATACTACCGTCTCAAAGCGGCAACTTCGACGTCTGATACTACCGTCTCACAGCGGCAACTTCAACGTTTCACAGCGGCAACTTCGACGTCTGATACTACCGTCTCACAGCGGCAACTTCAACGTTTCACAGCGGCAACTTCGACGTCTGATACTACCGTTTCACAGCGGCAACTTCAACGTTTCACAGCGGCAACTTCGACGTCTGATACTACCGTTTCACAGCGGCAACTTCAACGTTTCACAGCGGCAACTTCGACGTCTGATACTACCGTTTCACAGCGGCAACTTCAACGTTTCACAGCGGCAACTTCGACGTTTCACAGCGGCAACTTCGACGCCTGATACTACCGTCTCACAGCGGCAACTTCGACGCCTGATACTACCGTCTCACAGCGGCAGCTTCAGCGTTTCACAGCGGCAACTTCGACGCCTGATACTACCGTCTCACAGCGGCAGCTTCAGCGTTTCACAGCGGCAACTTCGACGCCTGATACTACCGTCTCACAGCGGCAGCTTCAGCGTTTCACAGCGGCAACTTCGACGCCTGATACTACCGTCTCACAGCGGCAGCTTCAGCGTTTCACAGCGGCAACTTCGACGCCTGATACTACCGTCTCACAGCGGCAGCTTCAGCGTTTCACAGCGGCAACTTCGACGCCTGATACTACCGTCTCACAGCGGCAGCTTCAGCGTTTCACAGCGGCAACTTCGACGCCTGATACTACCGTCTCACAGCGGCAGCTTCAACGTTTCACAGCGGCAACTTCGACGCCTGATACTACCGTCTCACAGCGGCAGCTTCAGCGTTTCACAGCGGCAACTTCGACGCCTGATACTACCGTCTCACAGCGGCAGCTTCAACGTTTCACAGCGGCAACTTCGACGCCTGATACTACCGTCTCACAGCGGCAGCTTCAACGTTTCACAGCGGCAACTTCGACGCCTGATACTACCGTCTCACAGCGGCAACTTCGACGTTTCACAGCGGCAACTTCGACGCCTGATACTACCGTCTCACAGCGGCAACTTCGACGCCTGATACTACCGTCTCACAGCGGCAACTTCGACGTCTGATACTACCGTCTCACAGCGGCAACTTCGACGTTTCACAGCGGCAACTTCGACGTCTGATACTACCGTCTCACAGCGGCAACTTCGACGTTTCACAGCGGCAACTTCGACGTCTGATACTACCGTCTCACAGCGGCAACTTCGACGTTTCACAGCGGCAACTTCGACGTCTGATACTACCGTCTCACAGCGGCAACTTCAACGTCTGATACTACCGTCTCACAGCGGCAACTTCAACGTCTGATACTACCGTCTCACAGCGGCAACTTCGACGCCTGATACTACCGTCTCACAGCGGCAACTTCGACGTTTCACAGCGGCAACTTCGACGCCTGATACTACCGTCTCACAGCGGCAACTTCGACGTTTCACAGCGGCAACTTCAACGTCTGATACTACCGTCTCACAGCGGCAACTTCGACGCCTGATACTACCGTCTCACAGCGGCAACTTCGACGTTTCACAGCGGCAACTTCAACGTCTGATACTACCGTCTCACAGCGGCAACTTCGACGCCTGATACTACCGTCTCACAGCGGCAACTTCGACGTTTCACAGCGGCAACTTCAACGTCTGATACTACCGTCTCACAGCGGCAACTTCGACGTTTCACAGCGGCAACTTCGACGCCTGATACTACCGTCTCACAGCGGCAACTTCGACGTTTCACAGCGGCAACTTCGACGCCTGATACTACCGTCTCACAGCGGCAACTTCGACGTCTCACAGCGGCAACTTCGACGCCTGATACTACCGTCTCACAGCGGCAACTTCGACGCCTGATACTACCGTCTCACAGCGGCAACTTCGACGCCTGATACTACCGTCTCACAGCGGCAACTTCGACGTCTCACAGCGGCAACTTCGACGCCTGATACTACCGTCTCACAGCGGCAACTTCGACGCCTGATACTACCGTCTCACAGCGGCAACTTCGACGTCTCACAGCGGCAACTTCGACGCCTGATACTACCGTCTCACAGCGGCAACTTCGACGTCTCACAGCGGCAACTTCGACGCCTGATACTACCGTCTCACAGCGGCAACTTCGACGTCTCACAGCGGCAACTTCGACGCCTGATACTACCGTCTCACAGCGGCAACTTCGACGTCTCACAGCGGCAACTTCGACGCCTGATACTACCGTCTCACAGCGGCAACTTCGACGCCTGATACTACCGTCTCACAGCGGCAACTTCGACGTCTCACAGCGGCAACTTCGACGCCTGATACTACCGTCTCACAGCGGCAACTTCGACGCCTGATACTACCGTCTCACAGCGGCAACTTCGACGTCTCACAGCGGCAACTTCGACGCCTGATACTACCGTCTCACAGCGGCAACTTCGACGCCTGATACTACCGTCTCACAGCGGCAACTTCGACGCCTGATACTACCGTCTCACAGCGGCAACTTCGACGCCTGATACTACCGTCTCACAGCGGCAACTTCGACGCCTGATACTACCGTCTCACAGCGGCAACTTCGACGCCTGATACTACCGTCTCACAGCGGCAACTTCGACGTCTGATACTACCGTCTCACAGCGGCAACTTCGACGTTTCACAGCGGCAACTTCGACGTCTGATACTACCGTCTCACAGCGGCAACTTCGACGTTTCACAGCGGCAACTTCGACGCCTGATACTACCGTCTCACAGCGGCAACTTCGACGTCTCACAGCGGCAACTTCGACGCCTGATACTACCGTCTCACAGCGGCAACTTCGACGTCTCACAGCGGCAACTTCGACGCCTGATACTACCGTCTCACAGCGGCAACTTCGACGCCTGATACTACCGTCTCACAGCGGCAACTTCGACGTCTCACAGCGGCAACTTCGACGCCTGATACTACCGTCTCACAGCGGCAACTTCGACGCCTGATACTACCGTCTCACAGCGGCAACTTCGACGCCTGATACTACCGTCTCACAGCGGCAACTTCGACGCCTGATACTACCGTCTCACAGCGGCAACTTCGACGCCTGATACTACCGTCTCACAGCGGCAACTTCGACGCCTGATACTACCGTCTCACAGCGGCAACTTCGACGCCTGATACTACCGTCTCACAGCGGCAACTTCGACGTCTCACAGCGGCAACTTCGACGCCTGATACTACCGTCTCACAGCGGCAACTTCGACGTCTCACAGCGGCAACTTCGACGCCTGATACTACCGTCTCACAGCGGCAACTTCGACGCCTGATACTACCGTCTCACAGCGGCAACTTCGACGTCTCACAGCGGCAACTTCGACGCCTGATACTACCGTCTCACAGCGGCAACTTCGACGCCTGATACTACCGTCTCACAGCGGCAACTTCGACGTCTCACAGCGGCAACTTCGACGCCTGATACTACCGTCTCACAGCGGCAACTTCGACGCCTGATACTACCGTCTCACAGCGGCAACTTCGACGCCTGATACTACCGTCTCACAGCGGCAACTTCGACGCCTGATACTACCGTCTCACAGCGGCAACTTCGACGTCTCACAGCGGCAACTTCGACGCCTGATACTACCGTCTCACAGCGGCAACTTCGACGTCTCACAGCGGCAACTTCGACGTCTCACAGCGGCAACTTCGACGTCTCACAGCGGCAACTTCGACGCCTGATACTACCGTCTCACAGCGGCAACTTCGACGCCTGATACTACCGTCTCACAGCGGCAACTTCGACGCCTGATACTACCGTCTCACAGCGGCAACTTCGACGCCTGATACTACCGTCTCACAGCGGCAACTTCGACGCCTGATACTACCGTCTCACAGCGGCAACTTCGACGTTTCACAGCGGCAACTTCAACGTCTGATACTACCGTCTCACAGCGGCAACTTCGACGTTTCACAGCGGCAACTTCGACGTCTGATACTACCGTCTCACAGCGGCAACTTCGACGTTTCACAGCGGCAACTTCGACGTCTGATACTACCGTCTCACAGCGGCAACTTCGACGTTTCACAGCGGCAACTTCGACGTCTGATACTACCGTCTCACAGCGGCAACTTCGACGTTTCACAGCGGCAACTTCGACGTCTGATACTACCGTCTCACAGCGGCAACTTCGACGTTTCACAGCGGCAACTTCAACGTCTGATACTACCGTCTCACAGCGGCAACTTCGACGTTTCACAGCGGCAACTTCGACGCCTGATACTACCGTCTCACAGCGGCAACTTCGACGTTTCACAGCGGCAACTTCAACGTCTGATACTACCGTTTCACAGCGGCAACTTCGACGCCTGATACTACCGTCTCACAGCGGCAACTTCGACGTTTCACAGCGGCAACTTCGACGTCTGATACTACCGTCTCACAGCGGCAACTTCGACGTTTCACAGCGGCAACTTCGACGCCTGATACTACCGTCTCACAGCGGCAACTTCGACGTTTCACAGCGGCAACTTCGACGCCTGATACTACCGTCTCACAGCGGCAACTTCGACGTTTCACAGCGGCAACTTCGACGCCTGATACTACCGTCTCACAGCGGCAACTTCAACGTCTGATACTACCGTCTCACAGCGGCAACTTCAACGTTTCACAGCGGCAACTTCGACGCCTGATACTACCGTCTCACAGCGGCAACTTCAACGTTTCACAGCGGCAACTTCGACGCCTGATACTACCGTCTCACAGCGGCAACTTCAACGTTTCACAGCGGCAACTTCGACGCCTGATACTACCGTCTCACAGCGGCAACTTCAACGTTTCACAGCGGCAACTTCGACGCCTGATACTACCGTCTCACAGCGGCAACTTCAACGTTTCACAGCGGCAACTTCGACGCCTGATACTACCGTCTCACAGCGGCAACTTCAACGTTTCACAGCGGCAACTTCGACGCCTGATACTACCGTCTCACAGCGGCAACTTCAACGTTTCACAGCGGCAACTTCGACGCCTGATACTACCGTCTCACAGCGGCAACTTCAACGTTTCACAGCGGCAACTTCGACGTCTGATACTACCGTCTCACAGCGGCAACTTCAACGTTTCACAGCGGCAACTTCGACGTCTGATACTACCTTCTCACAGCGGCAACTTCAACGTTTCACAGCGGCAACTTCAACGTCTGATACTACCGTCTCACAGCGGCAACTTCAACGTTTCACAGCGGCAACTTCAACGTCTGATACTACCGTCTCACAGCGGCAACTTCAACGTTTCACAGCGGCAACTTCAACGTCTGATACTACCGTCTCACAGCGGCAACTTCAACGTCTCACAGCGGCAACTTCAACGTTTCACAGCGGCGTGAATACTGTTTGATCAACGTTTGATACTACAGTTTTACCGTGGCAACTTCAAGGTTTTACCGTGGCAACCTCAAGGTTTTACCGTGGCAACCTCAAGGTTTTACAGTACAGTTTGACAACATCCACTTCAAAGTTTGCCAATAGTAACTTCAAAGTTTTATAATACCGTTTCACAATAGCAACCTCCAAGTTTTGCAATACAGTTTTACACTTGCAACGTCCAAGTTTTACAATACAGTTTGACAACAGCAACTTCCCAGTTTTACAACGGCAATGTCCAAGTTTAACAATACAGTTTTCCAATGGCAACTTTAAGGTTAGACAGTGGCAATTCAAAGTTTTACAACGTCACCCTCAAAGTTTTACAATACAGTTTGACAATGGCAACTTCAAAGTTTGACAATACACTTTTATATTGGCACCTTGAAAGTTTGACAAGTCCAACTTCAAAGTTTTATGAAACAGTTTGACAACATCAACCTCAAAGTTTTCCAATAGCAGCTTCAAAGTTTTACCATACAGTTTTACAATGGCAACTTCAAAGTTTTACACCACAGTTTGACAACGGCAACTTCAAAGTTTGCCAATGCGAACTTCAAAGGTTTACAACACATTTTGACAACAGTGACGTCAAAGTTGTACAAAGCCAACTTCAAAGTTTTACAATACAGGTTAACAAAAGCTGCTTTAAAGTTTTACAATACTGTTCTACAGCAGCAACTTCAAAGTTTTATAACGGCACCGTCAAAGTTTGTCAGTACAGTTTTACATCGGCAACTTCAAGGTTTTGCAAGACAGTTTTACCTCGCCACCTCCCACGTTTGACAACGGCACCTTCCAAGTTTGACCATATTAACCTCAAAGTTTGATACTAGCAAACGGAAAGTTACCTACTCGGGAGGTGGGGTCTGGGGAGGGTCTACCTACTCCGGGGTCCGGCCTGCTCATTAGGGGTGTGGACTTCGGCTCAGGGGAGGGGCTACGTAATAGGGGTGGGGTCCACGGAGGGCTTGTCTACCAGGGTGGTGCATAGCTAAGGACGGGGCGGGGCCTGGGGCCTGCTCATCCCGGGGCGGGTGCTTGGGGCACGGAGTACCTCATTAGGGGACAGGTGGGTGGGGAGGGGGTATGTACATACTGTATAAATAAAAATATTAAAAATATAATGTTTGGTGCAGCAGTAGAAATTGGCTTCCTCCCCAGGAGCAAATTTTTTTATTTTTAATTTTTTTTTTTTTTTTTTTTTTTATTCTTTGCTCCTGGGGAGTCTACAATTCCCTACTGCTGCTTTTTTTTTTTTTTTTTTAAACTTTTAATTTAAGTTTAAGTTAAAATGTTTAAATGCAGCAGTGCTGCAAAATCCGAGTTAAGCGCTGCAGTGCTGCAAATTTTAAAGCGAAGCACTGCAGTGCTGCACAGTTGCAATAGAAAATGGCTTTTGCCCTGGGAGTAAATTTTTTACCTTGATTTTTAAATTCTTTACTCCCAAGGACCGTGCCATCTGCTACTGCTTTTTTATTTGAAACTTCAGTTTGCCAATGCCAACTTCCAAGTGTCTCTACGCAGCATTTTCCGATGTATCAGTCTTTTCCACATTCCTCGCTCCCATTACGTACATCACGTCACATCCAGAAGTTTTCCTCCCCGAGGTGACATTACCTGCACGATCCCTGTTCCCGGGCAGAAAATGAGTGAGCTCCGCTCCTCTTCACAGATGGGCCACTTCCACACCTAGGCACAAAAATAAAAATTGAAATGTATCATTACATCACAAACTACAAACACCACCCAAAGACTTTACAAACCCACAACAAAAAAAATACAATTACACCCACACGCTTTACAACCCTATCCTCCTCAACGCAAGCTATCTAGTTCAACTCCCCCCACCCTTCACCCGCAAAATCCTCAACCATCTTCCAAAGACCATCCGCTGAACAACATAATTCCCTGGACTAAGTGGCAATTGCCACGTTCCAGGGGAGCGCTCCACAGGACTGCCTTTCCCGGGAGCCCTGAAAAAAATCATCCTGCCTGCCAAAACCCCAGCCCAAGCCTGACCCCCGTTCGAACATTGGCGACGAACGTCGCCTCACAGAGCGCCTGGGACCGAGGAAAAAAAAAACCCATCCGGGGGAAAAAAAAAAAAAAAATCCCCCGGCTGGGGTTTTTTAATTCTAATTGTATTATTTTAATTGTAATTGCCTGACAAACATCTCTACTCTACATCCAACCTGAAAGGAAAAAAAATTAGAAGGCTAAACCACATAACCCTACAAGGTTACACACATTCACGACACACCACACCTTCAGATCGCATGCACACCAGTCCTCGCTCTCAACACATCCATCCAACTGCCTGCCAACCTCAAAGGGCCATCGCACCATGCCTGCAGCACAGGGGACCTCAAAAATCACCCTGCCTGCAAAAACCCCAGCCCGAGCCTGACCCCCATTCAAACATCAGCAATGAACATCGCCTCACGGAGCGACCGGGACTGGGGAAAAAAAAAAAAAACAAAACAGCCCGGGGGGGGGGGGGGGGGCAGGGAATCCCCCAGCTGGGTTTTTTTTATTCTAATTGTATTTTATTTTTTCTAATTGCCTGACAAACATCTCTACTCTACATCCAACCTGAAAGGAAAAAAAATTAGAAGGCTAAACCACATAACCCTACAAGGTTACACACATTCACAACACACCATGCATTCAGATCACACACACATACCAGCCCTCACTCTCAACTAACCCATCCCATCTCCAAAGGCTTTCAAGGGGCCATCACCCCTTACCCACAGCACCCGAGGCCTCAAGAATCACCCTGCCTGCAAAAACCCGGGACCCAGCCCAACCTCCTACCAAGCTCCCCACACACTATACTTCCATTACGGCAATACTTCAACACACACCATCTCCACCACACGTAGATTTTCAATCCGATACTTAGCTTTCGTAGTGGCGCATGTCACGGTCCAAGCTCCGTAGCAGCCACATCGCCTAAAAGCAAAGTTCCTTCAATCGCCTTGCGCCCCGAGATCACCTACAAAAACCACACACAAAACTGTTGAATACACACTTCACCCTTGGCATAAAAACATCCTCCACTGCTCCAATCTCCTGCTTCCCACCTATTCCAAAACCAAAAACCTCAATGCCTTACCCATTTCTAGAAGATGACCACAAAGTGTCCACATAAACAATATGAACACCAGTGCCCAGTTACTGCCTTACCATATGCTACCTCACAATCCACTTGCAACCCACTCCAGCACTCACATACAATAACCCAAAAATCATTTAAGCCTCTATGTCAACAATCTGAGCATATCAACAACATTTCACCCGTACACTCTTATTGCTGTTCCACCTACCCCTGACTCGACATCCCCGGGCAGAGCAGCTCCAAGCCAAACACACACAACACATAACAGTACAAACAAGGTGATTCCAAGAGAGAGAAAACTCTCAGCAAGACGAATGACTCCCGGACGGGAGTTGCCATCCGGCAAGATGACCTACACTGTCTAAAGCAATGAGGCCAGGAGGCTCTACGGCGGACCCCGAGAAGAGGAGTCGAACGTAACGGCCCGTTACAAGATGGTACTGTCAAAACCAAGACGATGGATGCCTAAGGAGTCTGTCATCAAGACCTAAGGACATCAAGATGCGGGGAAGAAGTCCCACTCCGAGAAAACACACGGCCAGAGAGCAGAGCTGCCAACGCAGCCTGGAAGAGCGCCGCAAAAGTGAACCGGCTGGTACCTTCTGACACCGATCCACGCTTTAGAGCTCCGAACGCAAAAAAAGAAGCGGCCGATTGGCACACTGCCGATGAGTAAGGGCATTCAAGACCCTAGGAATGGTGCCCGAAGCGCATGCCGCGCTCCCTGAACGCAAAGACTGATGATGGCGTCGAGACCCAAGACAGGTCGAAGGCTCAGAAGACACACTACACAAACCGCACACCAGCACGGACGCAGGCTGGAACTGTCCTGCCCGGCACATGCTGGTCTCGTGCCAAAGGGCACTGCTCCTGGACAGCCCTCTCTCCTAGGCTAACTTTAAAACCCCTCCCTGCAATTCCCAGCTTCGTACCTCCCTCCCAGCCTCTCCCCAGCCCTGGTCCCTCAACTTAACTTTCAGAGGTCCGAGGTTCCAAATCCATCCTTAACAAAAACCATACAGGGTAACCGGGACGTTCCTCCAGTCAACACAGACTTCATCATCATCTGCAATAAAACAAAAAAACCAAACTAAACAACGAGAGTATCAGAGAACAGAATAAGCAGCCCATCAGCCAACACCAACTACTTTCCCAACCCCCACTTCATCACAAGCACCACAGTGTTATGCTTACCTGCACATTCCAGAGTCAGACCCCGTGGCCATCATCACTCATGGTACCTAAAGTAACAAGACACACAAAATTAGCATGGCACTCATGAGAAGTCACCCGCCCCATGCTCCTCCTCCCTAATCCACAGCTCACCTCAAACGCTCATCCCCTTCCAAAGGTGGCCCGCACAGCACCTGCAAAACAAAAAGGTAAATGCTTAACCAAGCAGCCACATAAGACACTGCCATTCAACACCAACCCAGCCAACAACCGCCTCACCTTCTCAGACTGCTCATCGGCCAGCGGCTTCGCCCCTCCGAGGCTGCGTGCGCCACCTGCAAAAACCAAAGCAGAAGACGCATGCTGAGACACCGCCCGAAACCTCAGCCTGCCCCCATCGATTGCCATCTCCCACTCCTTTACCTCAGCCACTTGCATGCCCCACCTCTTCCGTCAACAGCTTGCCACATCAAGGCCTGCATACAACCTGCAAAACACAAACAACAAGGGATGCTTCCAACTTTGCCAACAATACACCACCTCCAAAGGAACCGTTTCTTTAACCCATCAGTCACGGCTCACCTTGCCCACGTCACCTCCGGTGCCAATAGCCTCCTTCACACCTTCAAAATAAAAGAAAAAGAGAACCCTACAAGCTAGTCACAGAGCCACCAGCTGCATCTTCCCTCTGACTCCACTCACAGGCCCACCTTCTTATGGTGCTCCACTCCCCTCCTCCGTCGCTCTACGGCATACATCTTCTCCCTCCGCATCTGGAAAAAAACCCAGACATATTGAACAAGTCACACGGACTCAGAGCAAGAGCTGAACAAATCCAAAGGTCTTGATTCCATCTAGGAAGACCATCGGCAGTCCAACTACAGCCTGCCAGTTAAAAAAAAAAAAAAAAAAAAAAAAAAAAAAAGAAAAGAAAGAAAAGAAACACACCACACCACATCAAACTTTAAGCCCACCACATGTAAGCCTTAACACCTTAGAGATACAAATCTGCTTCACTACCCCTCAACAGCCCCTGCCACACGGCTCCAATTGTCTCCGTAAAACACTATCGGCACGGCTGTCCACACTGCCCGCCGATGGCTACACGATCGCAGATGACTGTACAACCCTCGGCTAAACGGTCCAGGCACGTCAACGTTTCACCCGTAGACTCTTACTGCTGTTCCACCTACCCCTGACTCTATATCCCCGGGCAGAGCAGCTCCGAGCCAAACACACCCGCGCGCAGAACATCACCAGGCGGAACGCGACCAACGAGGTGATTCCAAGAGAGAGAAAACTCTTGGCAAGAAGAATGAGCCCCGGACGGGAGGCGCAGCCAGGCAAGACGATCTACGGGGCCGCAAACGCGAGGCCAGGAGGCTCTACGGCGGACCCCGAGGAGTCGAACGTAACGGCCCGTTACAATACGGCACTGTCAAAACCGAGATGATGGATGTGCCGGAAGCCTGGCGTCGAGACCTAAGGACGTCAGGATGCAGGGAAGAAGTCCCGGTCCCAGAAAACAGACGGCTAGAGAGCGGAGCCGCCAACCCAGCCCGGAAGAACGCCGCAAAAGAGGACCGGCCGGAACCTGCCGAGACCGATCCACGCTTTAGAGCTCCGAACGCAAGAAAAGAAGCACCCCGTTGGCACCGTGCCGATGAGTACGGGCATTCGAGACCCTAGGGACGGTGCCCAAAGCGCGTGCCGCGCTCCTCCGGCGCAAAGCGTGACGAGGACATCGAGACCTGAGGAAGGTCTAAGGCACAGAAGACGGACTACACAAACTACACACCACCACGGACGCAGGCTGGAACTGCCCTGCCCGGCACACGCAGGTCTCATGCTGAAAAGCAACCCGCTCCCTTCACCTGCCCAAAGGGGACTGCTCCTGGACAGCCCTCTCTCCTGCACTAACTTTAAAACCCCTCCCTGCAATTCCCAGCTTCGTCCCTTCCTCCCAGCCTCTCCCCAGCCCTGGTCCCTCAACTTAGCTTTCAGGGGGCCGAGGGTCTGAATCCATTATCCGGAAAAACCACACGGGCTAACCGGGATATTCCTGCCGTTGCCAGGCTCCTCTTCGTCATCTGCAGGTCAAAAAAAAACACCAAACAGAAACACCCAAACCAAACCAGAAAAGGGAGCGAGCATCTCATCGGCCAACGCCAACTTCTGCCCCAACTCCCCGCTCCTCACAAGCGCCACCGTGTTACGCTTACCCGCTCATTCCAGAGTCGGACCCTGCAGCCGCCATCACTCATCGTACCTAAGATACAGCAAATTAGCATGGCACTCATGAGAACTCACCAGCACCACGATCCTCCTCCCTAATCCACAGCTCACCTCAAACGCTCATCCCATTCCAAGTGGCCTGCACGCACCTGCAAAACAAAAGGTAAATGCTTAACTAACCAGCCACATAAGACTTAGCTATTCAACACCTACCCAGACAACTGCCTCACCTTCTCAAACTGCTTATCAGCCTGCAGCTTTGCTCCTCCGAGGCTGCGTGCGCCACCTGCAAAAACCAAAGCAGAAGATGCATGCTGAGACACCGCCCGAAACCTCAGCCTGCCCCCATCGATTGCCATCTCCCACTCCTTTACCTCAGCCACTTGCATGCCCCACCTCTTCCGTCAACAGCTTGCCACATCAAGGCCTGCATACAACCTGCAAAACACAAACAACAAGGGATGCTTCCAACTTTGCCAACAATACAACACCTCCAAAGGAACCGTTTCTTTAACCCGTCAGTCACGGCTCACCTTGCCCACGTCACCTCCGGTGCTGATAGCCCGCTTCACACCTTCAAAATAAAAGGAAAAAAAAAAAAAGAACCCTATAAGCTAGTCAGAGAGCCACCAGCTGCATCTTCCCTCTGACTCCACTCACAGACCCACCTTCTTACAGCGCTCCGCTCCCCTCCTCCATCGCTCTGTGGCACGCATCTTGTCCCTCCGCATCTGAAAAAAACCCATATTGAACGAGTCACCTACGTGCAGAGCAAGAGCTTAACAATTCCAAAGGTCTTGATTCCATCTAGGAAGACCATCTGGCATCCAACTGCAGCCTGCCAGTAAAAAAAAAAAAAAAATTAATAAATAAACAGCCAAACTTTAAGCCCATCACATGCAAGCCTCAACACCTTGGAGACTCAAATCCGCTTTACCACCCCTCAACAGCCCATGCCACACAGCTCCAATCGTCTGCGTAAAACACTGTCGGCACGGCTGGCCACACAGCCCACCAATGGCTATTCGATCCCAGACGACTGTACAACCCTTGCCTAAACAATTAGGGCATATCAACATTTCACCCATAGACTCTTATTGCTATTCCACCTACCCCTTACTCTACATCCCCGGGCAGAGCAGCTCCAAGCCAAACACACCCGTGCACAAACACACACAAGACATAACAGTACAAACAAGGCGATGCAAAGAGAGAGAAAACTCTCAGCAAGAAGAATGACTCCCGGATGGGAGTTGCCATCCGGCAAGATGACCTACAGCGTCCAAAACCGCGAAGCAAGGAGGCTCTACCACAGCCCCAAAGAAGAGTCAAAAGTAATGGCCCGTTACAAGATGGTACTGTCAAAACCGAGATGACGGATGCCTAAGGAGCCTGTCATCAAGACCTAAGAACATCAAGATGCGGGGAAGAAGTCCCACTCCGAGAAAACACACGGCTAGAGAGCAGAGCTGCCAAAGCAGCCTGGAAAAACGCCGCAAAAGAGGACCAACCAGAAGCTGATGAGACTGATCCACGCTTTAGAGCTCCGAACGCAAGAAAAGCAGAACCCAATTGGCACCGTGCCGATGAGTGCGGGCAATTGAGACCCTAGGGACGGTGCCCGAAGCGCATGCCGCGCTCCCTGAGCGCAAAGCGCGACGAGGACATCAAGACCCGAGGAAGGTCTAAGGCACAGAAGACATGCTACACAAAAGTTCACACCACCACAGACACAGGCTGGAACTGCCCTGCCCGGCACACGCAGGTCTCGTGCTGAAAAGCAACCCGCTCCCTTCACCTGCCCAAAGGGGACTGCTCCTGGACAGCCCTCTCTCGTACGCTAACTTTAAAACCCCTCCCTGCAATTCCCAGCTTCGTCCCTTCCTCCCAGCCTCTCCCCAGCCCTGGTCCCTCTACTTAGCTTTCAGAGGGCCGAGGGTCTGAATCCATCCTCCACAAAAACCACACGGGCTAACTGGGATGTTCCTCCAGGTGACACATTGCTCTTCAACATCTGCAATGAAAAAAACATAAATCAACACAAACCAGAAACTGGAGTAAGCATCCCATCGGCCAACACCAACTACTTCCACAACTCCCCCCTTCTCACAGGTGCGGCAGTGTTCGCTTCCCTGCTAATTCCAGAGTCAGACCCTGCGGCCATCGTCACTCGTGGTACCTAAGGTACCAAGAGACACCAAATTAGCATGGCACTCATGAGAAGTCATCTGCCCCATGCTCCTCCTCCTCCCTAAACCACAGCTCGCCTCAAACGCCCATCCAACTCCAAAGGTGGCCCACACAGCGCCTCCAAAACAAAAGGTAAATGCTTAACTGAGCAGCCGCGTAATACTTTGCTATTCAACACCGACCCGGCCGACGACCGCCTCACCTTTTCGGACCGCTCATTGGCATGCAGCTTTGCAGGAGGCCTTATAGCAGACTTCTCAGTACATAAAGGGTGCCTATAAGAAACCTGGAGAGGGACTTTTTACAAGGGTGTACAGCAATAGGACAAGGTGGTAATAGCTTTAGTCCTAAAGAGGGTACATTCAGTTTAGGTGTTAGGAAGAAGTTTCTCACTATGGGTGGCGAGGCACTGGAACCGGTTGCCCAGAGAAGCTGCGGATGCCCCCTCCCTCAAAGCATTCAAGGCCAGGTCAGACAAGGCTTTGAGCAATCTGGTCTCGTGGAAGGCGTCCTTACCCATTGCAGGGGCGGGGGGTGGGGGGGTTGGAACTACATGATCTTTATGGTCCCTTCCAACCCAAACCATTCTACGATTCTATGACATTCAAATCCAACTGCAAAACTCATCTGAGAAAGGCTGGTGAACCCTCCTCCCTTTCCCCACCAGACTCAAAACTTTAGAAAGCCCTTTTCTTCTTCTCAACCGTCAGGAAAGGAACCCCACTGCTTCCTGACACCTCCTGCCCTGGATTTGCACCCCTGAACCCCCTTCACTGGCTACTCCTCAGGAGCCGCTCTTCTGAGACACATCCCAAATTCTGGGGGCACCTCCTAACTTACAACTTCCCAGAGACTCTGAGCTCTGCTACGTACCCACAAAATAAAGTCAGGTCCCAAGGCTTGTAATCTACAAGGGACCTGCCACAAGCTGCAAAGGTTCTAGGACAACATGGCATTCTGTGCGCAATGAGGAAAGGCGACAAGGCATCCCAGACCCTGAAAGGCACTGTGCCTCATGGCCCTGCTGCTTTCTTGACAAATACTAAAACTCCATATACAGATGCATACAAGATGCTCACCCTAACCCCTGCTAAATAATGTCACCATCAGTCCTATTAAGAGAGATAATATCAGCAACTTGCACAGCATACAGCAAAACTGGTGAAAGAAACAAGGTTCCGTTTTCAATAAAGTCGGAAATTCCAAAAAAAACCACAATGCAGGGAGAATTAAAAAAAAAAACCAAAACCAAACAAAACAACACAAACAAAACCACACTTACTATTAAACCATTTTTCCATCCCTGAACACCCAAAACAAAATTACTGACCTAAAAAAAACCCAACAAAACAAAACAAAACAAGAAAACAACAAACAAACCTACGTACAAGTGTTACTTTCTACCACACATGCTGCTGAACCTTGACTGGTCTTGAAACTCTTACCTCAGACAGACACCTCTTCCCATAGGGATAAGCCAGCTCAAAAGCTGCAAAGGACTCAAGGAAGAGCTGAGCACCAACACCATAGAAACCCAGGAGCATAATGAGCTCCCTCAGCAGAGGCTGTGGCTCAAATACCTGGAGCTCCACCCACCACTCTTACCGCAATCACCTGGGAAAGGAGAAAGGCAAACCACCAAAAGTTATACAGGCAGCTGGAGGAGCAGCAGTAGTGTTCTCACCTGCCCTAAATGTACAGCGAGCAAGGTCCTAGACAGAGAAAGTGACTGTTACTGGAAATGATGATACCTGCTCCTGTACTACAGCTACAACTATCGCATCGGCAATGTGACCAGGTAAGGAATTACATTTAGTTTTTCTGAGGTGTAGATAGAAAAAGATAGAAGTCCTTCTAAACTAGGTAAGAAACTAGCTCATGAAATGCAATAACAATGTTGTTATTAAAATCACATCAGTCAGCGGCAAGGCCAGCAGAGGCAACGGTAAGTCGGCGGCTAAGCGCTAGATTGAGGCGGACTGGGAGGTTCCCGAGGCCTAGGAGCCCCAGGGAAGAGCAGAGGGACCGTCCAGAGCTGGCAGCTCTCACGAGAGAGGCTGACGTGGCGTGGGCCTTGCCAGAGGCGACCGCGGGAGATTTAAACGGCCCTGAGGAGCACCGGCGACCAAGAGCGCGGCAAACAGGGCGGGCAAACACGGCGTGGCATGTCAGAAAGGGCGTGGCGTGGCAGTTTGCGTGGCAGTTTGTGCAGGTAGGGTGCAGCCCCCCCTCTCTTCCCAGCTCGAGAAGGCTACTGAAGCGGTGGGCATCGGCCTCCGAAGGAGACCCCGGTATGGCTGCCACTCGGCTGAAAGCCATTGCTAAGAAAAATGTGGCGACGCAGACAGAGCTCCTGTGTAAACTTGCAGCTGTCCAGGTCTCTGGCTGCAGGGAGCGCCTGAGTTTATCACTGATGACGGAGGGCAGCAGGGACACCTCTTGAGTGAGGTGTGACCAGGGGGATGATCTGCTCAGCCTCGTGGCAGAGCTGAAGGAGGAAGTGGAAGGGTTGAGGAGTATCAGGGAGCGTGAGAGGGAGATAGATTGGTGGACCCACACCCTACCATCCCTGAGGCAGAGGCGGCAGATGGAGGCTCCGCAAGAAGCGGAGGTTCCCCTGCCCTCTTGCCGCCAGGCAGGAGGGGACCTAAGAGATGGAGGGGAACGGATACAGGTCCCTGCTCGGGGAGGCAGGCGAATCCCCTCCCGGTCTCCCTCGCCTTCCCAGTTGCCCCTACGCAACAGCTGTGGGGCTCTGGAACTTGAGGACCAGGTCAATGAAGATCAGGGTGTAGGTGAAGCCCTACCTAGGGAGGTGCCTAGGCTCAGTCGGGCAGCCCCATGCATTCTCACAGCCTCTGAAAAAAGAAAAAGGAGGGTAATTGTCACAGGCAATTCCCTTCTGAGGGGGACAGAGGGCCCAATATGCAGACCTGACCCATCCCACAGGGAAGTCTGCTGCCTCCCTGGGGCCTGGGTAAAAGACATTACCGGGAAACTCCCTGGTCTGGTTCGGACCTCTGATGATTACCCATTGCTGGCTGTGCAGGTTGCCAGTGATGCGATTGCAGAGAGAAATCCAAAGGCAATCAAAAGGGACTTCAGGGCACTGGGGCGATTAGTGGCAGGAGCACAGGTAGTGTTTTCCTCAGTCCCTTCAGGGGCAGGGAAATATACTGAAAGGAACAGGAAAACGCACCTGGTTAATACGTGGCTCAGGGGCTGGTGCCGTCGATGGCGTTTTGGGTTTTTTGGTCATGGGGAGCTTTACACGGCACCGGGCTTGCTAGCGACAGATGGTATCCAGCTATCTCAAAGGGGGAAAAGAATCCTCGCTCGTGAGATGGCGGGGCTCATAGAGAGGGCTTTAAACTAGGTTTGAAGGGGGTAAGGGATAAAACTAGGTGCACCAGAGATGAGCCTGGGGGCAGCATGCCGATGTTAGGGGTGGATTCGATAGGCCGGCTCAAATGCATCTATGCCAATGCACACAGCACGGGCAATAAACAGGAGGAGCTGGAAGCCATCGTGCGGCAGCATAGATACGACTCAGTCCCCATCACGGAAACATGGTGGGACGACTCCCGTGACCGGAGCGCTGCGATGGATGGCTATAAGCTCTTCAGAAGGGATAGGCGAGGTAGAAGAGGCGGTGGGGTGGCTCTCTATGTTAGGGAGTGTTTGGACTGTACAGAGCTACACGATTGTGATGACGAGGTGGAGTGCTTATGGGTGAGGATGAGAGGGAAGGCCGATAAGGCAGATATTGTGCTAGGAGTCTGTTATAGACCGCCCGACCGGGTTGAAGAGACGGATGAATCGTTCTACAAGCGGCTGGCAGTAGTCTCAGAATCGTGTGCCCTTGTTCTCGTGGGGGACTTCAACTTTCCAGATGTCTGCTGGAAATACGACACAGCAGAGAGTAAACAGTCTAGGAGGTACCTGGAGTGTGTGGAAGATAACTTCCTGACACAGCCGGTAGGTGAGCCAACCAGGGGAGGAGCCTTGCTAGATCTACTGTTTACAAACAGGGAAGGACTGCTGGGAGGTGTGATGGACAGAGGCCGTCCTGGGCTTAGGGACCACGAAATGATAGAATTCTCAATTCTCGGGGAGGCAAGGAAGGGGATTAGCAAAACCACCGCTATGGACCTCCGGAGGGCAAACTTTGGCCTCTTCGAGGCACCGGTTGAGAGAGTCCCTTGGGAGACGGTCCTGAAGGGCAAAGGGGTCCAGGAGGGATGGACATTCTTCAGGAAGGAAGTCTTAAAGGCTCAGGACCAGGCTATTCCCACATGCCGCAAGTCGAACCGCCGAGGAAAACGACCGGCCTGGCTGAACGGGGAGCTTTTGCTAGGAGTCAGGAGAAAAAGGAGAGTTTATCATCTCTGGAAGAAAGGGCGGGCAACTTGGGAGGAGTACAGGGATCTTGTTAGGTCACACAGAGAGGAAATTAGAAAGGCAAAAGCTCAGCTAGAACTAAATCTGGCCACTGTCATAAGAGACAACAAAAAATGTTTTTACAAATATGTTAACAGTAAAAAGAATCCCAAGGAGAATATCTATCCTTTAAGGGATACAGAAGGGAACGTTGCCACCTGAGATGAGGAAAAGGCTGAGGTACTTAATGCCTTCTTTGCCTCAGTCTTTAATAGGGAGACCAGTTATCCTCAGGGTACTCTGCCCCCTGAGCTGGACGGTGAGGATGAAGAGCAGAATATACCCCCCTTAATCCAGGAGGAAATAGTTAGCGACCTACTACGCCATCTGGACAATCACGAATCTATGGGACCGGATGGGATCCATCCAAGAGTACTGAGGGAACTGGCGGAGGTGCTTGCCAAGCCACTCTCCATCATCTGTCGGCGATCCTGGTCGACGGGGGAGGGCCCAGAGGACTGGAGGCTTGCCAACGTGATGCGCATTTGCAAGAAGGGTCAGAGGGAGGATCCGGGGAACTACGGGCCTGTCAGCCTGACCTCGGTACCGGGGAAGATTATGGAAAGGTTTGTCTTGAGAGCGCTCGCTTGGCAAGTCCGGGACAAGCAGGGGATCGGGCCCAGCCAGCGTGGGTTTACGAAAGGCAGGTCCTGCTTGACCAACCTCATCTCCTTCTATGACCACGTGACCCGCCTAGTGGATGAGGGAAAGGCTGTGGATGTTACCTACCTTGACTTCAGCAAGGCCTTTGACACTGTCTCTCATGGCATACTCCTTGAGAAGCTGGCGTCTCGTGGCTTGGACAAGTGTACTCTTCGCTGGGCGAAAAACTGGCTGGATGGACGAGCCCAGAGGGTTGTGGTGAATGGGGTTAAATCCGGTTGGCAGCGGGTCGCTAGTGGTGTTCCCCAGGGCTCGGTGTTGGACCCGGTTCTGTTTAACATCTTTATCGACGATTTGGACGAGGGGATCGAGTGCAACCTCGGCAAGTTTGCGGACGACACCAAGTTGGGAGGCAGGGTCGATCTGCTTGAGGGTAGGAAGGCTCTACAGAGCGATCTGGACAGGCTGGATCGATGGGCCGAGGCCAACTGTATGAAGTTCAACAAGGCCAAGTGCCGGGTCCTGCATTTCGGTCACAGCAACCCCGTGCAGCGCTATGGGCTCGGGGAAGAGCGGCTGGAAAGCTGCCCGGCAGAGAAAGACCTGGGGGGTGCTGGTTGACAGCCGGCTGAAGATGAGCCAGCAGTGTGCCCAGGTGGCCAGGAAGGCCAATGGCATCCTGGCCTGTATCAGAAATAGTGTGGCCAGCAGGAGCAGGGAGGTGATTGTTCCCCTGTACTCGGCACTGCTGAGGCCGCACCTCGAGTACCGTCTTCAGTTTGGGGCCCCTCGCTACAGGAAAGACATTGGGTTGCCGGAACGTTTCTGGAGAAGGGCAACTGAGTTGGTGAGGGGCCTGGAGCACAAGTCTTGTGAGGAGCGGCTGAGGGAGCTGGGGCTGTTTAGTCTGGAGAAAAGGAGGCTGAGGGGAGACCTTATCGCTCTCTACAACTACCTAAAGCGGGGTTGTAGTGAGGTGGGTGCTGGTCTTTCTGTCGGGTGGCTGGAGATAGGACGAGAGGAAATGGCCTCAAGTTGCGGCAAGGGAGGTTTAGGTTGGATATTAGGAAAGATTTCTTTACCGAGAGGGTTGTCAGACATTGGAACGGGCTGCCCGGGGAAGCGGTTGAGTCACCATCCCTGGAGGTATTCAAAAAGGGCGTAGACGAGGTACTCCAGAAGATGGTTTAGTGGGCACGGATGATGGTTGGACTCAATGATCTTGAAGGTCTTTTCCAACCTAAATGATTCTATGATTCTACATGCCGAGGAGACCCTCTAAAGCCAGGGGATGAACTAAGAGAAGGGGAAAAAAAATAAAAGGCACAAAGAAAATTTAAAGAGCATCAAGGTATGTGACAAACAAGAAAGAATTAAAAAATAAGGGACAGACAGCTTGATATAAGTAGACACGCAAAGAAAATTTTAAAAGCGACAAGATGGAATACAGGAAAAAAGTAAATAATAGAGACAAAAGCGTGTAGAAGTGAACACAAACAAAAATCCAAAAGTGAAAACAGGAAAAAATGAGAAAATAGCAAAAACCCCTAAATAGACGGAGACATAGAGAGAAAATTTTAAAAGCAATGGGGTACAGGACAGACTAGAAGGGATTCAAAAATAAAGACGGCGAACTGGCTAAAAGTAGATGAGGGAAGAAAATTTAAAAGCGACAGGGCACAGGACAGACAGGAAATAATTAATAAACAGGGAGAGTTATCTTGATTAAAGTAGACATAGACCAAAAAATTTATAAGCGAGAGGATACAGGAAACAGGAAAAAAATTAAATAGGGAGAGAAAACGTGATAAAAGTACATCTAGAAACAAAATTTCACAACAAAAAGAATTATGAGAGTAAAAAAATTGAAAAATGGGGACAGTTAACTAGATCAAAGTAGACATAGAAACAAAATTGAGAAAGCAATGTGGTTCATGACAGGCAGGAAAGAATTGAAAAATAGGAACAGGGATCAGAATAGGAGGAAACATTGAAAGACAATTTAAAAAGTGACGGGGTATATGGAAGCAAGGGAGGAATTAAAATTTAGGGAAAGGGAGCCGGATAAAGGGAATTGTTGAAAGATAAATTAAATAGTGATGGGCTATAAGAAATATAGGGAAGAATTAAAAAAAAAAAAAATCAAGAAAGGGAGCCAGATAGAGGGAGACATAGAAGGAATTTTAAAAAGCAGCTGAGTACGAGACAGACAGACAAGAATAAAAACACATGTAGAAAGGAAGCTTAAATGGCGATTGGGTACAAGAAACAAAAGAGGGGAAATAATTAAAAAATAGGGACAGGGAGATGGATAGAAGGAAACATAAAAAGCAAAAAGCGATGGGGTACAGGACAGAGGGAGGGATGTTAAAAAGGGTTGGGGCATCAGAGAGAGAGAAACGTAGAAAGAGAAATTAAAATGCAACTGAGTACAAGAAACATGGGAAAGCAGTAAAAAATAGGGAGCCACAGAGAGGGAAACGTAGGAAAAAAAATTAATAGATGAATAATACAGGGCAGAGTTGGCAGAAGAGTAACAAGTTTTGGGGAGCCAGGCACGCAGGTTTGCCGTTGGAGGGAGAGACGGAAGGAGGGACAGGCAGGGAGGCGGACAGAGATCTGGGGAAGGGCGGCAGAGATGGAGCGGGATGCACGCGACAGAAAGCGCGACTCTCCGCAGCTCCCGGCGCCAGCGGGAGACCTTCACCGCCCCGATGCTTTTCTCTCTGCCTCGGCAGCAGGCGCCTCAACGCTCCTCTCCCACGAGGCTTCCCGGTGGCTCGTGCGCACGGCCGACGGAGGCGCCGAGCTCCCGGAGCCGCGTGCTACCGGTGCGCTCTGTCGGGGATGGCTCGGAGGGATCCTTCCTCGCCGCCGGAGGCTGGCTGTTCCTTACTGGACGTGGCTGCCTGTGGGACCCCTTTGGATTCCCTCCTCAGACGGTTCACCTTCGTCAGCTCCCTCAGGCGGGCGTGCCTGGGCAGACCCTTCCCCAGCTAAAGGGAGGGATTCAAAAATAGGGACAGTGAGCTGGATCGAGGGGGACATGGAAATAAAACTTAAAAAGCAATAGGGTACGAGGCAGATAGCAAAACATTAAGAAATAAAGGTAGGGAGACGGACTGGGGGATACATAGAAACAAACTAGAAAGCAGCAGGGTACAGGAAACAGGGAACAATTTAAAACCAGTGACAGGGAGGAAGATAGAGGAAAAAATAGAAAAAAAAATTCAAAACGCGATGGGATACGATTCACACGGACGCAAATTAAAAAATAAGGCCGGGCAGCTGGAGAGAGACATACATATAAAGAAAATTTTAAAACCGACAGGGTAAAGGAAAGAGCGAGAAGAAATAAAGAGGGGGGAAAGGGAGCCAGATAGAAGGAGGCATAGAAAGAAAGTTGGGAAAGAAATGAGGTAAAGAGCAGAGGGAGTTTCCTGGTTTTGGCCAGAATAGAGATAATTTTCTTCCTAGTAGCTGGTACAGTGCTGCAGTTTACATTTAGCATGACAATAATGTTGATAAAACACTGACGATTTACCTGTGGCTAGGCAGCGTTCCTACAAAGTCAAGGATGTTGCAGCTTCTCATACCACCCTGCTAGTGGAGGCTGGGAGTGCACACAGATGGGACAGCTGACCCAAACGAGCCAAAAGGGTATTCCATATCATATGATGTCCTGCCCAGTATATAAACGAGGGAAGTTGGCCAGGGGATGCCGCACCTAGGGGATTGGCTGGGCGCTGGTCAGTGGGTGGTGAGCAAATGTTTATTTGTTAATGCGGGTAAGTCCTGGGAGTGAGTCTGCTCTGGGGCTCGGCGCCCGTACGCTCGCCCTTCCCTTGGGACAACTTGGCAGTCGTAGCTGCGGCAGCAGATACAGAGAACGAAAATACAGTGACGGGGAGCGAGAGAGAGGAACTGTGGTAGGCTGACCCTGGCTGGGTGCCAGGTGCCCACCAAAGCCGCTCCATCGCTCCCCTTCCTCAGCTGGACAGGGGAGAGAAAATATAACAAAAGGCTTGCGGGTCAAGATAACGACAGCTTAATAAAGTGAAAGCAAAGGTCACGTGTGAAAACAAAGAAAAACAAATTATGTTATTCTCTACTTCCCATCAGCAGGCGATGTCTGGCAGCCTCCCGGGAAGCAGGGCTTCGGTACGCGTAGCGGTTGCTCCGGAAGACGAAAATGCCCCCCTTCCGTCTCCCTTTACTTAGCTTTTATATCTAAGCTGACGTCATATGGTATGGAATATCTGGTTGGTTTAGGTCAACTGTCCTGGCTACGTCCCCTCCCAAGATCTTGCCCAGCCCCAGCCTGCCACTGAGGGGGGCAAAAATGTTGAAGAGGCAGCCTTGATGCTGTGCCAGCGCTGCTCAGCAGTAGGCAAAACACTGCAGTGTTATCGACACCTTTCTAGATACTGGTGCAGAGCACAGCGCTACGAGGGCTGCTATGGGGAGAATTAACTCCATCTCAGCCAGACCCAATACAATCTCCACCCCTTATTCCATACCCTTTGCGTCAGGCTCGGGTCCCACATAATTTAATACACACATCTTCTAACCACACCATTGTATTTAATTCTCGTTACTGAAATCCCTTCTTACCAACACTCACAACTGAAACTACATACTTTAACCACTTTTATACCCAACATACAGATTTATACATTCTTATTAACTACTATCCCCTGTCCTTTAACAGATAGATATTCCATGGGCTTCTTCCACTCCTCCAGATGTTCACACGCAGGTTACGACTTGGGCCCCATCCGTCAAGATGAGCGGTCAGGACAGGAGAAGCAGTATGTTCGACTGTTGGGCACCAACACCGGCTTGGTTTGGGTCACCGTTGCACTCGTCTGGTTCCTTGCAAAGTTCACTCCTCTGCGGTTCGGGTCATTCCTGCAACTTCCTACAACATACAACTCGCATCACAGATTATTTTCCCCCAAGGTTAAATGTCCTTGAGGCACACGCTGGGTCTCCCCATCTTTCCGCATTACCCACCAATTACACCCAGGTCCTTGAGCAAAGACAATCCCACGAATGGGTTTGCCTTTTCCCGTGGGAGGAGAAATCCACACCGCCTTCCCCAGCCGCTTCCCCCTGTGCGCTACGGGGACCTTATCTCCTCCCACGGTATGTAGGGGTTTTGTTTGGGCAGGACCAGGATGGTTAGCAGATCCTCTGGTGTTAACTAGCTAAGTGGCTTCTGCTAAATTTGTATCCCAATGCTTCCGTGCCCCATTGCCCAGCGCTCTCAACATAGTCTTTAACAGTCCATTATATCTCTCAATTTTTCCAGATCCTTGCAGGTGACAGGGCATGTGGTATGCCCACTCAATGCTGTGTTTCTTTGCACAGGAGCTTATGAGGTTATTTCGGAAATGAGTCCCATTGTCTGATTCAATTCTTTCTGGGGTACCGTGTTGCCATAAAATTTGCCTTTCGAGGCCTAAGATGGTGTTTCGGGCAGTCGCGTGGTTTACAGATTATGTTTCCAGCCAACCGGTAGTTGCTTCCACCGTCGTGAGTACGTACCGCTTGCCTTGGCGTGTTCGTGGCAGTGGTCCAAATGTAGTCAATTTGCCAGGCCTCGCTGTATCGAAAACCCAGCCGCCGCCCTCTGTTTCAGGGAGACTTTACTCTGGTGGCTCGCTTGATTGCGGCATGTGTTTCACATTCGTGAGTGGCCTGTGTGATGGCCTTAGTGGTCAGGTCCACCCCTCGGTCACGAGCCCATTTATTTGTTGCATCTCTCCCTAGATGTCCCGACATTTCGTGGGCCCATCGAGCTGCAGATAGCTCACCATTATGCTCCCAGTCCAGGACCACCTGAGCTACTTCAATTTTGGCAGCCTTGTCTACCTGTTCGTTATTTCAATGTTCTTCCGTGGCACGGCTTTTGGGCACGTGGGCATCTACTTGGCGTACCTTTAGAGCCGTGTGTTCTACACGGGCGGCGATGTCCTGCCGCGATGCAGCTGCCGGGATGGGTTTACCCCTGCCTTGCCAATTGGTCTTCTTCCACCGCTGTAGCCACTCCCCCAGGGCATTAGCCGCCATCCAGGAGTCAGTACAGAGATAGAGTACCGGTCGCTTTTCTCGTTCAGCAATATCTAGAGCTAGTTGGATGGCTTTCACTTCTGCAAACTACTTGACTCACCTTCTCCTTCAGCGGCCTCGACGACTTGTCGTGTGGGACTCCACGCGGCAGCTTTCCGCTTCCGATGCTTCCCTACCGCATGACAGTATCCATCAGTAAACAAAGCATAACGCCTTTCGTCTTCTGATAACTCATTATATGGTGGTGCCTCTTGGGCGCAAGCCACCTCCTCGGGCTATGCTCCAAAATCTCTGCCTTCTGGCCGGTCCGTGATCTCTTCTGGAATTCCCGGGCGGTTGGATTTCCCCGGTCGAGCTCGTTGCGTGATCAATGCTATCCGCTTACTCCACGTAGGGCTGGTTGCATGATGTGCAGAGGGGATGTTTCCCTTCAACATCCAGTGTAGCACGGGCAATTGTGGTGCCGAGAGGAGATACGCTTCTGTACCGACAACTTCTGAAGTGGCTGGAACCCTCTCATATGCTGCTAGTATCTCTTTTTCAGTCGGGGTGTAGCGGGCTTCTGATCCTCGGTACCAAAACCCTAATGGTCGACATTGCGTTTCTCCTGGTGTTTTCTGCCAGAGGCTCCAGGTGGGACCGTGCTCCCCAGCTGCACTGTAGAGTACATTTTGTACATCTGGTCCTGTCCGGACAGACCCGAGGGCTACGGCACGAGCTATTTCCTGTCTGATACGCTCAAAGGCTTGTTGTTGCTCAGAGCCCCATTCAAATTAGTTCTTTTTGGGGGTTACTCGATAGAGAGGGCTCACAAGCTGACTATAACCTGGAATATGCATTCTCCAGAACCCCACGAGGCCTAGGAAAGCTTGTGTTTCTTTCTTGGTAGCTGGTGGAGACATAGTTGCCATCTTGTTAACCGCATCCATAGGCGCATGATGGCATCCATCCTGCCATTTTATTCCCAAGAACTCAATCTTCTGTGTGGGTGCCTTGACCTTACTTTTCTTTATGGCGAAACCAGCTTTCAGAAGAATCTGAATTACTCTTTTTCCCTCCTCAAACGCTTCTTCTGCCTCGTTGCCCCACGCTATGATATGATCTATGTATTGTAAATGTTCAGGGGCATCGCCTTGTTCCAGTGCAGTTTGGATTGGTCCCTGACAAATGGCAGGGCTGTGCTTCCACCCCTGGGGCAGTCGATTCCAGGTGTATTCGACACCTCTCCACGTGAAAGCAAACTGTGGCCTCTACTCTGCTGCCAAAGGAATGGAGAAAAACGCATTGGCGATATCAGTTGTAGCATACCGCTTGGCTGCGTTTGATGCCAGTTCATATTGGAGCTCTAACGTGTCTGGTACAGCAGCACTCGGTGGCGGTGTCGCTTTGTTCAGGCCGCAATAATCTACTGTTAACCTCCACCCTCCAGACTTTTGCACTGGCCATATGGGACTATTAAAAGGTGAGTGAGTCTTGCTTAATGACTCCTTGGGTCTCCAGCTGATGAGTCAGCTCACGGATGGAAGTCAGAGAGTCTCGATTTGTGCGATATTGCCGCCGGTGCGCCGTCCTCGTAGCGATTGGCACCTGCTGTTCTTCAACTCGCAGCAATCCCACGATGAAGGGATCTTCCGAGAGGCCGGGCAGGGTAGATAGTCGTTTGATCTTCTCTGTGTTTATAGCGGCTACACCAAAAGCCCATTGGTACCCCTTTGGGTCCTTGAAGTACCCTCTCTTGAGGTAGTCTATGCCAAGGATACAAGGGGACTCTGGGGCGGTCACAATGGGGTGCTTTTCCCATTTGCCCCCTGTTAAGCTCACCTCAGCCTCTGATATAAACAATCCTTGGCATCCCCCTGTCACTCCAGAGATCCAGATGGCTTCTGTGCCCCTGTACCTTGATGACACCGGCGTACGCTGTGCACCGGTGTCTACCAAAGCCTTATACTTCTGTGGGTCTGATGTGCCAGGCCATCAAATTCACGCACTCCAGTAGATCCGCTCATCCCTTTCCTCCTCCTGGCCAAAGGCAGGGACCCCCTATTGCTGTTCCTTGTCAGAGTATTCACTGTCTGACCCTTGCGGTGCCAGACCACAAGTCCCCTCACCGGAATCGAGGAAGGTGGTTTCAGTTCTTCTATGCCTGGAGGACCGCTGATTGTTTTCTTGGGCCTCTACAGCAACTACGCTGACAGCCTTTTCTTCGGGTGACCCTTTCTTAACAGCTATCTTCCCTCTCGGTTCACGTACGCAGGCTTCTGGCTTAAAGGTGGGTTTGCCATCCCACTTCCTCACGTCCTCCCCTTGGTCACGCAGGAAGAACCAGAGCGCACCACGTGGCGTACGCCTTGGGCTCCCTTTCCCTCCGACCGGGGCGGGAGAGGACTCATTTCTTGGAGCGTCCCTAACAGCCAAGGCACTGTCCTGTAGGGATGAGGAGACACAGAGATTTTCTTCAAAGTTTTGGAGCCAAGACAATGCTTTCTCCACAGTTGGTGTTTCCATATCTGGGCAATGCGTTGCTGCCAAGCTGTTAGAATATGATACTGGGGCACCTTGAATCACCTTTCTTCATGTGGCCCGTGTGCACAGGACATCCTCTGGATCTTTGGAGACCTCCTCATCATCTAGATCACTGTAGATGACTTCCAGCACTGCTAGCTCTCTCAGGTATTGGATGCCTTCATCTGCGGTAGTCCACTTTCCTGAGGAGTTCACAAGATCTTCCTTGAATGGATATCTTGCCCTCACGCTTGAGAGGAGCCGGCTCCAGAGACTGCAAATTGCTGCCTCTTTTCTGATTCCTCTTTCAATTCCCTGGTTTCTAGCGAGGGATCCCAGCTGTCGGGCTTCCTTGCCTTCCGGTTGCTGACTGTCGGCCCCGTTATCCCAGCATCGGAGCGGCCAGGCAGCAATCTGCTCACCTAGCTGGCGGCTGTAGTCTTGCCGCACATCTCGGAGTTCTGAGGAGGTCAGGGACAGGGTAGTTTCCGCTTCCTAAGTTCTCTCGCTCCTTCCTCCAATTTCTTTGTCAAAGGACAGGCTTCTAGATCAAACCTTTCCTCTTCTTCCCTTACTAATCGATGACATGGACCCGTTGATCTCCTTGTCCACTGTTTCTTTTTTGCTACTGGGGTAATTACTGTAGTTGGTTTTGTTGTTGTTTGGGTCCCTATCTCAACCGTAGTCCTCTGAGAGTGTTGAACTGTGGCTCGGTAGGCGTAGGCCAGGCCCCGGTACAGTGCGAGAAGCTGCTGGTTTTCATTGGGATAGGCGAGGCGCCCTTCTATCGAGTGGTGTGTCAGTTTGCCGGGGTTGTTTGCCTGTTCGGGTGTAAAGTCCCAGGTTATGGGAGGCGACAACCATTCTAGGAATCTGCCCAAATCCTTCCATATACCCTGCCACCCAGGGACCGGTCGTGTGAAAGCACGTTTCAGTATTGCCTCACCCGAAACTTGTCTTCTCTTATACCAGGACGAGACTAGATTCCACAATACCCGTAATATACCACCAGTATTAATTACTAGTATTGAATGGCTCGCATAAGGGTGAACAAGGACCTCGGGAGCCTGCATAATAAAACCATTCACATCAATGCCCGATAGGGAGAGGGAGATGTATTCCCTCATCTCTTCCACAAGATAGCTCCCACAGCACAGTAAAGCCATCAGTGCCAGGGCAAAGCACATAGCCGTCATTAGTATTACCGTGTTCCCAAACTCAACAAAATAGAGATGAGCAAGCAGACAACAAACTCTGTGACCTGCACAGGAGCTTGCTGCTTAATAACTAGCTATAGAATGCTTAATGCAAAACTGCCGCTGCTGTTGCCCCACCTTGGGCACCATAAAGGACTGTGGTAGGTTGACCCTGGCTGGGTGCCAGCTGCCTGCCAAAGCCGCTCCATCGCTCCCCTTCCTCAGCTGGACAGGGGAGAGAAAATATAACAAAAGGCTTGCGGGTCAAGATAACGACAGCTTAATAAAGTGAAAGCAAAGGTCACGTGTGAAAACAAAGAAAAACAAATGATGTTATTCTCTACTTCCCATCAGCAGGCGATGTCTGGCAGCCTCCCGGGAAGCAGGGCTTCGGTACGCGTAGCGGTTGCTCCGGAAGACAAAAATGCCCCCCTTCCATCTTCCTTTACTTAGCTTTTATATCTAAGCTGACGTCATATGGTATGGAATATCTGGCTGGTTGGTTTAGGTCAGCTGTCCTGGCTACGTCCCCTCCCAAGATCTTGCCCAGCCCCAGCCTGCCACTGAGGGGGGCAAAAATGTTGAAGAAGCAGCCTTGATGCTGTGCCAGCGCTGCTCAGCAGTAGGCAAAACACTGCAGTGTTATCGACACCTTTCTAGATACTGGTGCAGAGCACAGCACTATGAGGGCTGCTATGGGGAGAATTAACTCCATCTCAGCCGGACCCAATACAGGAACACAAAGGGAAAAATAAAATGAGGGAGAAAGGCTGAGGAGCAGAGAAAGAAAGGTACAGGGTGATGCAAAAATGTTTTTCTGAATACAACGGCCTTACTCTTTCTTTGCCCAATTATTTACTAACAGGTGGTAGATAAAAGTTCTGTATGTTACAAAATGTAGGAGAAATTGTTTTTGGATGGCCTTGCAGTTTCTGAGGAAGATTAGGACTTTAGCCCTCTGTGATAACTTAGCTTAGAAGTATCCATATGGATTACGTCAAACTGTAAGCATAGATAATAGAAGCACTAACAAGTACTCTTTAGGATAAGATGTATCAAATGTGCAGAAGTTTGCACTGCACAGAATCATCCGAGAAGGGTCAAACGGCAGACAAGCGAGGAAGACTACTGAAGACCACCAGAGACCTCGAGTACGCCTGCGCGAAGGACATTTACGTATGATAATGAGTTTCTGGAAAACTAATGAAAATGTAAAACTTTTCTCGGAAATCTGATGAATATGTATATAGAACCTGTATATAAACTATGCAATTAGCCTGACCAAGTACACACAATAGGAGGAGAAAACCCCTGTATGCCCAGCGCTGCAATTAAGGATACCTGCTTAATAGTCTTTTGAATATTGAGTCCTGATTTCAGCTTTTCACAGCTTGAAGGGAAAAGGACAGCGAGATGGAGAAATCAATAAAAAAGGGATGAGGAGCCCTGCAGGGACGTGCCAGAAGAAACACAGGGTCAGGGAGCATCACGCAGCCCAGCTCACCTTCTCCCTCAGCGCAGTTGCAGCCTGGCAGTGCTCGGCAACTACTCTGCTCCTCCCTTGGCCTCTCTGCAGCCAGCCGGGCCAGGGCAGTGCTGGCCCTTCTGCAGGCAGCCACCCCATTAGAGGGAGGGGCTGTCACCATCATCCTCACTGCTTGCACCTGGGGGTCCTCCAGCCCTGGCCCACAGCTGGAGCCCAGCAGGACCACCAGGGGGCCATCACCCAATTCCCACAATGCATCACCTCCTCCCCTGGACTCCCTCACAGCCCCGCTCCATGCAAAGGGAGTGTAAAGGAGATGGCTAGTGTTTATTCAGTCATGCATGTAATAAGTTCTGGGAGCGAGTCTGCTCCAGGGCTCGAGGTCCTCGCCGCTCCCCCTGCCCCTGGGTGATACTGAAAAGCCGGTCGAAGAAACTCTCTAAGACTCGTTTTGGAGTTTTAGAAAGCAGGCATTCTTTAGTGCAGCGCTGGATGCACGGGGGATAGTTCTACGTAGTGTGCGTACCACAGCTTTAGCACAAACAGCTTATATAGAATAACTAATTGCATATTAATCAGATTAGGATATATATACATAAAAATGATTGCAACTGATTATCTTAGTACTGCCTACATCCGATCATGCGCAATGAAGGATCCATTCGAGTTGAAGGGCTGCTTTTGCGACCGCTGACCCATCTGAAGTTCTTGTTGGCTGTCCTTGAAGTCTTTATTCTTGTCCTTGCTCTTTGATCTTGAAGCTTAACGCAGTTTCAACCACATGCGGTCAGTTTCAGCATGGTTCTCATCTAGCGTACAGGAACATCTAGTCATAGGAGCAAAGAACAGCAAAACTTATGAGTAACTACCTCTACTAGTTAATTGCTCGGCTATACTTTTGTCTATTGTTTCAGTCATAGTGTTAGTATAAGATTTCTAATAATTATTGACCAAATCTCACTTTTACAGTCACCTGGCAGCAAACCAGTTTCCATGGCTGGTACAAAATATTAAAACCATCCCATACAGAATGTATGGAAATATGCTATCAGGGACACCTTACAGTTGGTTGGTTGGCTCCTGGGCTGATGAGCTGCTGGGCAGAGGTGGAGGCTGCCAAAAATGATCAGGGTGCAGCACGCTAGAAGAGAGCAGAAAAGTGGCAGGCTGCTGGAGCATGGGCATGTAATGAGAAAGCATGAGGCGGAGAACAGGACAGCAAGCCTGAGAGGGATGGAGAAAGAGGCAGCAGGGAGAGGAGGAAGAGAGAGAGCGGGGCAGTGACTGACAAGGAAGGATGGGAGATGCAGAAAAAAAACTGGTATAGGCAGCATGACAGAGAGGGAAGAAAAAAGACTAAGAGCAGGGAGTGGGACTGAAGGATGGAGAAACACAAAAAAGTGACAAGGAACAGGGCACAGAAGGAGGAATGAAACGACAGAGAGTCAGGACAACAAATGATGGATGGAAGGGGCAGGGGCATGGGAAACAACACAAAACAAACCGCAGAGCTACACGCACTACAGGGCGGAGAAGGAAGAATTAAGAAGGGGTGACAGTGAGGAATTAATGAATAGGGACAGAGAGCTTGCCAGAGAGAGGTGGAGAAAGGCAAAAGATCGCACGGGTGACAGGGCAGAGAGGGAGGAATTAAAAAACCAGGGACAGGGAGCTGGACAGAAAGACAGGCAGAAATAAAATGGGAAAGAGCAACAGGGCAGAGAGAGACGAATTGATAAATAAGGACGTGGGACCAGACAGGACACAATAGAGAACAGAAAAGAAAGCAGTGGGCTACAGGGAAGAGAGAGGAATTAAAGAACACGGAGTGGGAGCCAGACAGAGATATAGAGAAAGCGGGGGCGGAAAGCAGTGGCCTAAAAGACGTATAGGGAGGAAGTAAAAACTAGTGGCAAGGAGCCAGACAAGAGAGATGGAATAAGACAGACAAATAGTGTGGGGCTTTGAGGCAGAGACTGTGGAATTAAAACAGAGAGAGGAAGCCCAACAGAAAGAGAGAGACCCGGGGGGTGGATCAAGACAGGCTATGGGGGGCCAGAGGGAGGAATTAAGAACTGGGGACAGGGAGCCAGGCAGAGATGAGAATCGCAGGGAATAGCTCTAGGTGCAGGAAGAAGGAGGAATTAATAAATAGGGACAGGGAGCTGGACAGAGGGGGTTGGAGAACGGCAAAAATATCGGCATAGTACAGGGCAGAGGGGAAGAATTTAAAAATGGGGGCAGTGAGACTGACATAGAGAGATGGAGAAAAGAAAAAAGCGACGAGCTATGCGGCAGAGGGAGGAATTAAAAAACAGGGCCGGGAAGCAAGAAAGAGCGAGGTGGATAAAGGTGAGGGGGAACCCGAGAGTTGACAGGACAGAGAGGGAGGAATTAAAAGTGAGGGACTGGGAAAGGAGAGGCAATGAAAGAAACAGAATCGCAACGTGCTGCAGGGCCGAGAAGGAAGAAACTGAACAACAGGGACAGGGAGCCAGAGAAAGAAAGAATACCGATGGGCTACGGGACATAGAAGGAGGAATGAAAAAAATAGAGATCGGGAGCTAGGAAAAGAAAGAGATGGAGAAAAAGAAAATAGCCAGGGGCAACAGGGAAGAGAGGGAAGAAGGAAAAGAAACAGGGATCCAGAGCCAAACACAGAGAGAGACAGCACAAGAAAGTTATAGTGACGGGCTACAGGGAGGAGAGAGGAATGAAAAGATAGGGACAGGGGGCCAGGTGCAGGGCGACACACACAGGACGTATAGCAACAGCCAGAGGGTGGAGAGGGAGGAATTAAAATGGCAACAGGGAAGCAGAGGTGGCAGTGGTGGCGAGACAAATAAGGGGCAGGGGGAAGAAAGACAGGCTGCAGGGAAGAGAAGGAGGAATTAAAAAATTGGTATCCAGAGCTGGACAGAGAGACAGAGAAAGAAAAAGCTGAAAAATAGTAAGAGGGAGCCAGCTAGAGATACAGAGAAAGGACAAAAATGCAATGGGCTCCAAGACACAGAGGGAGGAATTTCAAAAAGGAAGGGACCGGGAGCCATGCAGAGAGAGCCAGAGAAAGGGAAGATAGCGATGGGCTGCAGGGCAGCGAAGGAAGAATTAAAAAGTAGGGACAGGGAGCTGGACAGAGAACAATGGAGAAAGAAAGGAAAAAAACCAAAGCCACCCTGCAACAGGCTACAGGGCAGAGAGGGAGTGATTAAAGACTCGGGCCAGGGAGCAGGATAGAGAAGGGAAAAATAGCAACGGGCTGCAGGGCGGAGAGGGAGGAATTACAAAACAGGGACAGGGAGCTAGACAAGAGAGAAATGAGGAAATACCAATAACAACATTGTGCTACAAGGCCGAGAGGGAGAAACTGAAAAATAGGGACCGAGAGCCAGAAAAAGGAGAGACAGAGAAAGAACAAAGCACAGTAGGCCACAGGACAGAGAAGGAGGACTTTAAAGAGTGATGTGTACAGGGCAGAGAAAGAGGAATTAAAATTAAAAAAAAAAAATTTTTAAAAAAAAAAAAAGGACACGGTCAGGAAGCTGCACAGAGAGACACAGAGAAAGAAAAAACAGCAATGGGCTACAAAACAGACAGGGAGGAATTAAAAAATCCTGGCAGGGAGCCAGAGACAGCAAAAGAAATGAAATCACAATGTGGCACAGGGCAATGAAAGAGAAATTTGAAAAACAGGGCCTGGGAACTAAAAAGAGAGAGCCGGGGCGGGGGGGGGGCTGATCTAGGGTAGAGAGAGGGGAATGAAAAAAACAGGGGCAGGGATCCAGAGAGAGAGACAGACAACTTCAAAAGCAGTGGTCTACAGGGCAGAGGGGGAGGAATTTAAAAAACAAAAAATCAGGATCTAGAGCTGGACCAAGAGAGACAGGGAAAAGAAAAATGGTGATGGGTAACAGGGCACAGATGGAGGAATCAAAAAACAGGGGCAGGGAGGCAGACAGAGAGACTGAAAGGGGGAAAAGTCCTGACAGGCTTCCAGAGAGAGAGGGGGGAAATAAAAATTAGAGACAGGGGAGTTGGACAGAGAGAGACAGAGAAAGAAAAACAGGCTGCAGCAAGCTACCAGGCAGAGGAGAAGAGTTTAGAAATGGGGACAGTGAGATGGACAGAAAGGAGGGAGAAAGGAAAGAAGCAACGGGCGATGCGGCAGATAGGGCGGAATGAAGAAAGAGGGATGGGGAGCCAGACAAACCGAGATGGGGATAGAAAAATATAGTGACAGGCTAGGGGGCAGAAAGGGAAGACTTAAAAAAACAGGGACAGGAAGCAAGAGAGAGTGAGATGGAGAAAGGAAAAAAATACCAATGGGCCTCAGGACAGAGAGGAGGGAATTCAAAATGAGGGGCTGGGAGCAGGATAAAGAGAGACAGAGAAAGAAGAAGATTCATGACATGCTACAGAGCCAAGAAGGGAGACCTTGAATGACAGGGAGCCAGACAGAGCAAGACAGAAACAGCAAAAATACTGACAAGCTGCAGGACAGAGAGGGAGGAATGCAAAAATAGTGGCTGGGAGCCAGACAGAAAAAGACAGAGAAGGAAAGAGTTAGAAGATCAGAGACAGAGAGGACCTAAAAGATGGGGACAGGGAGCTGCTCAGAGCAAAATGGAAAAAGGAGGTACAGGGGAGGAAAAAAAGAAAAGCACAGCAGCATGGGAAAAAGATGGGGGCAGGGAGGGCCTGGGACACCCAAGAGGGGTGACAGAGCCCCGAGGCCCGGGACTCACCACAGCTTTCGCTCTTGACGCTGCCGGGAGAATTTGCCGGTTCAGCTGCTTCTTTCTCCTTCTCTCCTCCCTTCCTCTTCTGTTAACTCCGGTCGCTTGGCTGTCCTCCACCTAAGAGAATACGTGGGTGTCTCACAGCTGTTACAAGACAAAGCTTCCTAGACACATAGTCTCACTCCCTCGTGCAGTACATGCAGGAGTAGGACAGAGAGAGAGAGAGAGAGAAAGAAGGTAGGAAACAAGCCAGAGGGATTGAGGAAAAGAGAGATGGCGATCAAGACAAAGGGATGGAGAGAGAGAAAAACCAGCTCCGGGCTGCAGGATGAGAAAAAAGGCCAGGGAGCAGGACAGAGGGGAATAGTGCAACAGCGAGCTGGGCAGGGGGATATAGCGAGAAACGATGGAACAGGCAGTGGTACGGGCATGTACAGACAAAAAGTTAAGGGGAGGGTGGAAGACAGAGAGAATAAGAGAAAAGGGACAGGGCATAGATGGAGAAAGGAATATTAGAGACAGAGAGAGGCGGAGAGTGACAGGACTGAGGCAGAGAGATGGAAAAAGAAAAAAATTGGTGATGGGTAGCAGGCCAGAGGGACAAGGAAAGACAGGAGGAAGGACAGCCGGATATAGAAAACAGGTAAGAGACAGGGAGCCAGAAAGTGGGATACTGCAAAAGAGAGTGGGACGGGGATCGGGACGCTGGCATAGGGAGGCAACGAGAGCAACAGAGAAAACGGGGACAGAGAGTGGGACAAAGTGAAGCAACAAATAATAGGGCCAGGGAGCAGGACAGAGGAAGAGAGACAGTGAGGGGGACAGGTAAGGCAACAGATCATTAGAGAAAGAAAATAAAAGGAACAGCACAGAGGGTCACAGAGAAAAAGAGAGGGAGAACAAAAAGGGAAAAATAAGACGAGGGAGAAGGACTGCGCAGCAGAGAGAAAAAGGTACAGGGAAAAGGACAGAGAGAGAGAAAACAAAGACTGGAGGCAGAACAAAGGGAAAGATTGACAAGGACAGGGAGCGGGATAAAGGGATGGAAAATGAAGAAATAGCAATGGGCAGCAGGATAGAGGAAGAGAGAGGGAAAGAGCAAGAAGAGCAAAATAAGGAGTATGACAGAAAGATGTAGAGAGAAAGACCAGGGCACGTCAGAACAGTAGAAAGAAAAAAAGAGGGATGGGGAGCAAGACAGTGTGATAGGGAGGGAGACGGATGCAAGGACACGGCCAACCACAGTTACAGGGAAGAAGAAAGAATGACACAAGAGAAAGCGGGGGATAGGGAGCAGGAGAGATGGAGAACGAAAAAATGGCAACATGCAGAAGAACTGAAAGACAGAGAATTAACAAGTACTTCTAGGGAGCAGGACAAAGGGACAGAGCAAGAGGAAAAATCAATGGGGAGAAGGATGGGCAACACAGCAAGATACTGGGGGAGTGAGAGCGAGGGAACACAGAGCAGGACAGAGGGATGAAGAAAGAAAAAATAGGGACGGGAAGAAAAGCTGAGTAATCAACAGAGGAGGGGGAAAAAAGGGAACTGGACAGACATGGGCAGCAGGACAGAGACACGGAGAAAGAAAAAACAGAGACAAGGACAGAGGGATAGAGAGGCAAAGAGAGGGAGGGGACCGAGACTGTGGGGTGTAAACGGAGAGGAACAGCACATGGGACACAAGATAGCAGAGTGAGAGGTACAGGGAAGCAGAAAGGACAGAGAGGAAACAAGGGGGGTGGGGAGCAGGTCAGAGAGCTGGAGAAAGACAAAATACTGCTGGGGAGCAGGATGGGAGAATAGAGCCAAAGGAGATGAATGGGAAACAGAGCAGTGGGATGCAGACAGCAAAAATAATGATAGGCAACAGGACAGAGGAATTGACAAAGAAGTGAGGGACAGGGAACAGGATAGAGGAATGGAAGGAAAAAATACTGATGAGCAACAGGACAAAGGATATAGAGAAAAAGAAGGAGGAAAAAAGGAAGGAGGGAGAGAGAAAGTGATGGGGATAGAGTGAGACATGGAGAGACAAAAAGCAGGACAAGGAACGGGGCTGAGGGACTGGTGGCAGCAGAGGGAACCAGACGCAGATTAAGACAAAGAGATGGAGAGGGGGAAAAAAAACCAGACAGAGATGGAGGAAGAAAAAGTAGGAGCAGAGTAGGGAAAAGAGAAAAGAAAAAAGGGACACCTGTCTGGACAGGCAGATATAACTAGAAACAAGGAGACAGGCAGCGGGACAGAGGGATAAAGGCAGAATAAACTGTGAGAGGAAGCAGGACGGACAGTGAGACAAAAAAAGGGGCAGGAAGCAGCACTGAGAAATGGAGAACGAAGTATTAGGGGCAGACGGAGGAAAATACAGGTTGGAGGAAGGACAGAGAGCAAAAGAGAATGACAGAACTTGGACAGAGAGTAGGAGAAAGAAAAACCAGTGATGAGCAGCAGGCCAGAGGCAGAGGTGGCACAGGGAAGGAAGGACAAGAGGAAGGAGAGAGGGATACAGAAAACAAGTGAGGGACAGGGCGTATGAAAATGGGATACAGAGAAAAAGAGAGGGATGGGGAGAAGGACACTGGGATAGAGAGGGAGCGACAGGAAGAATGACAGGGAGATGGAACCAGAGGAAAAACAGGGACCGAAAGCACGACAGAGAAATGGAAACAGAAAATTAGGAAAATTAGGGATGGGGACCGGGACAGAGGGGTGGAAAGACAATGAAGGACTCGAGGATAACAACAGAGAAAGAGGGAGGGAGACAGGGAAGGAGGGACGGGGAGCAGCATGGTGGGATGGAGAAAGAGGGGGGGGGTGCGGCAGAGAAATGGAGAAAGAAAATACAGTGATGGGGAGCGGGACAGAGGACTAGAAAGAGAAAAAAAAGACGAGGGAGAAGACCGAGGACCAAAGAGAGAGGAACGGTCAAAAGAAAAGGTCAGAGAGGTAGAGAAATCAAGAAAAAGAGAGATGGAGCAAGAAGATGTAGGGTCGGTAAACAGGACAGAGAGGTAGAGAGATGGGGGTAGAAGGAGAGGACGAACAAAGGAGGAATGACAACTGTGACAGAGCACAGGGCATACAGACAGAGAGAGAAAAAGGACAGGGACTGGGAGAGAAAGAAAGGGTCAGATCTGTACAAAGAGACCAAGAAGGGGGAAAAAAAGCAATGGGCTAGAGGACAGAGAGGGGAAGAGGAGGAAAAAAAAGGGCCAGGGAGCAGGACAGAGGAGGAGAGAAGGGGAAAAAAAAGGAAGAGCCGGGTGGACAGAGAGATATAGCAAGAAACAACCGGACGGGCAGCAGGATAGAGAAATAAAGATGGAAGAAAGATGGGGACAGGAAGCAGGACAGAGGAGCAGTGAGAGGAAACAAGGGGCAGGCAGCAGGACAGTGGTGGAGAAAGAAGTACTGGGGCAGAAGGCTAGAAAGAGAAAAAAGAAAGACAGGGAGAAGGATGCGGGATGGGGTGAGGGGGAAAGAAGGACAAGGAGCAGGACACTGTCACACAGGAACAGTGAGCGAGACAAGGTGATATAGAGAGGAAAAAAAAAAGGGCCAGGGAAACAGGACAAAGTGAAAGACAGGCAAAAATAAAAGACATAGAGCAGGACAGAGATAGAGGTAGAAAAGCCTAGGATGGGCAGCAGGAGAGATAGATGGAGAAGGAAGAAGAAAAAGCAGGGGGCTGCAGGACAGAGACAGAGTGAGAAAAGATAGTGACAGTGAGCAGGACAGAGTGTCAGAGAACAAAAAAACTGCAGAGGGAATAGGACAGAGAAATGGAGAGGGGAGACAAGGAGAAGGACACAGAAAAGGGGCAGGGCGGGTAGGATCCAGGGAACTACAGGCCTGTCAGCCTGACCTCAGTACCGGGGAAGATTATGGAGCGGTTCATCTTGAGCGCACTCACACGTCACGTGCGGGACAACCAGGGGATCAGGCCCAGCCAGTGTGGGTTCATTAAAAGCAGGTCCTGCTTGACCAACCTCATCTCCTTCTATGACCACGTGACCCGCCTAGTGGATGAGGGAAAGGCTGTGGATGTTATCTACCCTGACTTCAGCAAGGCTTTTGACACTGTCTCTCATGGCATACTCCTTGAGAAACTGGCGTCTCGTGGCTTAGACAGGTGCACTCTTTGCTGAGTAAAAAACTGGCTGGATGACCGAGTCCAGAGAGTTGTGGTGAACAGAGTTAAATCTGGTTGGTGGCCAGTCACAAGTGGTGTTCCCCAGGGCTCAGTTTTGGGGCCAGTTCTCTTTAGTATCTTTATCAATGATCTAGATGAGGGGCTTGCATGTACCCTCAGCAAGTTTGGAGATGACACCAAGTCGGGAGGGAGGGTTTATCTGCTTGAGGGTAGGAAGGCTCTACAGAGGGATCTGGACAGGCTGGATCAATGGGCCGAGGCTAATTGCATGAGGTTCAACAAGGCCAAGTACCCATTCCCGCACTTCAGTTGCAACTACCCTGTGCAGTGCTACAGGCTTGGGGAAGAGCAGCTGGAAAGCTGCCTGGCAGAGGAAGACCTGGGGGTGCTGGTTGATAGCTGGCAGAATATGAGCCAGAAATAGCATGGCCAGCAGGAGCAGGAAAGCAATTGTTCTCCTGTATTCAGCACTGGTGAGGCCGCACCTCGAGTACTGTGTTCAGTTTTGGGCCCCTCGCTACAGGAAAGACATTGAGTTGCTGGAACCTGTCCAGAGAAGGGCAACCAAGTTGGTGAGGGGCCTGGAGCACAAGTCTTATGAGGAGCAGCTGAGGGAGCTGGGGCTGTTTAGTCTGGAGAAAAAAAGGCTGAGGGGAGACCTTATCGCTCTCTACAACTACCTGAAAGGAGGTTGTAGCAAGGTGGGTACTGGTCTCTTCTGTCAAGTAACTAGAGATAGGACGAGAGAAAATGGCCTGAAGTTGTGCCAGGGGAGGTTTAGATTGGATATTAGAAAAAAATTTCTTTACTGAGAGGGTTTTCAGGCATTGGAACAGGCTGCCCGGGGAAGTGATGGAGTCACCATCCCTGGAGGTGTTCAAAAAACACGTAGATGTGGCACTCTGGGACATGATTTAGTGGGCATGGTGGTGTTGGGTTGATGGTTGGACTTAATGATCTTAGAGGTCCTCTCTAAATTTAATGATTTGATTCAGTTCGATTCTATTCTAGGGAGCAGAATGTAGCAAACAGAGATGTAGCAAGAAAGGAAAAAAGGAAGGGAGAACAAAGGGTGAGAGAGACAAGGTCCAGAAGAAGGACAAAGGGATGGAAGAGGAAAAAAATAGTGATAGGCTGTAGGACAGAGATGGAGGAATTAAAAAAAAGACACAGGGAGCATGACAGAATGAGAGTGAAAAAAAAAAGGAACAGAGAGCAGGACAGCACTGGAGGAAAAAACAACTGTGACTGATAGGCAGTGAGAGAGATATGGAGGAAGAGAGAAAGGAGAGAAGGGACAGCTAGCTGGACAGGGGGATACAGTTAGAAAGGATGGAAGAGGGAATGGGACAGAGAAAAATACAGAAAAGATAGCAAGAGGAAGCAGGGCAGAGGGACAGCAAAAGAAGAAAAAAAAGGGACAGGGATCTGGACAGATGGAGAAAAAAGCAGGAGGGACAGATACAGAATGATACGATGGGACAGGAAGTAAGACAGAGTGACAGACGAGAATAATGACAAGAGAGAGAGATTGTGAGAAACACAGGAGGTTGGAGAAAGAGAGGTATTAGGAGCCCTGCAGAGAGATAGAAGACATGAATAAAAGAAGCAGGGAGCACCACAAAGGCTCAGAGAAAGAGAAGAACAGGAAGGAGAATGGGGACAGTGAGATATAGAATGAAAAAAACCCAGACATTATACACATATTATCCAGTGACCAAGCCCATTTCAGAGTTACACAGTGCCTCAGCCCCTCTGAGAAAAGTTACACATTGACTGAGCCCATTTCGGGGCGCACCGGGCTCGAGCCCTTTTCAAAGCTACACAGTAACCGAGCCCGCTTACTGTTAGGCAGCTACAGAGCCAAATTTCAAAGTCGCACAATTGCTACAGCCAGTAACATGCACCCTTTCTATTAACCCATCCACAGCTACATTTACCTCGAGGTATCTACAACTCTCCCTTGGATGCCTAATTCTAACAGACGCTTTCACTTACTTAAACAGCTAAGCTTACCTATGGGCGCTAAACGCGCATGCTTCGCTCTGTGCTTGCCTTTGTGATTGCCATTAGTACCGTGATTCTCATGGGGAGACCTAATTACCTGTCTTCTTTTCATTTTATTTTTATTGTTTCATTTGGTCCATTACTAATTCCAAGTACGTTCAGCTAGGTCAGTATTTACAGTCCAATTCTACAATGTACTTTTACTACAATGTATAGAAAATAGTTACGGCCTCATTGGTCAAATATTTGCCACTATTGCATTTATTCCTCTTTTAATCATTATTTTTACAAATACATTTGAACTCCAAAAATTCAGCATTACCTTAAGAAGAATTGCCACTATTTAGTGCCTACAATTCTGTACGGAGTGGTCTTTTCCACATTCCTCGCTCCCATTACATCTATCGCTTCACATCCAGAAGTTTTACTCCCCGAGGTGACATTACCTGCATGATCCTTGTTCCTGGGCAGAAAACGAGTGAGCGCCGCTCATCTTCACAGACTGTCCACTTCCACACTTAGGCACAAAAATAAAAATTAAAATATATCATTACATCACAAACTACAAAGACCACCCAAAGATTTTACAAACCCACCACGGAAAAATACAGTTACACCCATGCACTTCACAACCCTGGCCTCCTCAGTGCTGGCCATCTAATCTAACTCCCCCCACCCTTCACCCACAAAATCCTAAACTGTCTTCTAAAGACCATCCGCTGAACAACATATTTCCCTGCGCTGACTGGCAACTACCACGTTCCAGGGGAGAGCTCCACAGGAATGCCGTTCCCGGGAGCCTTGAAAAAATCACCCTGCCTGTGAAAACCCTGGCCTGAGCTGGACCCCTGTCCGAACATTGGCAATCAACATCGCCTCATGGAGCGGCTGGAACCAGGGAAAAAAAACCCCGGTGGGGGGACACACCAAAAACCAACCCATCCCCCAGCTGGATGTTTTTATTCTAATTTTTTTTTTTTCCGAATTCCCTGAAAAATATCTCAATTCTACATCCAACCTGAAAGGAAAAAACATTAAAAGGCTTAACCACATGACCTTACAAGGTTACATACATTCACAATACACCACTCATTCAGATCACATGCACACCAGCCCTCACTCTCAACTTATCCATCCTACCACCCACAGGCCTCGAGGGGCCGTCACCCCATGCCTGCGGCACCGGAGGCCTCAAAAAATTGCCCTGCCTGCAAAAACCCTGGCCTGAGCCCGACGTCCTTCCAAACTCCCCACAAATTACCCTTCCGTTACACCAGCGTTTCAACACACACCATCATCTCCACCATCCGTGCATTTTCAACCCGATACTTAGCTTTCACAGTGCCACATGTCACAGTCCAACCTCCACAGCAGCCATGTCACCTAAACGCAAGGTTCCTTCAATCACCTCGTGCCCTGTCATCACCTGCAAAAAAAACCACACAAAGCATTTTAATAGACACTTCATCCTTGCGAGAGAAGTCCTCCACCGCTCCCCTCCCCTGCTTCCCACCTCTTCCAAAAATAACACATCCTCACGTCAGCATCCTCCATGGCACTTGAAAAACCAGAGCGTCACAAACACAGAGCTGTCCCAAAGCTACTGATCACTCCGAGGCCCGTCACGCTGCTACTCAGACCTCAAGGTCTTGACCATTTCTAGAGGCTTGCCACAAAGCGTCCGCGTAAACAATATGAACACCATTCCCCAGTTACTGCCTTACTCTATGCTACTTCACAGTCCAATTGCGATCCACTCGACTCCTTGCAGGCAAAGAGCCCAAAGTCATTAAACATTCTATGCTGTCTCTACAATGCCATACAATACACACACAAACATAGAGCCATGCAGTTCACATGCAAATATAATGCCATACAAGACAGTACTCTTATCTCAGTCAAGACAAAACAACTCGAAGCACTGCCATACCTGACAAAACACAAGACAGGGCCAATGCAAGAGACTCTCAGATGACAGTCAATACAAGCACAGAGCAAGACAATACAAAACCAATAAGGCACCATAGAATGCAAGGCAGTCTCAGATGGCACTCAGTACAAGTACACAGCACTGCAATACAAAACACAATGCAGGGCCACGCAATGCGAGACGGTCGCAGATGGCAGCCAGTGCAAGTACAGAGCTGTAGAACACAAACCAATATAGAGCAATACAATGCAAGATAATCTCAGATAACAGTCAATACAAGCACAGAACGCTACAGTGCCAGACAAAACACAAAACAGGACCATACAACGCGAGACAGTCTCACACTACAGCCAATACTAATACAGAGCAAAACAACACAAGACAAAACCAAATACAGACCACTACAATGCAAAAAAAAAAACCAAAAACCGCAAAGCACAGCAAAGCAATCTCATAGAGCCACCGGTCACATCTTCCCTCCAACTCCAATCACTGACCCACCTCCTTACGGCGCTCCGCTCCCCTCCTCCGTCACTCTGCAGCATGCATCTTGTCCCTCCGCATCTGAAAAAAACCCCACATTGAACAAGTCACGCAGATGCAGAGCAACAGCTTAACAATTCCAGAGGTCTTGATTCCATCTAGGAAGACCATCTGCAGTCCAACTACAGCCTGCCATTTAAAAAAAAAAAAAAAACAAAACAAACAAACAAAAAAAACCAAACAAACAAAAAAACAGGGCCAAACTTTAAGCCCATCACATGCAAGCCTTAACACCTTAGAGATTCAAATCCGCTTCACTACCCCTCAACAGCCCCTGCCACACGGCTCCAATCGTCTCCATAAAACACTATCGGCACAGCTGTCCACACAGCCCGCCAATGGCTACTCGAGCCAAGATGACCGTACAACCCTCGCCTAAACGGTCTAGGCACGTCAACATTTCACCCGTAGACTCTTACTGCTGTTCCACCTACCCCTGACTCTACATCCCCAGGCAGAGTAGCTCCAAGCCAAACATACCCGTGCACAAACATACACACCACAGAACAGTACAAACAAGGTGATTCAAAGAGAGAGAAAACTCTCAGCAAGAAAAATGACTCCCGGACAGTAGGCACCACCCGGTAAGATGACCTACTGTGTTCAAAACCATGAGGCAAGGAGGCTGTACAGCAGCCCCCAGAGTCCAACGTAACAGCCCATTACAAGACGGTACTGTCAAAACCAAGACGATGGATGCATAAGAAGCCTGTCATCAAGACCTAAGAACATCAAGATGTGGGGAAGAAACCCCATTACGAGAAAACGGACAGCTAGAGAGCAGAGCTGCCAAAGCAGCCCGGAAAAACGCTGCAAAAGAGGACCAACCGGAACCTGACGAGACCGAGCCACACTTTAGAGCTCCAAATGCAAGAAAAGAAGCGCCCCGTTGGCACCGTGTCGACGAGTACGGGCATTCGAGACCCTAGGGATGGCACCCGAAACGCATGCCGCGCTCCTCCGGAGCAAAGCATGATGAGGACATCGAGACCCGAGGAAGGTCTAAGGCACAGAAGACGGACTACACAAACTACACACCACCACGGACGCAGGCTGCAACTGCCCTGCCCGGCACACGCAGGTCTCATGCTGAAAAGCAACCCGCTCCCTTCACCTGCCCAAAGGGGACTGCTCCTGGACAGCCCTCTCTCCTGCACTAACTTTAAAACCCCTCCCTGCAATTCCCAGCTTCATCCCTTCCTCCCAGCCTCTCCCCAGCCCTGGTCCCTCAACTTAGCTTTCAGGGGGCCAAGGGTCTGAATCCATTATCCAGAAAAACCACATGGGCTAAGTGGGATATTCCTGCAGTCGCCAGGCTCCTCTTCATCATCTGCAGGTGGAAAAAAAAAAAAAAAAAAAAAAAAAAAAAAAAAAAAAAAAAAAAAAGAAAAAAACCCAAACCAAACCAGAAAAGGGAGCGAGCATCTCATCAGCCAACGCCAACTACTTCCCCAACTCCCCACTCCTCACAAGCGCCACCGTGTTACGCTTACCCGCTCATTCCAGAGTCGGACCCTGCGGCCGTCGTCGCTCGTGGTACCTAAGGTACCAAGAGACACCAAAGTAGCATGGTGCTCATGAGAAGTGACTGGCCCCACGCTCCTCCTCCCTAATCCACAGCTCAACTCAAGTGCTCATCCAATTCCAAAAGGTGGCCCGCACAGCGCCTCCAAAACAAAAGCTAAATGCTTAACCAAGCGGCCGCCTTAATACTTTGCCATTCAACGCTGACCCGACCAATGACTGCCTCACCTTCTCGGACCGCTCATCGGCCTGCGGCTTTGCCCCTCCGAGGCTGCGTGCGCCACCTGCAAAAACCAGAGCGGAAGACGTGTGCTGCGACACCGCCCGAAACCTCAGCCCGCCCGCACCGATTCCCATCTCCCTCTCCTTTACCTCAGCCACCTGCCCACCCCGCCCCTGCCGTCGACAGCTTGCCACGCTGAGGCCTGCGTACCACCTGCAAAAGGCAAACAACAAGGGATGCTTCTAACTTCACCAACAATACGACACCTCAAAGGAACCGTTGCTTCAACCCATTACTCACAGCTCACCTTGCCCACGTCACCTCCAGTGCCGATAGCCCACTTCACTCCTTGCTTCGCGCCTTCAAAATAAAAAAATTAAAAAAAATAAAAACCCTATCAGCTAGTCATAGAGCCACCGGCCGCATCTTCCCTCCGACTCCACTCACAGACCCACCTCCTTACGGCGCTCCGCTCCCCTCCTCCGTCACTCTGCAGCATGCATCTTGTCCCTCCGCATCTGAAAAAAACCCCACATTGAACAAGTCACGCAGATGCAGAGCAACAGCTTAACAATTCCAGAGGTCTTGATTCCATCTAGGAAGACCATCTGCAGTCCAGTTACAGCCTGCCATAAAAAAAAAAAAAAAAAAATTAACAAATAAGCGGCCAAACTTTAAGCCCATCACATGCAAGCCTTAACACCTTAGAGACTCAGATCCGCTTTACTACTACCCCTCAACAGCCCCTGCCACACGGCTCCAATCGTCTCCGTAAAACACTATCGGCACGGCTGTCCACACAGCCCACCGATGGCTACTCGAGCCGAGAAGACTCTACAACCCTCGCCTAAACGGTCTAGGCATAGCAACATTTCACCCGTAGACTCTTACTGCTATTCCACCTACCCCTGACTCTACATCCCTGGGCAGAGCAGCTCCAAGACAAACACACCCGCGTGCACAACGCCGCTACGCGGACCACAACAAACAAGGCGATGCAAAGAGAGAGAAAACTCTCAGCAAGATGAATGACTCCCAGACGGGAGGCGCCGTCGGGCAAGACGACCTACGGGGACGCAGCCATGAGGCCGGGAGGGTCTACGGCAGACCCCGAGGAGTCAAATGTAACGGCCCATTCCAAGACAGTACTGTCAAAACCAAGACGATGGATGCATAAGAAGCCAGGCGTCGAGACCTAAGGACATCAGGATGCGGGGAAGAAGTCCCAGTACGAGAAAACAGGCCGCTAGAGAGCAGAGCTGCCAAAGCAGCCTGAAAGAACGCTGCAAAAGAGGACCAACGGTAACCAGCCAAGACAGATCCACGCTTTAAAGCTCCTAATGCAAGAAAAGAAACACCCGACTGGCACCGACCTGATGAGTATGGGCATTCGAGACCCTAGGGACGGCACCCGAAGCGCATGCCACGCTCCTCCGGCGCAAAGAGCAATGAGGACATCGAGACCTGAGGAAGGTCTGAGGCACAGAAGACACACTACACAAACCGCACACCGCCACAGACACAGGCTGCAACTGCCCTGCCCGGCACATGCAGGTCTCATGCCGAAAAGCAACCCGCTCCCTTCATCTGCCCAAAGGGGACTGCTCCTGGACAGCCGCCCTCTCTCCTACGCTAACTTTAAAACCCCTCCCTGCAATCCCCAACTTTGCCCCTCCCTCCCAGCCTCTCCCCAACCACCCTTGGTCCCTCAGCTTAGCTTTCAGAGGGCCGAGGGTCTGAATCCATCCTCAACAAAAACCACATGGGCTAACTGGGATATTCCTGCAGTTGCCACGTTCCTCTCCGTCATCTGCAATAAACCAAAAAAAACCAAAACAGACAAAGAAAACCAGAAAAGGGAGTAAGCACCTCGTCAGCCAATGCCAAGTACTTCCCCAACTCCCCACTCCTCACAAGTGCCACCGTGCTACGCTTACCTGCTCGTTCCAGAGTCAGACCCTGCGGCCGTCATCGTTCATGGTACCTAGGTACCAAGAGACACCAAATTAGCATGGCACCCGTGAAAAGTCACTGGCCCCATGCTCCTCCTCACTAATCCACAGCTCACCTCAAATGCTCATCCAATTCCAAAGGTGGCCCGCACAGCACCTGCAAAACAAAAGGTGAATGCTTAACCGGGCCGCCACGTAATACTTTGATATTAAATACTGACCTGGCTGACAACCACCTCACCTTCTCAGACCACTCATCAGCATGCAGCTTCACAGAAGACCTTATAGCAGACTTATGGTACCTAAAGGGTGCCTGTAAGAAACCTGGAGAGGGACTTTTTACAAGGGTGTATAGCAATAGAACAAGGTGGTAATGGCTTTCATCTGAAAGAGGGTACATTTAGTTTAGGTGTAAGGAAGAAGTTCCTCACTATGAGGATGGTGAGACACTGGAACCGGTTGCCCAGAGAATTTGCGGATGCCCCCTCCCTGGAAGCATTCAAGGCCAGGTCCGATGGGGCTTTGAGCAACCTGGTCTAGCAGAAGGTGTCCCTACCCATTGCAGGGTGGTTGGAACTAGATGATCTTTATGGTCCCTTCCAACCCAAACCATTCCATGATTCCATAATACCCAAATCCAACTGCAAAACTCATCTGAGAAAGGCTGGTGAACCCTCCTCCCTTTCCCCACCAGACTCAAAACTTTAGAAAGCCCTTTTCTTCTTCTCAACCGTCAGGAAAGGAACCCCACTGCTTCCTGACACCTCCTGCCCTGGATTTGCACCCCTGAACCCCCTTCACTGGCTGCTCCTCAGGAGCTGCTCTTCTGAGACACATCCCAAATTCTGGGGGCACCTCCTAACTTACAACTTCCCAGAGACTCTGAGCTCTGCTACGTGCCCACAAAATAAAGTCAAGTCCCAAGGCTTGTAATCTACAAGGGACCTGCTACAAGCTGCAAAGGTTCTAGGGACAACGTGGCATTCTGTGCGCAATGAGGAAAGGCGACAAGGCATCCCAGACCCTGAAAGACACTGTGCCTCATGGCCCTGCTGCTTTCTTGACAAATATTAAACTCCATATACAGATGCATACAAGATGCTCACACTAACCCCTGCTAAATAATGTCACCATCGGTCCTATTAAGAGAGATAATATCAGCAACTTACACAGAATACAGCAAAACTGGTGAAAAACAACAAGGTTCTGTTTTCAATAAAGTTGGGAATTCCAGGAACACACAATGCATTGAGAATTAAAAAAAAAAAGCAATGCATATTATTAAACCATCTTTCCACCCCTGAACACTCAAAACAAAATTACTGACCCGAAAAAAAAAAAAAAAAAAACAGCACTGCATACAAGTGTTACTTTCTACCACACAATCTGCTGAACCTTGACTGGTCCTGAAGCTCTTACCTCAGACAGACACCTCTGCTTCCCTAAATGTCAAAACACCGCTCCCCAAAGGGCTAAGCCAGCTCAAAAGCTGCAAAGGACTCAAGGAAGAGCTGAGCACCAACACCAGAGACACCCAGGAGCACAGTGAGCTCCCTGAGCAGAGGCTGTGGCTCATATACCCCAGGCCCTGCCCACCACCCTTCCCACAATCACCTGGGAAAGGGGAACAGCAAACCACCAGAACTTACAACGTCAGCCGGAGGAGCAGCTGGAGTGTTCTCACCTGCCTTAAATTTACAGCAAGCAAAGCCCTGAACAGAGAAAGCAACCCTTCCTGGAAATGACAATACCTGCTCTTGTACTACAGTTACATCTATTGCATCGGCAACGTGACCAGGTAGGGAATTAAACTTAATTCTTCTGGGGCATAGATAGAAAAAGATAGATGTCCTTCTAAAGTAAGTAAGAAACTAGCTTATTAAATGCAATAACAATGCTGTTATCAAAACTGAACTGCTTGAGTTTCCTATAAAAAAGCCAAAATGCTGTAGGGTTACGCTTCATTTCTACCAAGGGTGCGCATACCAATCAGAAAGCAGAATTGGATCCCTTAAGAATTCCATCTAAAAAACATCCCTGGTTGCAAAATAAGTCATTTACTGTGAATCACCAATGATTCAGAGTCACCCAGAGCATGTCTCCGACTAACTCCCTTAACAGAGGTACAAGAGTCCCAAAGCGCAAAAGACACCGAAAAAACATGGAACATGGACACGCAGGGGACCAGGCAGCAGCCACACTCCACATGGACACACAGCGGGGCACAAGCCTTGCCCCCAGAGACATGTGGCAGGGGGCGGGGGCATAGCCGACACAACCCCAGAGACATGGGGGTGGGGCAGGAGCAGTGCCCACCACAGACACACATGGGGAGCAGAAGCCACGCCCCCCACAGACACACAGGAGGGGGGAGCAGCCACCACGCCCCCCACAGTCATGGGGAGGGGGAGCCACCACACCCCTCACAGTCACGTGGGGAGGGGCAGCTGCCTGCGTCAAAAATACCCTCACATCAGCAGAATTGGCGGTCGATAGATAGGGTGGGGTGCAGAGGTATGTCTGTAAGAACATGCTGGGGGCGAGGGGGGTGGGAATGCATGAGCTTACCTACTCCAGGGGGTCCACCCAGGTAATCCACAGCAGTAAACTCGCCTGGGATAACCTGTGACAGCAAACCCACTCTGGGTAATTGACCCAACACCAGATAATCCACACCGCCTGCCCCATGGAGGGGGTGCATCCCTGTCGTGGTTTAACCCCAGCCAGCAACTAAGCACCACGCAGCCACTTACCCACTCCCCCCCCACGCAGTGGGATGGGGGAGAAAATCAGGAAAAGAAGTAAAATTCGTGGGTTGAGATAAGAACGGTTTAATAGAACAGAAAAGAAGAAACTAATAATGACAATGATAACACTAATAAAATGACAACAGTAATGATAAAAGGATTGGAATGTACAAATGACGCGCAGTGCAATTGCTCACCACCCGCCGATCGACACCCCGTTAGTCCCCGAGCGGCGATAACCCCCCCCCCACTCCCCCCAGTTTATGTGACGTCCCATGGTATGGAATACCCCGTTGGCCAGTTTGGGTCAGCTGCCCCGGCTGTGTCCTGTGCCAGCTTCTTGTGCCCCTCCAGCTTTCTCACTGGCTGGGCTTGAGAAGCTGAAAAGTCCTTGAATTTAGACTAAACACTATTTAGCAACAACGGAAAACATCAGTGTGTTATCAACATTCTTCTCATACTGAATTCAAAACATAGCACTGTACCAGCTACTAGGAAGACAATTAACTCTATCCCAGCTGAAACCAGGACAGGGCATCTGCTGCGCATCACCAGACGCTTATGACAACACATCTGAAATACAAAAATCACAAATTGTATTTCAGCATATTAAAAAAATAACACCAAAGTTGAGGAATTCCAGCAGAGTAAGGGAGAGGCTAACAGGTGACCTAAAGGAGGACTCGAGCTAAACAGGTCAGCTCACAATACAACACATCTTTTAGAAGCTAGACTGATTTGAACACTTCAAAGCAGTGTTAAGACTAATTGATAAGATTTTGAATGCATTCTTGGCGGAAAAGTAAGCACTCTTGCCAGTGTTGCAAAGTGTCTCCTCCCTTCCTTACACCACTGCTGCAGGGAGATAAAACTGGGAGGCTGCAGGACAAGGTTCTACCAGCATCAGCATCTACACTTTAACTTAGCTTCCAGAGGGCCAGGGGTCTGAATCCATCCTCAACAAAGACCACATGGGCTAACTGGGATGTTCCTGCAGTCGCCAGGTTCCTCTTCATCATCTGCACAAAAACAGTGCCAGCAATAAGCGTCATGTCAGTCAACTTCTTCCGCAACACCATTCTCCTCAAAAGCAACATGGCCTTCTGCTTCCATGCTCTGCAGATTCTGGTATTGGATGCTGCAGCCATCATCACTTGTGGCACCTAAGACACCAAAAGACAGAAAACTACCATTGCACTTGCAAGAAATCACCATCCCCGTGCTCCTCCTTGCTACTACCCTAGCACACCCAAAATGCTCATCCAAGTCCAACAGCAGCCTGCAAGGCACCTGCAAAACCAAAGAGAAGTGAAGTCCTGACATTTATAATCTAAAAGGGACCTGCCATAAGCTGCAAAGGTTCTAGGGACAACATGGCACTCTCATGAGCAATCGGGAAAGGCGGTAAGCCATCCCAGACCCTGAAAGACACTGTGCCTCATGGCCCTGCTGCTTTCTTGACAAATACTAAAACTCCATCTACATATGCATACAAGATGCTCACCCTAACCCCTGCTAAATAATGTCACCATCGGTCCTATTAAGAGAGATAATATCAGCAACTTACACAGAATACAGCAAAACTGGTGAAAAAAAAAAACAAGGTTCTGTTTTCAATAAAGTTGGGAATTCTGGTAAAAAGCAATGCATCTCAAATTAAAAAAAAAAAAAAAAAAGGCATAATATTAAACCATCTTGCCAACCATGAACACTCAATACAAAATTACTGACCTGGGGGGGAGGAAAAAAAAAAAAAAAAAAAAAACAAAAACTGCATAAAACCATTACTTTCTACTACACATGCAGCTGAACCTTGACTGGTCCTGAAGCTCTTACCTCAGACAGACACCTCTCCCCAAAGGGCTGAGCCAGCTCAAAAGCTGCAAAGAAGTGAAGGAACAGCAGAGCACTGATACCAACAAAGCCCAGGAGCACAAAGAGCTCCCTGAGCAGAGGCTGTGGCTCATATACCCCAGGCCCCTGCCCACCACCCTTCCCTCAATCACCTGGGAAAGGGCAAACCACCACAAGGCATGAAGGCAGACACAAGAGCAGCCATGTGCTTTCTCATCTGCCTTCATTTTGCACTGTGCAAAGCACTGAACAGAGAAAGTGACCCTTACTGGAAATGATGATACCTGCTCTTGTACTACAGCTACATCTATTGCATCTGCAACGTAACTGGGTAGGTAATTCCATTTAGTTTTTCTGGGGCGTAGATAGAGAAATATAGATGTCCTACTAAGCTATGTAAGAAAGTAGTTCATTAAATGCAGTAACAATATTGTTATCAAAAATTATGTAAATGAGAGGGAGGGATGTGTGGTGTCCTGCAGAGCTAAAAGTGTGCTAAGGGCAACCTCAAAGGCATCAATAGGCATTGTGACACCATTAGAAGGGCCCCAATTGGGCCAAACACACCAAAGGTGGCTTAGAGACACAAGGAGAAAGTCTGGAGGGGATTTGAACAGAATACAGATGTCCTCAGGAGGCTGGGGACCAAATAGAGGCACCCTAGATGGCAGAGAGGATAAGAGCGCTCTGAAGCACAAAGAAACCCAAGGATGGGTCTCTGAGGGAACAAGAGAGGATCAAAAAGTCTACTACAGATCTAAAACAGGACTGTAGTACACAAAGAAGGTCTCAGGAGGCACAATGACTGGGAGCAGAGGGGTCATGAAAGGCACAGCTGGGTAAGAGAGAGATTGAAAGGGAAGTGGTAGCAAAATGCTGTGTGGCAGAAGGAAGGTCTTGGCAGGCATCCTAGGTGGCATAGAGAAGAGAAAGAATGCTCTTTTTTGGGAATGGAGATCTTGGGAGAGGTGCAATTGCAACAAAATGAGTCCAAAGGGGGCTTACAGATCTAAAAGTGTGCTGCAGAGAACATCTAGGACCTTGGGAGGCATTGCAACAGTAGCAGAGGGCTTCTGAGAGGGATGGACAAAAGAAGGCTCGACACGATGGAGTGGTCCAGAGTGGATTTGAACATACTACAGATGTCCTCAGGGGACCAGGGAATGAACGAAAGTATCCTAGCTAGCATAGTGGACATGAGCATTCTGGAGATGAAAGATGGCATCAGGAAAGGTTCTCAGGGAGGGAGAAGGGTGCAAAGTACACAGCAGAGCCAAAAGAGGACTGTGGGGCATGAGGATGACCTCAAGAGGCATGATGATGGGAAAAGAAGGGTGCTGAGAGTGAAAGACAGAAGGTGGCTCTGGGACACAATACAAAACTCAAGAAGGTGTCCCAGCAATGTACAGATGTCCTCAGGGGATGAGCAACTGGAGACATCCAAGATGGCAGTGAATAAGGTAAGAGTGCTCTGGGGCACAATGAAAGCCTGAGGAAGAGTTGTCTCTGAATAAGAAAGAAACAAAGCCTGCTGCAGAACTCAAGGATAGTGATGGAACGCAAGGACACTTGCAGGAAGCATCGTGACAGAAATAGAGGGGTGCTGAGGTAGCCAGAGACACAGAAGAAGGCTCGAGGGCACAAAGGTACTCGGGAGAGGATTTGAACAGAGTACAGATGTCATGAGGGAGACACTGACCCCTGAAGTCAAGCGAGATGGAGGAGAGGACAAAAAGACTGCTCTGAGGAAAAGGCGATGTTCTGACAAAATGAGAGGGGTGCAAAAGATGCTCCAGAGTTAAAAGCATGCTGAGGAGACCTTCTAAAACCTTAGGATGAACCGAGAGAAAAGAAAAAAGAAAAAAAAAAAAAAGACACTAAGAAAACTTAAAAAGCAACAGAGTACGTGACAAACAAGAAAGAATTAAAAAATAGGGATAGAGAGCTTGATAAAAGTAGACATAGAAAATTTTAAGAGTGACAGCACTAAGACAAGAAACACTTAAAAAATAAAGACAGTGAATGGGATAAAAGTAGACATAGAAAGGGCATTTTAAAAAAGGATTAAGAAAATAAAGGGAAAAAATTGAAAAATAAGGACAGCCAACTAAATAAACAGAAACATAGAAAGTAAATTTTTTAAGTGGTGGCAATTAAGAGAGGAAAAAATTGAAAAATAGAGACAGTAAACTAAATAAAAGTAGACATTAAAAAGCTTTAAAAGCCATGGGACTAGGAGAGGAAAAAAATAAAAAAATAGGTACAGCAAAGTAAATAAATGGAGATATAGCAAGTACATTTTAAAAGCGACAGGGTACATGACAGACAGGAAGGAAATAAAATATGGAGACAGGGAGCTTGATAAAAGTAGACATAGAAACAAAAGGAAGGAAGAGAAAAAGCATGAAAAATAGGGAGAGCGAACTAAATAAACAACAACATAGAAAATTTAAAAAGCGAGGGCACTAAGGAAATGCAAGAAATAATAAAAAATACAGACAGTGAACTGGATAAGAACAGACACAGAAAGATAATTTAAAAGTGACACATTAAATGACAAGAGGAAAGAATTAAAAACTAAGGATAGGCCTGTTCATAAAAGTGGTCACAGAAAGAACACTTTAAAAGCTATGAGGTACAGGACAGACAGGAAAAAAATTTTAAATAGGGACACCAAAATAGGTTAAAGTAGACATAGAAACAAAATTTTAAAAGCCAACGGATTAAGAGATGAGAAGATTAAAAAATAGGGACAGCAACTAGAAGGTAGACATAGAAATAAAAATTTTAAAAGAGACAGCACTAAGGAAGGACAAGAAATAATTCAAAACTAAAGACATCAAACAGGATGAAAGCAGACATAGAACACTTTAAAACAAAGAAGGCTAGGGGAAGTAAAGAAAAAAAGCCTAAAGTATAGAGACAACAAACTAAACAAACAGAGACATATAAAGTAAATATTTTAAGTGACAGGGTATGTGAAAGGCAGGAACAATTAAAAAATAGGGATAGGGAGCATCGTAGGCATAGAAGAATAATTTTTAAAGCAATGAGGTACAGAACAGACAGGAAAGAATTAAAACTAGGGACAGCAAACTAGATAGAAGTATACATAGAAGCAACATTTTAAAAGCCAAGGGATTCAGAGAGGAAAGAATTAAACAATATTGATAGCAAATGAAAATGCAGACATAGAAAGAAAATTTTAAAAGGGAGGGCACTAAGGAAAGACAAAAAATAGTAAAGAAATTAGAACAGCCAACAGGATAAAGGTAGAAAGAAAGAAAGTTTAAGGAAATGAGGAAAAATAGCAAAGACAAATTAAAACGGAGACGTAGAAATGAAATCTAAAAAGCAACAGCACTAAGAAAAGACAAGAAATAATTTTTAAAAGACAGTGAAGGGAATAAAAGTAGGCATAGAAACAACATTTAAAAAGCAATAGGATTAGGGAAATAAAGGAAAAACTTAGGAAATTGGGACAGCAATCTAAAACAGAGATATAGAAAGAAAATTTAAAAAGCAACAGCACTAAGGAAAGACAAGAAATAATTAAAAAAACAAAGACAGCGAAATAAAGATAGCAAATGGGATAAAAGTAGACAGAAAGTTTTAAAAGAAACAGGGACTAAAGAAATAAGAAAAAAATAAAAATTAGCAATGGTTGTCATGGTTTAACCCCAGGCAGCAACTAAGCGCCTCACAGCTGCTCACTTACTGCAGTTGTCAGATCAAGAGACCTTCTCTTCCCTTTGAGGGTACTGAATAGTGTTGAACAGGGCTCAATAAGCATGGGCCAGGCCCCAGCACATTGCAGCGATTTGTGTCTCCCTGGAATTGTTGGGGTGACAGCATACTTTTTCTAGATGTTCTAGTATTTTTTCAGGATTCTGCACTTGTTCAAGCGTGAAGTTCCAAAACACTGGAGGTGCCCACCATCCTAGGCATTTGCCCATACTATCCCACACACCCTGCCACTCAATTATCCAGCTTTGGGCCAGATCTCTGGGTGATATTCTTAAATAGTTGTTTAACCCTAAACAAGACTGGAACCACATTCAGGAACATGCTAGTTCCTAGCAAGAGGACCATATCCTAAGGATATTGAAATTTTAAAAAATTCTCAAACACTGTTGTAATTGGCCTGGAGGAGAAGGGGAAGGGAAAGAAAAGTGTCTCACCCATAGATTGGCTCTCCAAGGAGAAAAGGTAAATGGTGTAATTATTTACAGTTTCCCACAGATGGCTCCTGAAGTATAGAGGTGATGACCATGCCAAGTACAAAAATTGGATTAGTCCCACGACCAATAATTTTATCATACCATAAGCCAGTGTTATATAGTACATCAAAGCAAAAACCTTAATCCACAGATGATATGCAGCAGCACAGGGACTATATACAGCAAGTGAGGTGGTACATAACAAAACTCTAAAAATGAGCGCCACAACTCTAAGAGCCAATAAATCAACATTGTGACCGGTGAATATTAAACTAATGTAATGAATGCTTGTAACAAATTTGTTTTAACATGCTCTGGTCAGCTATCTCAACCCTTTGTGCCCCGTGTTGGGCACCAAAAAGGACTATCATGGTTTGACCCCAGCCAGCAAGTGTTAAAGGATTTTCAGTCATGGGTTTCTCTAGGTTTGCTTTATTAACAACTCAGAGTTGGGCCACCACCGCAGTGAATGGCACACTTCCAAAAGTTTCCAAATCTTATATACCCTTTTACCACCCATTGTCCCAGTCCAAAGTCTCTGTAGTTTTCCAGCCGATTTTCTGTTCTCATATCGTTATCATTCATCATCTTATCTCATCCATTCTCATGTCTCGGTTCTTCTGAAGTTGGTGGTCATAGGCAGAAGGTCTTCGGTCACCATCATCACTTATCTTCTTACACTTCAGAGATACCTTTGAATTTCTAAAAATCACTCAGGTCATTCTATTAATTTATCTTGTTCTAAAGTTAATCACTTACTCCCATGTCTTAGGCCTAAGATGTATGATCCTTCCTCTGTTGATTCAGCTTGACTGGATTTTAAGCCAGCCATGAAGAGGGAGACACATAGAACAACTAAGCAGCTCATAGATATTGTTTTATAAGCACCTGCATTCTATTAATCATATCCGAAACAATTTCTAATCATTAGTTATATGTTTAATATTAATAGTCTTAAAACAATGAGGCTTAAGGCCTAGTTCCTTTTACAGCAAGTAAGCACCGTGCAGCCGCTCAAGCACTTCCCCCCTACCCGGGAGGACAGGGGAGAGAACTGGGGGGGAAGTAAAACTCATGGGTTGATATAAGAACAGTTTAAATAGGACAGAAAGGAAGAAAATAATAATGATAATAGTAACAACAATAAAATAATAAAAGAATTGGAATATACAAACCAAGCGATGCACAATGCAATTGCTCACCACTCGCCAATCAATGCCCAGTTAGTTCCTGAGCAGAGATGGCCCCCCAGGCCAACTCCCCCCAGTTTATATATGAGGCATGACATCACATGGTATGGAATACCCCTTTGACCAGTTTGGGTCAGCTGCCCTGGCCACGTCACCTCCCAACTTCGTGTGCCCCTCCAGCCTTCTTGCTGGCTGGGCACGAGAAGCTGAAAAATCCTTGACTTACTATAAACACTATTTGGCAACAACTGAAAACATCAGTGTGTTAACATTCTTCTCATACTGAACCAAAACATAGGACTATACCAGCTACTAGAGAGAAAATTAACTCTATCCCAGCCGAAACCAGGACAGTGGTGAACTAAAAGAGATGTAGAAAGAAAATTTAAAAACCGTTGGCAAGAAGAAAGAAGAAATAGTTAAAAATAAAGACACCAAAGGGAAAGCAATAGTCATTAGGAAAATAAAGGAAAAAAATTAAAAATAGGGACAGCAAACTAAAAGAAAGGTAGAAAGAACATTTAAAAAGCAACAGCACTAAGGAAAGACAAGAAATAACTAAAAGAAAGGACTGCAAAATAAAGTCAGAAAATGGGATGAAAGTAGAAAATTTTAAAAGTGACGGGGATTAGGAAAATAAAGGGGAAAAAAATAAAATATAGGGACAGCCAAGTAAAATGGAGACATAGAAAGAAATAAAAAGCTAGAGCACTAAGGAAAGATATGAAATAATTAAAAATAAAAGACCTGGAAGAAAAAAAGTAAGTGTAGGAAGAACATTTAAAAAGCGATGGGCATTAGGGAAATAAAGGGAAAAACTAAAATATGGACAGCACATATAACAGAAATGTAGAAAGAACATTTTAAAAGCGCAACGGAAAGACAAGAAATAATTAAAAGAAGAGACAGCAATGTAAAGACAGTGAATGGGATAAAAGTAGCAAAATTTAAAACCAAAAGGGTTTAGGGAAATTAACAGAAAAAAATAAAAACGAGTGACAGCAAACTAAAACTGAGACATAGAAAGAAAATTTAAAAAGCAAGGGCACTAAGGAAAGACAAGAAATAATTACAAAAAACAGCAAAGGGAATAAAAGTAGGCAGAGAAAGAACTTTTAAAAGGCAACAGGCATTATGGAAATAAAGGAAAATATGAAATAGGGACTGAACTAAAACAGATGTGGAAAGAAAATTTAAAAAGCAACGGCACTGAGGAAAGAAAAAATTATTAAAAGAACAGATAGCGAAATAAAGACAGTGAACAGGACAAAAGTAAACAGAAAATTTTGAAAGCAACAGTTATTAAAAAATACGGAAAAAATTAGTGACAATTAACTAAAATGGAGATGTAGAAAGAAAATCTAAAAAGTGATGGGAAAGAAGCAAGAGAAGAAATAATTTTAAAAAGACAGCAAAGAGGAAAAAAGCAGGCATAGAAAGAACTTTTTAAAAGCAAGGGGTATTAGGGAAATAAAAAGAAAAACTAAAAAATAGGGATAGCAAACTAAAACAGACATGTAGAAAGAATATCTAAGAAGTGAGAGCACTAAGGAAAGACAAGAAATAATTGAAAAATAAGGGTAGGCAAATAAAGACAGTGAGCGGTATAAAAGAAGACAGAACATTTTAAAAGCAATGGTGATTAACAAAATAAGGAAAAAATAGTGACGATGAACTGAAACAGAGGCATACAAAAAAATTTTTAAAGTGATGGCACTAAAAAAAAAACTCAAAAAATATTTAAAAATAAAGACAGCGAAGGAGATAAAAATAGAAAATATGGAACGCAGAGGGATTAGAGGAAAGAACTAAAAAATAAGATAGCAAAATAAAAGGCAAACATAGATAGAAAATTTTAAAAGCGATGGCACTAAGGAAAGAGAAGACAAGATTTTAAACAGACAGCCAAGGGAATAAAAGTAGGCATAGAAAGAACATTCAAAAAGCGAGGGGGATTAGGAAAATCAAGGGAAAAACTAAAAAATAGGGACAGCAAACTAAAGCAGATATAGAAAGAAAGTCTAAAAAGCAAGGGCACTATGGGATCACAAATAATTAAAAAAATAAAGACATCAACGGGAAAAAGTAAGCATAGAAAGAACATTTAAAAAGCAATAGGAATTGGGGAAATAAAGGAAAAAATTATGACATAAGGACAGCAAACTAAAACAGATGCAGAAAGAAAATTTAAAAAGTGAGGGCACTAAGGAAAGACAAGAAATAAATAAAAATAAAGACATCGAAGGGAAAAAAGTAGGCATAGAAAGAACATTGATAAAATGATGAGCATTAGGGAAATAAAGGAAAAAAAAATAAAAAATAGGGACAGCAAACTAAAACAGCTGTAGAAAGAAAATTTTAAAAGTGACAGCACTAAGGAAAGACAAGAAATAATTATAAAAAGCCAGCAAAGGGAATAAAAGCAGGCATAGAAAGAATGTTTAAAAAGTGAGAGGGATTAGGGAAATAAAAGAAATATTAAAAAAAAAAGAACAGCGAACTAAAACAGACACATAGAAAGAATATTAAAAAAAGCGAGGGCACTAAGCAAAGATGAGAAATAATTAAAAAATAAAAGGTAGGCAAATAAAGACCACTTTTTAAAAGCAACTGTGATTAAGGAAATAAAGAAATAATAAAGGCAGTAATTAGGTTGAAGTAGACATAGAAAGAAAATGTAAAAAGCAACACGGTAGACAATAGCAAGGAAAGAATTAAAAGACAGCGATATGCAGCTTGATAGAAGTAGACAGAAAGAAAATTTTAAAAGCGACTGGGCACAGGACAGACAGGAAAAAATTAAAAACTAGTGACGGTGAACTAAAACTGAGAAATAGAAAAGAAATTTAGAACTGAAGGGGTGCAGAATAGAGAGGAAAAAAATGAAAAAATAAAGACAGTGAACTGGATAAAAGTAGACATAGAAAATTTTAAAAGCAATGGGTTACATGACAGACAGACAATAATTTAAAAATAGCAATAGCCAGCTTCATAAAACCAACCTCCACTCCCAGTTTTATTGCTGAGCATGACATCATATGGTCTGGAATATCCCTTTGATCAGTTGGGGTCAGCTGTCCCAACTGTGTCCCCCTCCCAACTCCTTGTGCATCCCCAGCTGCTTGCTGGCAGGGCAGGGTGATGAGCAGAACAGCCCTCGGCACTGTGCGAGCACTGCTCAGCTATAACTAACACATCCCTGTATCATAAACGCTGTTTTCCAACAAATCCAAAACGAAGCTCCATACCAGCTACTGTGAAGAAAATTAACTCTATCCCAGCCAAAACCAGCACATTCTCCACCCCTTATTCCACACCATTTACGCCATGCTTAGGTTCACACTATCCAACACATCCTCATTAACCACCACCACCCCCTTCCCATCCTTTGATACAATATACAGATATCATTCTCTTAGTCTATGGACCGCCCCTCTAAAACATCCATAAAGTGTCTACAAAATATCCATTGAGTTCATTTAGTCCATGACTTTGGGCTCCATCTGTTACAGTGGTCACTCAGGACAGCAGAGGTGGTGTGTTGCATGGGGTTACTGGGCACCAAAGCCATCTCAGGTCGGGTCGCTGCTACACTTGCACTGCTTCTTGTAAGGCTTGGCCTCCATTGGTTCAGGTGGTTCCTGCTATAGTAATTCGTATAACACACAACTCAAATCATGGGTTACAACAATTTAAAGTTATTTCCATTACAATCTCCACCCCTGGTCCCTTTGGAAGAGACCACAGGTTTTAACATTGCAATGAACTCCTCGCCTTGCCCATGCTCCAGGTTGGACTTATCCACAGACTGCAGTCCCTTAGGGGTGTACCTGCTCCGCGTGGAGCCTTATCCATGAGCCACAGCCTCTTCAGGGGTATACCTGCTGTGGCAGAGACTTATCCACAGCCACAGTCGCCTTGAGATGCGCCTGTTCCAGCATGGCCTTATCCATGGGCCACAATGCCTTCGGAGATATACCTCCTCCAGCATGGCCTTACCCACAGCCACAGTCCCTTCAGAAGTAAACCTGCTCCAACATGGCCTTACCCATGGCTGCAGTCCCTCCAGGGGTGTACCTGCTCTGTCATGGGCTTATCCATGGCCACACGCTTTGAGGTGCTCCAGCATGACCTCACGCACAGCCACTGATGCTTCAAGGTGTACCTGCTGCAGCGTGGACTTATCCTTGGGCCACAATCCCTTCAGAGGTACACCTGCTGTGGCACAGACATAACTACAACCACAGAGGCTTTGAGATGTACCTGCTCTGGCATGGGCTTATCCACGGCCACAGACACTTCAGGGTGTCTTGCTCCCGCATGAAGTCATCCACAGGTCACAGTCCCTTCGTCTCAAATTCACACTGGAGTTCCAGCCTATCCAGTACACCACCACAGAAACAGCAGCAGATGACCATAGAGCCCTGGAGGTTCCATCTTTGCTCCGTACAAGAGTGCAGCTCTGCACTCCTTGCCACTCCCTACCAGCAAGCATCACAGTTGCACTTCACTGCCTGCAACACACAATACTTAGTAGGCTGGATAGGCTGTTCTGCCAATGTGTCGGGTGAGCATCTCAGTTCCTTTGGCTGCCTAATTTGCCACCTTAAAACAAACACTTCAACAGTTTCTCTAATTCAGACCCCTCTAAAGATCTCCTGGCCTGCAAGCCATTTTCAGCTAGCAACACAGCTGAAATACAGTGCTGGTAGAAATCTAGCTGTCATCGTACTTTGATATCAAAAGGCTTTTGTAGAATGCCTAATTGTTTTAGCATCAAGACTGCAAGGCAAGAAATACACCTCTCCTTGAACAAGCAAGACACCTGCCAAAAAGCTGTGCACAGTGGTAAGTGTGACCGACGCCGCCTTCTGCTAAAACCAGAGCACGGTTCCCTTCTGAAGAGCCATTGGCAGTGCAGAAAGTACCTCAGCTTTCCCTGCACTGGGTCCCCAGAGAACAGTGTCTTAGTCTGACTGGAGCATGCAGCAGCCTGTTTTCATCCCAGCCCCTTGCCCTTGAGAAAGCGGCTGCCTGTGGCAGCAGCAGAACCACTGCTGCCCAAGGGGAAAGGAATGACTCGGTGTAAAGCTCTCCAGAGTGCCTGTGTCCTGTGCAGAGTCGATGACCTCTGCAGCCTGTACACAGGGCCAAGCTGACAACCTGAGAGGGAGGCACAGGGTGTAGAAGTTTCTGCAACAACCGTACATTCCAGACTAGCTAGACGGAGTAATAGGTGAGAGACACGGGCTGGCAGGAAGGGACAAGAGACACATCCATGGATGCGGGGGGCTGGGAAGGGGAGAGAAATGCCAAAGGGTGCGGGGGTGGGGGAGGCAGGGGGAAGAGACATGCCCACAGACATGGTAGAGCAGGAAAAGAAGAAACATGCCTATGGATGGGGGGGTGGGGAAGGAAGAGACACCCATGGAGGCAGGGGGCTACGGGGACAGACACACAGCCATGGAAAGTGGATTAGACACACACGTGCAGACAGGGGGGGCACAGGAAAAGACATACATGCATTGACACAGGGAAAGACACCCACCCACAGAGATGGGGGGGCAGCCCCACGGAGACAGGGGGGGACAGCGGGGGAGACGCCCACCCACGGAGACGGGGGGGGGGGGACAGCGGGGGAGACGCCCACCCACGGAGACGGGGGGGGGGGGGACAGCGGGGGAGACGCCCACCCACGGAGACGGGGGGGGGGGGGACAGCGGGGGAGACGCCCACCCACGGAGACGGGGGGGGGGGACAGCGGGGGAGACGCCCACCCACGGAGACGGGGGGGGGGGGGACAGCGGGGGAGACGCCCACCCACGGAGACGGGGGGGGGGGGGGGACAGCGGGGGAGACGCCCACCCACGGAGACGGGGGGGGGGGACGCCCACCGGGGGAGACGCCCACCCACGGAGACGGGGGGGGGGACGGGCCAACCGGGGGAGACGCCCACCCACGGAGACGGGGGGGGGGGGACGCCCACCGGGGGAGACGCCCACCCACGGAGACGGGGGGGGGGGGGGGACGCCCACCGGGGGAGACGCCCACCCACGGAGACGGGGGGGGGGACGCCCACCGGGGGAGACGCCCACCCACGGAGACGGGGGGGGGGACACGCCCACCCACGGAGACGGGGGGGGGACACGCCCACCGGGGGAGACGGGGGGGGGACACGCCCACCGGGGGAGACGGGGGGGGGACACGCCCACCGGGGGAGACGGGGGGGGGACACGCCCACCGGGGGAGACGGGGGGGGGACACGCCCACCGGGGGAGACGGGGGGGGGACACGCCCACCGGGGGAGACGGGGGGGGGACACGCCCACCCACGGAGACGGGGGGGGGACACGCCCACCGGGGGAGACGGGGGGGGGACACGCCCACCCACGGAGACGGGGGGGGGGACACGCCCACCCACGGAGACGGGGGGGGGGACACGCCCACCCACGGAGACGGGGGGGGGGACACGCCCACCCACGGAGACGGGGGGGGGACACGCCCACCCACGGAGACGGGGGGGGGGACACGCCCACCCACGGAGACGGGGGGGGGACACGCCCACCCACGGAGACGGGGGGGGGGACACGCCCACCCACGGAGACGGGGGGGGGACACGCCCACCCACGGAGACGGGGGGGGGACACGCCCACCCACGGAGACGGGGGGGGACACGCCCACCCACGGAGACGGGGGGGGACACGCCCACCCACGGAGACGGGGGGGGACACGCCCACCCACGGAGACGGGGGGGGACACGCCCACCCACGGAGACGGGGGGGACACGCCCACCCACGGAGACGGGGGGGGACACGCCCACCCACGGAGACGGGGGGGGGACACGCCCACCCACGGAGACGGGGGGGGACACGCCCACCCACGGAGACGGGGGGGGACACGCCCACCCACGGAGACGGGGGGGGACACGCCCACCCACGGAGACGGGGGGGGGACACGCCCACCCACGGAGACGGGGGGGGGACACGCCCACCCACGGAGACGGGGGGGGACACGCCCACCCACGGAGACGGGGGGGGACACGCCCACCCACGGAGACGGGGGGGACACGCCCACCCACGGAGACGGGGGGGGACACGCCCACCCACGGAGACGCCCACCCACGGAGACGCCCACCCACGGAGACGCCCACCCACGGAGACGCCCACCCACGGAGACGCCCACCCACGGAGACAGCTACATATGGACATGCCAGAAGCCATCGGGAAACACCAACTGACAGGCATGCTGGAGCAGGGGGGGAGACAATGACCACCCATGGTCACGGCAGGGGGAGATGCGTGCACCCATGGGCACGGGGGGGGGGGGGTGCGGGGGCATGCCCACAGATGTGCCGCAGGGGGCCAGGGTGCAAAATAATCCCAAAAAGTGCCCAAAAGCACAAAACCCAAGCAATTGACCTCATCCCCCATCATGGCCCGCAACACTGTCTGCTCACCTTTGCTCTTGGGCCTCGCTTAACTGTCCTGCTTAGCCTAGATCTATTACTTGAACTGCAAGAATAAGTCAAACCACTCACTGACACACAAAAATTACAGTTACTGCCACATGATTCAAATACAGGTAGAGGCTGATAGAGCTCAAGAACTCAGCCCCACAAATGCCAAAAGAAGTACAGGTAGCAAACAACCGTGGCTGGTGTAACAGACTGTTCCTTTACAGATCAATACTTCTTAAACGACTTTATGAACTGTAGCACGGAGAACCCCTCAGTAGACAGCAAGCTTGAAAAAGAACACCAACATAAACAGGACATGAGACTGGGCTGCCAGAAGCTGCTCACATACGGAATGCTACTAGTAGATAACACTGAGTTATAAAGCCTTAAGCCAAAACTGCATAGTAGTTACAGGAGACCTGAGTGCAGACAGATGCTGAATATATGACTTGATCGTCCCAAAATCTAACGGAGACCCCTCAGACACAAGTGCCTGATGAGAGCCACTTCTTGCCAACATATGAGCTCTGTAAAAAAAAAGCCAAAGGTGATGCAGACTGACCTACTAAAATCTCTGTAGAGAGGCATGTGTTACTTCAGATGGCAGGATGGTTCTGCCAGGTTGGTCTGACCCAAGCATTGGGTTCTAATGCCTGTACAGTGGTGTCCGTGAGATCCCTTACAGCCTCGAATGCTATAGACACTCCCCCATCCAGGACCATGTTCTGCACGTCTGAGCCACCACCCCGTCATGACCATGTCCCCCCCCATGATCAAAGTCAAACAGAACAAATAAATGCTCTGCTTCATCACCTTGGCCTCTGAAAGAAGCTTCCTTCCTTTGCTGACAGTCAATGCAGATATCCTCATGCTGTTCCTTGAGTCTGGCCTAGCCCTTGGGTGCCTGTACTGCCAAAGGAAGAGAAAATGATTACGCACCAATAACCTGCTCCATCCTCCTCTTGTTCTTCAAGAAACCTAAAGAAAGCTACCATCCCCATCATTACCTAAGAGAAGAAGTTCATGCAGGAGATGACAGAGCCCATCCCCATCAACAAAAACTCTGCTATGGCCTTGCTTTGCCTTTCACCAACAGCACCTGCCATCGAGGTGCTCCAAACCCCTTTGTGAGTTGCTAGGAAAGTCAGATACACTTAGTTCAAAACATCTGGCAAAGAAGATACCAGCTAACAACTTACATGTGCCCTACCTTATCCCAGAATGAGGCAGATAGCTGGCTTCCTCCCACACAAAACTCACATATTCAACAAACACACAAAACAGAACAACATTACGCTAAACAAAACAAAATTCTTACCCTCTGACATGCTCTGAAAGGGATTAGTGCACCCACGTTATATCTACTCACACAATTGACCCATGTACTGGACCTCCTCAGGGTCAGCCCTGCAAAGACGAGAGGAAGCCTGACATTACCTCCCTGGATACCCTGGTGCTCCACTCCCCTCTCCGCTGCTCCAATCATGGGAAAATCCTAGTGAGGATATCTGGCAAAACGAGAGGAGAGAGCTACAGGAACCTGGATGCCAAAACACCACCTGACTTCACCTGCAGGAATAAACAAAAGAAACCCTGCCAAAAAGAATTCTAACCAAAATCCAGAAAGCATGAAAAAACCAGAAAGCTCAAATAGACAGGACACCATACCATGCAGCAACCAAGACTACCTGACAAACAAAGCTCTAAGGAAGAGAGGTCCCAAAGAGCTTAGCCAGCTCCACAGCTGCAAAGGAATAGCAGAGCACTGACACCTCAGAAGCCCAGGAGCACCCTGAGCAGAGGCTGTGGCTCATATACCCCAGGCCCTGCCCACCACCCTTCCCACAATCACCTGGGAAAGGCAAACCACCACAAGGCATGAAGGCAGACACAGGAGCAGCTGTGAGTTTTCTCACCTGCCTCCAATTTACAGCATGCAAAGCCCTGAACAGAGAAAGCAACCTATCCTGGAAACAATGATGCCTGCTATTGTACTACAGCTACACCTATTGCATCAGCAACATGACCAGGTAGGGAATTAAACTTAATTCTTCTGGGGCATAGATAGAAAAAGATAGATGTCCTACTAAGCTATGTAAGAAACTAGCTCATTAAATGGAATAACAATGTTGTTATCAAAATTGATGTGCTTTAGTTTCTTATAAAAAAACCAAAATGCTCTGGGATTACGCTGCATTTCTAGCAAGACAACACATACCACCTAGCTTCTACCAGAACTACCTTCTGGATAGGACTGAATCAGAAAGCAGAATTAGATCCCTTAAGAATCCCTTCTCAAAAATCTCTCTGGTTGCAAAGTAAGTTATTTACTGTGAATTGCTGATGATTCAGAGTCACCCTGACTGTGTCTCCAGCTGACTCCCTTAACAGAGGTACAAGTCCCAGAGGACAAAAGAAACTGAAAAAACATGGAACTACAGGGGCAGGGGGGGTGGGGTGCAGCAGCCACACCCAACACACATGGGGGGGGGAAGCCTCACATGGGGGAAAGCCATGTTAAATGACAGGAAAGAATTAAAAACTAAGAATAGGGCTGTTGATAAACATGGTCATGGAAAGAAAGTTTTAAAAGCAACAAAGTACAGAACAGACAGGAAAACATGGGACACCAAAACCGATAAAAGTAGACATAGAAGCAAAATTTTAAAAGCCAAGGGATTAAGAGATGAAAAGATTAAAACATAGGGACAGCAAACTAGAACAGAGACATAGAAATAAAATTTTCAAGAAAAGTGGCACTGAGGAAGGACAAGAAATAATTTTAAAAAGACAGCAAAGGGGAAAAAAGTAGGCATAGAAAGAATACTTTAAAAGCAATGGGGATTATGGCAATAAAGGGGAAAATTAACAAATAGGGACAGCAAACTAAAACAGAGATGTAGAAAGAAAACTTAAAAAGTGATGGCACTAACAAAAGACAAATCGTTAAAAGAAAACATAGCAAAATAAAAACAGCGAACGGGGTAAAAGAAAATTTTAACAGTGACAGGTTAAGGAAATAAGGAGAAATTAAGAAATAGCAGCAGCAAACTAATACAGACATGGAAAAACCTTTAAAAGCAGCAGGGTACAAGACAGGAAAAAGTAAAAAGCAGAGACAGCAAACTGGATAAAAGTTGACAAAGAAAATTTCATAAGCAATAGCATTAGGGAAAGATAAGAAAAAATGTAAAGAAAAGGATTCAAGGAGAAAGAGAGGAGAATGGAAAGAAAATTTTAAAAGCTGTGGGGTAAGGGACCTACAGGAAGGAATTTTAAAGGGATAGGGAACTTGATAAAAGGAGAAATGAAAATTTCAGAAGTGGAAGGAGTAAGAAGAGAGACAAAATAAAAAATAGGGGCAACAAACTAAGTCAGAGGCATCAAAAGGAAATGTAAAAGCAACAGCATAGAAGAACAGGGAGGAAAAATTAAAAAGTAGGGAGAGCAAACTGGATAAAAGTTGACAGTACAAAAACTTTAAAAGCAATGAGATTGAGAACAGGGATGGAAAAAATATAATAGGCTCAGCTAATTAAGTAAATGAAGACATGAAAACAAAGTTTAAGAAGCAATGAAGTAGAAGGCAGGCAGGAAGAGATTAAAAAAAAAAAAAAAACCAGAGAGAAAATTCAGAAAGCAAGGGGGTACTGGCCATATGGGTAAGAAGTTAAGTATCAGGAGAGGGAGCCAGACAGACAGCCCCAGAGAAAGCACATTGGAGGAGCAATGGGGTACAGAGCAGAGGGAGTCACTGTAAACAGACATAGGTCACTGGGCAGAGGGAGAACTAGAAATGCAATTTTCACAAGCAACGGGAAAGAAGGCAGTGTGGGAAGAGTGAAATAACAGCAGGTGGGGAGCCAGAAAGGGAAAGGCATAAAAAGGAAACATAGAAGGTGACAGGGTACAGGGCAGCATTGGCAAGAGAGCAAAAAGCTTCAGAGAGCAGGACAGCCTGAAAGGGAGATGGAGGCAGGGACAGGCAGAGATCTGGAGAAGCATGGCAGCAACGGGCCGAACCTGCAACTCGCCACAGCTCCTGGTGTCAGCAGGAAACCCTTACTGCCCCAAGGCTCCTCTCTCTGCCTCTGCCCCTTCCTCTTCCGCAGTGCCTGTCTGACCCTCACCCAACCAGGAGCAGGCTAATCCTCTCCCAGGAGGCTTCCCACAGGAGCTCCCTCTAGAACAGGAACCTCACCAGCTGCACCTGGAGCTGCCCCAACCCATCCCCACCCGTAGCCTTTTAAACCACTAGCCCTGCCCCATCATACCCTCATGGCTCCCACCTGGGCTGCCCCAGCCCACCCCACAGCCTCCAGCTGTGGGGAGCAGGGGCCATGGCCCAGCCTCACAGCTCTTCACCCCCCAAGACCCCACCCAGGGACTGCAGACCCATCCAGGGGCACAGAGGGACAGAGAAACGTTTATTCATCCCGGCAGTGAAGCCAGCAGCTCAAGGCACAGTGCCCCCGGGCAGCAGGACAGAGGGAGGGAGGAGGGATGCCAGAAGAGGTGGGGGAGGGAGCCAGAACAGGGTAAAATTAAACACAGGAAAAAATTTAAAAATACAGGTATGGTGCCAGATAGAGGCAATGTAGGAAAAATGTCAATGGTGACGGAGTACAGGGCAGCATTGGCAGAAGAGGAAAAGGTTTGGGGAACTGGACAGATAGGTGGGCAGGTGGAGAGGGAGACGGAGGCAGGGAGAGACCTGGAGACCTTCTGCAGACCTGCTGTGGTCACCAACCCTGCACACGCACTGCACAGGGCAGCTATAAGGACCAGCCCAGCCAAAGCCAGGACCACTGCAGCCCGCACCCCACTGCAGCAGGGTTCTGCTCGGTCCCACCCTGTGCCACACCACCAGCCACCACCTCCTGCCCATCCTGCAACAGCTACACAGCTATCGGTCCCTTCGTCTGCAAAAATTGTCTTTCCAATGTCCATAAATCATCCATCAAACATCTACCGTGGTCAGCCAGCCCGTGGCTCGGGCTCCACCCATTGTGGTGGTTGCCCAGGACAGGCGAGGCGGTGTGGGGCCACCCAGGCCGGCTCCAGCAGGGGCACAGCAGCAAGTCCACAGCTTCCTGCAGCTCCTCCTCCAGCAGCATGGGTGGCTCCTGCAACGGCACGTCCTACCACGGGTGGAAAGGTGGGCTGCAGCACTTTTGAGGCATCTCCACCACCATGTCCACGCAGCATCCGTGGCACCAGGCCGTGGGGTTTGACATCGCAGCAAACTCCTCCCCTGGCCTCTTCTCTCGGGGGGGGAGTTGTCCACAGGCCACTGGCCCATCAGGGTATGCCTACTCTGGTGACCCCCCACATGACACCCCCCCCAATGGCAGCAGCGGCGGTGGTTTGGGGGTGGTGCTGCAAGTGGTTGCTGGAGCTGGGGGATGGTGAGATCTGGGGCGGGGGGAAGGGGGTTTAGAGGGGATTTGGGGCATCCCCTATCCCCCCATGGCTGCCCCGCGTACCTGCGGTGCTCCCCTGCCAGGGGTGCTGCTCCGTGGCCATCAGCCCACACGCGTCCCCCGACAGTCAGCCCCGCATCAGTCGTCCCCAAAGTCCCCTGAGAGTCATCCCTATGACAGTTGGGACGCACCGACAGGCACGGGGGGGGGGGGGGGGAAGGGACGCACCCACAGGCACGGCGGGGGGAAGAGACACGCATGCACCCACGGGCACGGTAGGGGGAGATGCACGCACCCCACGGGCAAAATCCCACGTGCTGCACCGACAGGACAGTTCTGCACTGTCCCCTCCTGGTACCACCTGTCAAAGCAGACTCTGAAACATATGTTTATGTCGTGGTTTAACCCCAGCCAGCAACTAAGCACCACGCAGCCACTCACCCACTCCCCCCCCCGCCCCCAGTGGGATGGGGGAGAAAATCGGGAAAAGAAGTAAAATTCATGGGTTGAGATAAGAACGGTTTAATAGAACAGAAAAGAAGAAACTAATAATGATAATGATAACACTAATAAAATGACAACAGTAATGATAAAAGGATTGGAATGTACAAATGACACGCAGTGCAATTGCTTACCACCCGCCGATCGACACCCCGTTAGTCCCTGAGCGGCGATAACCCCCACCCCCCCAGTTTATGTGACATCCCATGGTATGGAATACCCCGTTGGCCAGTTTGGGTCAGCTGCCCCGGCTGTGTCCTGTGCCAGCTTCTTGTGCCCCTCCAGCTTTCTCCCTGGCTGGGCTTGAGAAGCTGAAAAGTCCTTGACTTTAGACTAAACATTACTTAGCAACAACTGAAAACATCAGTTGTGTTATCAACATTCTTCTCATACTGAACTCAAAACATAGCACTGTACCAGCTACTACGAAGACAATTAACTCTATCCCAGCTGAAACCAGGACAGTTTACTTTGAGCTTTTGCTGTTTATTGAGAACATAAAATCAGGAAGAAGCACTGAGGATAGAACCCACCTTATCTTTAGGTTTACATGGTTTTATCCACTCAGACAAACCATAAATTATCAAGATAAGGGAAAACTCAGTATGGGACTAGAATCTTAGCAGGTTGGTAACTAAGGATACAGTTTAGGGATAGAGGGATAGAAAGAGAAGAGATGAATGGGGAACAGGACAGAGGGATACAGAGAGAGAAACAAAGAAGGAAGGAGAGAGAGAAACACAGGAACAGGGAGCAGAATGTAGAGAAAAAGAAGACAGGGAATGTCATGGTTTAACCCCCGCCAGCAAGTAAGGACCACACAGCCACTCGCTCGCTCCCCCCCACTGGGATGGGGGAGAGAATCAGAAGGATAAAAGTGAGAAACTCATGGGTTGAGACAAAGACAGTTTAATAGGTAAAGCAAAAGCCGCGCACACAAGCAAAGCAAAACAACGAATTCATTCACCGCTTCCCATCAGCAGGCAGGTGCTCAGCCATCTCCAGGAAAGCAGGACTCCATCATGCGTAACAGTTACTTGGGAAGACAAACGTCATTACTCCAAACGTCCCCCCTTTCTTCTTCTTCCCCCAGATTTTTATTGCTGAGCATGGCGTCATGTGGTATGGAATATCCCTTTGGTCAGTTGGGGTCAGCTGTCCCATCTGCGTCCCCCTCCCAACTTCTTGCCCACCCCCAGTCTACTCGCTGGCAGGGCAGCATGAGAAACAGAGAAGGCCTTCGTGCTGTGTAAGCGCTGTTCAGCAATAACTAACACAGCCCTGTGTTATCAACACTGTTTTCATCACAAATCCAAAATGTCGCCCCATACAAGCTACTATGAAGAAATTAACTCCATCCCAGACAAAATCAGTACAGGGACAGACAAAGAGCGTGGTAGGACCAGGACACAAAGAAAGAGAAAGAAAAATCAACAATGGGCAGCAGGACAGAGGGAGAGAGAGGGGGAAAAGGACAGGAGGACAGCCAGAGGGATATAGAAAACCGCTGAGGAACAGGGAGCCAGAAAATGGGATTCAGCAAACAAGAGAAGGACAGGCAGCAGGACACTGGGACAGAGAGAACAAGAGTGACGGAGGAACAATGGAGAGATGGAGCAAGAGAAAGACAGTGACACAGAGCAGGATGAAGATAGACCAGTAAATAATAGGTAGACAGGGATAGAGAGGAGAAAAAATAGGGACAGAAAGAAAAGCAGAGTAAGCAAGAGATGAAAAAAGGGAGGGAACAGGATAGAGATGCACAGCTGGACAAGAGATGGAAAACGTAAAAGTAGGGATGGGGAGCAGGAAAGACGAACAGGGAGTCAACGAGATGCAAGGATAACAAAGACAGGAAGGAGCAGAGAGGGATGGAGAAGGAAAGAGGGATGGGGAGCAGGACAGAAAGAAAAATAAGAAAGAGAAGGACTGAGGAACAGAGAGAGAAACAGCAGCACCACTGCGCAGGCACTTCTGGACCCTGCAGAAAACCCCATGAAATAAGCTCCTGGCATGCCCAGGAGCCAACATGGCTGACTGGAAGCCCCGTGCCACAGGAGTACAGCTCCTGCCACGCCAGCGGACACAGCCTTCCCTGCTTTTTGACCCTACAGGGATGCAATGGCCCCCACTGCCTCCTCCAGAGCCCTACCCAGCCCCCAGCAGCCCCAACCCTGCCCCGGCACGAACCCCCCACACCTCAGCCACCGCCCCCAGCCTCTGCCATGATCTGCCCCCACCCCTTGGGGCCCACCCACCGATTGCTCAAGCGACCCCACCACCAGACCCAGAGCCCCAGGCATGCAAAGCAGACAGCGAGTGTTTATTCATTCACGCATATAAGAAGTCCCAGGCGCTGCAGGACAGAGGTGAAGGTAGCCACAAGGGAAAGGGCCCAGAACACAAGAGAGGAGAAAAGGGACAGCCAGCTGGACAGGGGATATAACAAGAGTCAGTGGGACAGGGGGTACAACAGAGAGATCATCAGAGAAAGGGACAGGGAGCAGGACAGCACTGGGGGAAAAAACAGTTGTGATGAACAGCAGGACAGAGAGACAGAGAAAGAAAAATTACTGAGGAAGAGAGAGAGGAAAGAAGGAGAGCCAGCTGGGCAGGGGGATATAACAAGAATCAATGGGTCAGGGAACAGGGCAAAGAGAGAAAGACAGAAAAGATAAGAAAAAAGACAGAGGGGACAGCAAGAGGCAAAAAAAGGGACAGGGATTTGGCCAGAGATAGAGAAAGAACCAGTAGGAACAGAAGAAAAGAGATAAAAAGGGAGACGGGGAGCAGGACAGAGCTGGAGAAAGCAGCAGTAGGGACAGAGGGGTAGAGAGAGATAAAGACAGAAGGACAGAGAAACAAAAATAAGGGCAGGAAGTAGGACAGAGATGGAGGAAAAAAACTGGGATGAGCAGTATGACAGAGGGAGTAAAAAAAAAAAATAGGGGCAGGGAGCAGGACAGAGAGATATAGGGAGAAACCATGGGACAGAAAGGACAGTGACAAGATAAAAAGCAAGAGGGAGCAGGACAGAGAAACGGGGTGGGGGGGCAAAGGACAGAGAAACAGGGAAAGAAGGTCAGAGAGCAGGACACTGGAATAGAACAAGAAAAAGAGGGACAGGGAGCAGGACATACAGAGAGAAAGAAAGGGAACAGGACAGGGGGACTGAATAAGAGAGGAGGGTGCAGATCAGGACAAAGCGATGGAGAAGGAGAAAAAACAGTGATGGAGAAAGAAGAAATAGGGACGCAGAGCCCTACGGAGGCATAGAGAAAACAAGTGGGAGACAGGGAGACAGAAAATAGGACAGAGAGAAAAAAAACAGAAAAGGGAGCTGGACTAAGTGAGGGGCGAGGGGGCAAGCGGGATTACGACATATTAACAGAGAGGGAAACAGAGGGATGGGGACCAGGACAGTGGGACTGAAAGACACAAAGAAGGGGAGCAGGACAGCGAGGTGGAGTGAGGAAAAAACAGATGGGAATGGACAGAGGAAAAAGCAAGAAAGAGCTGAATAGGAAGAAGGATAGTAGGATATAGATATAAAAAGAAAAAATAGTGACAGAGAGCACGGAAGAGGGATAGAGAGAGAAAAACAAGGACAGGAAGAAGGACAGAGGGATAGAGAGAGAAAGAGAGGCATTGGGGGACCTGGACGGTGGGACAGAGACTGAAAGGAACAGGGTGCAGGACACAAGAATACAGAGAAACACAGATACACAGGGAAGTGGGGAAAAAAACAGAAAGAAAGGGACAGTGAGCAGGACAAAGTGATGGAGAGAAAAAGAGAAGGATGGGGAGCAGGGCAGAAAGCTGGAAAGAAAAGATACTGCTGGGGAGCACAACAGAAGGATAGAGCACAAAAGAGAAGAATGAAAAGCAGGGCAGTGGGATGCAGAAAGAAAAAATAGTCATAGGGAACAGGACAGATGGATAGAGAGGAAAAAAAGGAAGGACAGGTGGATTGTCAGAAAAAGAGAGGGACAGGGAGCAGGTAAGAGTGACAGAAAAAAAGGACAGAGCAGGACAGACGAATAGAGGAAATAATACTGATGGGGAGCAGGACAAAGGGATGGAGACAAAAAGGAGGGGAAGAATGAACAGGGGATAGAGAAAGAGGGGATAGAGAATGGGACGAAAAGAAAGACAGGGAACAGGACAGGGGGACTGAGAAAAAAAAAGAAGTATGCAGATCAGGACAAAGATGGAGAAGGAAGAAACAGTGATGGGCTGCAGGACGGAGACAGAGGAAGAGAAAAATGGGTCAGGAATCAGGACAGGGGAAGACAGGAAAAAAGGGACAGCCAGCTGGACAGGGGGATATAGTGAGAAACTATGGAACAGGCAGGAGGACAAAGGCAGAAAAAAATAGGGAGAGAAAGCAAGACAGAGGGATGAGGGAAAAAAAGGAGGAGGGAGCAGGACAGAGATGGAGAAAGAAGCAATAGGGACAAAAGGATGGAGAAGGAAAAAGACAAACTGGATGAAGGACAGCGGGACAGAAAAAGAGAGTGACAGGACCAGGACAGGGAGGTGGAGAAAGAAAAAAATAGCAATGAGCAACAGGACAGAGAGACAGACCAACAGACAAGGAGCACGACAACAGGGATAGAGAGAAAGACCAGGACAGGTAATGGGGTGGGGAGACAAGGAGCACAATAGACGGATAGAAAGAAAACAAGAGGGGAGGAGAGCAAGACAGCGCTGTCGTGGAAGAGGGATGGAGCAGACATAGCAAGAACAGAGAAAAACAGAGGTACAGGAAGTAGAAGAAACATGGGAGAGAGAGAAAGGGAGGCTTTGGGAGCAGGGGAGAGAGAGAGAGAAGGAACAAAATAGCAATGGCCATAAGAGAGAGACGGATAATTAAACAATACCTCTAGGGAGAGAACAGAGGGACAGAGTGAGAGAAAAGAGGGACAGGGAACGGCATAAACAAAAACAGAAGAAAAGAGCAGGGGGAAAGGACGAGAAGACAGGGGGTAGAGAGAGAAAGAAACTGGGATAAAGAAAGAGGAACCCAGAGAAGGACAGAGATGGCAAAATAAAAAATAGTGAAGAGTAGCAGGACAGACAGATGGAGCAAGAAAAAAATAGGGCCAGGGAGCAATACAGAGAAAAGGGAGGAAAGAAAGAGACATAGAGCAGGACAGAGGAAAAAAAAAATACTGATGGGGAGCATGACAGAGGAAGAGAGAGAGGAAAAAGCAAGAGCCAGCTGGACAGGTGGATATAGCAAGAAATGATGGGATGGACACCGGGACAAAGGCGGGACAGAGATGGACAAAGAAACATTAGCGACAGAAGGACAGAGAAAGAAAAACACAGACGAGAAGGACAGAGGAACAGACAAAAAGAGTGACAGGACCAGAACAGAGAGAGGGAGAAAGAAAATCCAGTGATGAGCAGCAGGACAGAGGGGGAGAGAGGGGGAGAGAAGGGCAGGAGGACAGCCAGACACAGAAAAACAGTGAGGGACAGGGAGCAAGACGATGGGATTGAGAGAACAAGAGAGGGACAGGGAGCAGGACACTGGGACAGAGAGAGAATGAGAGCGATGGGGAGAACAACAGCGAGTTGCAGCAAGAGAAAAACAGGGACAGAGAGCAGGATGAAGATGGAGCAATAAATAATAGAGACATGGAAAAGGACAGAGCAATACAGACAAAAAGAGGAACAGGTAGGACAACAGAGGACCGGAAAAAGAAAAGACAAGGGACAGGGAACCGCACAGAGGGACAGAGAGAAAAAGAGAGCAACGGGGATATAAAGAATAGGGACACAGAGCAACACAGAGGCATAATAAGATTCACAAGGATAACAACAAAGCGACAAAGACAGGGACAGGGAGCAGAAGAGAGGGAAGGGGAGCAGGGCAGAGGGACAGAAAGAGAAAAATAAGAAGAGGAAGGAGGACTAAGGAACAGAGAGAGAAGCAAAGGTACAGGGAAAAGGATGGAGAGATGGAAAAAATAGTAACAATAGGGATGAAGTGTCCTGCAGAGAGATGGAGATATTAAAAAAAACTGACAGGGAGCGCGATGGAGGGTGAAAGAGAGGGACAGGCAGAAGGACAGAGGATAGAGAAATATGGGGATGGGGAGCACAAAACATAAAGACAGATGGAGAATAAAGAGAACAGGGAACAAGCCAGAGAGATTGAGAAAAAAAGGAATGCAGATCAGGACAAAGAGATGGAGAAGGAAAAAGTGGTAATGGGCTGCAGGACAGAAATGGAGGTAGACAGAAAGAGGGACAGGGAGCAGCACACAAGAACAGAAAGACAAAGAGAGCAATAGGGACCAGGACTGAGGAGCAGAGATGGACAGGGAGCTGGACACAATAGAGAGAAGAGCAGAGATAGAGGGAAAGAAAAAAAGACAGTGGAAAAGAGAGGCTCAAGAAGCCACACAGAGGGACAGGGAGCCAGGCAGACAGATGGACAGGCAAAGAGAGACAGAGGGATGAAGGACAGAGAGAGACGGTGGCAGAGACAAACAGAGAGATGGGCGGGGATCTGGAGGGGTGGCGGATGCAGAGGGGGGCAGGGAGAGACCAGGATGCAGATGAGTGAGACATGGCCCTAAGGGCCTGGGACTCACGACAGCTCCTGCTTTCAGCACTGCCCACAGAATTTTCCAGTTCGGATGCTTCTTTCTCTGTCTCTCTCTCCCCCTTCCTCTTCTGCAGCTCTAGTCACTTGACTGTCCTCCACCTAAGAGAACACAGTGGTACCTTATAGCTCTTGCAATATGAGGTTTCCTAGATGCACAGCCTTGCACACACATACACCCTCCCCATGGCCGTACCGTGCTTTTGGATACACATACAGACCCTACGGTGCATGTCGGCGATCTGGTCTGCTGAGGACTACTCAGAGGGACCCTTCCTCACTCAGAAAGGCTGGCTGTCTCTTGTCAGTGGCTGGAGGCACCTTCTGGCTCAATCCCCTTGATTTCAATCTTCAGCTGCTTTACCTTTTTCTAGCCTCTTAAGCTTCATCCACAGCAGCTCCTGTGGGTGGTCCAAAGCCAGTAAGTGTCCACCAGTCCCTGGTCACCCACACCACTAGGAGAATGAGGCCAAACAGGGGCAGACCACACAAACCTGAGGCAAATGCAGTCAACAACAACCACGGGGAGGAACAGACAACTGAGTCCTCAGCACGGCCTCTAGGAGAGGAAGAAGACAGGCAGCCGTTACCCGTAGGGTCCATCGCAGCTCACACTGGCAAAAGCTCCCAGAGACGGCGCTTTCCCCACACGGATGCTCCCAGCACCTGCATTAACGGGCGATAAAGCGCATTCAAGGGCAGCCGGCTGCTGTCAGGAAGGGGCCGGGCCGGGGGGGGGGGGGGGGAGGCGCGTCTCCTCGCGGTGCCCTTGGCGGGGGGACAGAGGGTTGGGGCCCCTCTCCTTGCAGCGGGACGAGGCGCGGGAAATCCCCCTCCCCGCCTGCTCCTGCCCGCGTCTGCCGCCCCAGGGAGCAGCCAGGAGCCGCCCCTCACCCGCGGCCGCCGAAAAGTCCCGCCGATTGCCGAGGACGGGAAACGCGCCCGGCCGCCGCCAGCTCCGGCAGCCTCCCGGCGTGCCTCGCGGCCCACGTGACCGCCCAAGAAGCCCCCCCCCCGTTCCGGAAGACTACAGTTCCCGGCGTACCCTGCGCCCCACGTGACCACCCGGAAGCCCCCGCCTCCCCGGGCCGTGTCCCGGCGGACTGGCGTGGTCCCCGCCCCACGGGCTCCTGGGCCCCACTTGCGGGGCCGGGAGGGCGGTGAAGGACGGGTGCTCTCCCACCAGGCCTCGCCCCTAGAGTGCCCAGTGCTGCAGGGGCGGGTCACATCACATGGGGCCACACACACACACACGACAATTTCTGATTTTTTTTTATATTTTATTATTTCTGCCATGAAAAGTACAAAGAGTCGAGTCCGGGGGTGGGGACCAGGAGCCCGTCCCCTCCGGAGGCCCCGCTCCGCCACAGGGGGCCCTGTTCACGCTCAGGAGGTTTCTCCCCGTGTTAGGTCCCCCCAGACAAATGGTGGGGGGCCGAGGCGGGGGCCCCTGGGGTGCAGCTCTTATTGCTACTGAACCGGGGGTCCCCTCGGCCCACTGATCCTGCTGGGGCTGGGGCTGCCTGGAGGCCTGGGATGGGAGTCCCCAGGGTGGAGCTGCCCAGGGTGGGGTCAGAGCTTGGAGGGTGGAGGCAGCCCGGGAGGCCTGGGTCCCTTGCCCACCCCCAGGGACGTGCGCACACACAGGTGGGGGGGGGTAATAAATATTTACATTAACAATAAGTTAAAACTACAAGAAGCTGCAAACGGGCACGACACGACGCAACGCAAAAAGCGGGACCTGGGAGGGGTGGGGTCCCAGGGTACCCAGGAGGGACAGAGGGTCCCAGGGGGCACAGGGCTGGGGAAAGCCAGCGAAGAATCAGAAATAAATAGGAACCGAAACCACTGAAAAGCAAGAAATTATCCCGACGGAGAAGAGAAAATAAATAATAATAGCAATAGTAATAATAACAACAACAACAACGACAACAACAATAATAATAATAATAATTAATAATAATAATGAGGATGGGGCTGCTATGGGGAAGACAGCCTGTTGGGAGGGTTGGGGGTTTCAGGGGGGGTTTCTGCCCTTTTCTTTGGCCACGACACTTGAACTGGCCAAGCAAAAGCACCCACCCCAGCAAGCTGAGGAGGTTGGGGCAAAAAAAGCCCATTTTGGGGTAATTGGAGAAAGATGGGGACAGGGCAGTGTGGACAAGACACACACACACCCCACCCACACCCACTCCCAGTTTGGGGGTGCCAGAGGCTTGGGGCAGCAGGACCCCCTGGCAGCCTCAACCTGATGCCATTTTAGTGCCATCAACCACACCCAGCCTCCCAAAACATGCTGCGACCGTGCTTGGGGATTATAACGTCTGGCCTTGCCTCCAAGCAACTGGGGTGGCACATAAAAGATTCTCACACACACACCCACCCCCCCACAACTTCCCTCCAGAGGGGTGGTTTTGGGGACTTCAGGGGATTTTTTTTTTAATTTTTTTTTTTTCTTCTCTTACAAAAATAGATGGTTTTGTGTCTGTCGCTCTGGAGGAGTCACCGCTTGCTGTGTCGGTCTCTCTCCTCGCTACTGTTAGCGCTACCGTTATTGTTATTACTCGTTATTGTTTGTTCCTTCTCCCAAAAAAATTTCCCCCTCCAAAAAAAGAAACAAATTGAAAAAAAAAGGAGAGAGAGCAGACACCTCCCCCGGACTCCTGGACCGGAGGGGAGGGGGGCACGGCCCCCACTTGGCACCAGCCTGGGGACGAAATGAGCCGAATCGGGTGCTCTGATGGGGGTCCCTCCCCAGGGCAGCGGCCGGAGCCGGGGCTCGAACCCAGTACCCCAGGCGCCGCTCCGGGTGGTCCGGCCACCGCCAGAGCGCACCGCCCCAGGATAAGCCTCGGGACATGGGGGGGCGGGGCTTAGCTGTAGGGGCGGGTCCTCGCGGAACCCGGGGGCGGGACTCCCCGCTTTCCCTCCCCCACGATATCCCCGGCAGCAGCTCGGTCCCGGGGGGACCCTGTGGTTTCCACAACCCACCCCAGCCTCGCCCCGGTGGGGGCAGGACACCCTAAGGGGGGGGGGAATCCCACTTCTCTCCATTTGGGGTGCATGACCCCCCAGAGGAGGAAAAAAAGGAGGGGGGGATGTTGGTCTGGCACCTGCCCCAGGGAGTGCTGGGGGTCCCAGGGATCCCCAAGGTACCTGGGCTCGCTGGGGGTCACCACAGCTTCCGGGTGCTGGGGGGAGGGGCAGGGGGCCCCCACCTCCAGGGTCTCCGCAGTGCCCACAGGGGGGGGGTGTCCCAACATCTCTGGGTGCTGGGGGGTCCCCAGGGTCTTTGGGGTGCCCATGGCATTCCTGGAGACTTGAAGGTGACGCCTCTCCATATCCAGACTCTTTCACAATTCCCAGGGTTTTCGGGGTGCCTGGGGGGTCCCCAGCGTGTCCTGGGGGTTCTCCAGTCTTTCCAGGTTGGTGGGGCAGGAGGATCTTCAGGGGTGCTCCCAGCATCTCCATGCCCCCACAGTGTCCAAGAGCTCTGGGGCACCTGGGGAAGTCCTCAGGGTGTCCATGGTGCCTAGGGGAGAGATGGGGTGTCCATGGTATCCAGGCTGTCCTTCGGGCGTCCCCATGGTGTCCTTGGTGCCCATGGAGGAGGTCCCCAAGGTCTCCAAGTGTCCGGGGGAGTTCTCCATGGTCTCCAGGGTGGGGAGGTCCCCACAGTGTCCTTGGTGCCTGGAGGGGGTCCCCCAGGTCTCCACGTGTCCAGGGGGATTCTTCATGGTCTCCAGGGTGTCCTTGGTGCTCATGGGGCTCCCCATGGCCTGGTGGTGCCAGGGGACCCGGTCCCGGGGGCTGGGGGACCAGCAGGGTGTGGCTCAGGCCTTGTGCTGTTTGCTGGTCTTGAAGGAGACCTGGAGTACGCGGTCGCCCAGGCGGTAGCCATTGAGGCTGGCGATGGCCATGGCCGCCTCCTCGTAGTTGGTCATGGTGACGAAGCCGAAGCCCTTGCACTTGTTGGTGGCAAAGTCACGGATAACCTTGACGTTGGTCACAGCACCAAAGGGCCCAAAGAGCTGCCAGAGGACACTCTCATCCGCCTCGGGTGCCAGGTTGTAGACGAAGATGCACCAGCCAGCGCCGGGGGCCCCCAGGCCCACCCCGGCCAGCCCTGGCACCGCCTCGATGGCCAGCGGGGAGAACCTGGGCAGCAGTGACAGCGGGCTGGCCTGGGGTCAGGGCGCCTGGACACCGGCTTCACCCCCAGGACACATGGGTCCCCTCCTGCCAGGGTCCCCAGCGTGTGCATGGGGCTGGGGGTGCAGAGCTGGACTGGGGGGGGCTGGGGGGGTGGGGAGGGGCTGTTACCTCTTCACGCCGTAGGCCACATTCAGCAAATTGTCGAGCCTGGAGGGGACAAGAGGATGTTAAGGGTGGCATGGGGTTGTGCCCATGTAGGTGTCTCTTTGCCATGGGGGTGTCCCTTGCCCTGTGGTGACCCCATCCCCTGGGGAGTGTTCGCATGGTGATGGGGACGTCCCCACACCCTGTGGTGGCTCCATCTCCTGGGGGGTGCCCCCATTCCCAGGGATGCCCCACCCCCCCAGGGTCCCCAGCATGTTGGGCTCACCGGAAGCGCTGGGGAGGGTGGTGCAGGGCACCGTAGCGGCGGGCACTGGGGCAGAGGCTGAGCAGGGCCCCCCCCGACTTCTGGCCTGGGCTGTTGGCGAACTTGACGGTGATGGGCTCAGCGGCACCCAGTGGTTTCTGCCCATGCAGGCCCCGCACAGCCTCCTCTGCCTCCACGCGCTTGTCGAAGCGGATGAAGCCCACGCCCCGCGAGACACCTGCACACAGAATGTCCAGGGTACAGAGACCTGAGACTCCACTGCACAGCCGCGGGACCCAGGCATCCAGGGAATCCCCCCCACAGACCCACCCGCAGGACCCAGATGTCTGGGGAATCCCCCCCACAGGACCCAGGTGTCCGGGGAATCCCCCCCACAGGACCCACCCACAGGACCCAGGTGTCTGGGGAATCCCCCCCACAGGACCCACCCACAGGACCTAGGTGTCCAAGGAATCCCCCCCAAGCACCCTACTGCCCACCCCACAGGACCCAGGCATCCAGGAAATGTTCACCCACTCCATAGACCCTAGTGGGAACCCAGGTGTCTGGGCAGCCCCCCCTTCCCTGGGGGACCCAGGCATCCAAGCACACCTGTGACCTGGTCGACAAGGATGCGGGAGGTGATGATGCGTCCATACTGGGAGAAGAGCTGCTCCATCTCCTTCTGCCCCATGGCCTTGGGGAGGCCGCTCACGTAGAGGTTGGCATCACGGATGGAGGCCGAGCTGGGCCGAGCATAGGACACCTGGGGGGGGTGGGTCAGCCCTGGGGACCGAGGTGTCCGGGTGCCAGAGCTGCCTCCCACCCATGGCCCACCCCCCTGCCAGGACCAAGGCATCTTTCCCCCCTCACACCCCCACCCCCCGCGAAGGACATCTCTAGTGTCCACCCCCCCCAGGGGACCCCATGGTGCCCACCCTCCCAGAGGGACCCCAGCATCTATCCCCTGTCCCCGAAGGAATCCCTGGTGCCCAACCCCCCCTCCAGGGACCCCAGTGTCCGCCTGCTCTGAAGGACCCCAGCATCCACCCCACCCCAGCCCCCGAGGCACCCCTGGTGCCCAGCCCCTCCCCAGGGACCCCAGCATCTGGCACCTTGATGGTCTTGGTCTGCAGCTTGAGGCCGTTGAGGGTGCTGATGGCCTTGTCGGCGTCACCTGCCTCAACGTAGTTGACAAAGCCGTAGCCCAGGCTCTGCCCTGGGGCGCAGGGTCAGCACTGACAGTGGCCCCAGCACCAGGGCCAGTCATGCCATCCCCAGTCCCCATCCTGTCCCCACCCCTGTCCCCGAGACCCATTTCCATCCCATCTTCATCTCTGTCCCTGTTGGTCCCCATCCCCATGTGTCCCCATGTCCCTGTACCACGGATCCTGTGGTCGAGCTTGCAGGACCTGATGTCCCTAGAGAGGTTCCTGAAGCTGTTCCTGTCCCCAGGATCCCATCCACATGCCCATCCCTGTCCTGGTCCCCATGTTCTATCTGCCCATGTCCCCTCTCCCCATGCCCCGTACCCCTGCGTCCCATCTCCCCATGTCCTGTTTCCTCATGTCCCATACCCACGTATCCCATCTGCCCCTGTCCTGTCTCCCCATGTCCTGCCTCCCTGTGTCCAGTCTTCCCATGTCCCACATCCCCGTGTCCCATCTGCCTGTGTCTCTGTGTCCCAACTCCCGTCCCCGTCTCCCCATATCCCATGTGCTCCTGTCCCTGTGCCCCACCTCCCCGTGTCCTGTCTGTCTCCATGTTCCATCTGCCCATGTCCCATGTCCTGTCTCCCCATGTCCTGTCTACCCTGTCCCATACCGGTGACCTTGTCACGGACAAGCTTGCAGGACTCGATGTCTCCGAGGCTGCCAAAGAGGCTCCGCAGCTCCTCCTGGCTCATGCTCTGGGGCAGGTAGTTGACGATCAGGTTGGTTTTGCTGTCGTCAGCCATGGGGGGCCCTGGGGGGGCCCCATTGGGCAGCGCTGCCGCCACCCCTGGCCCTGGCACTGCCACCACCGGCATGGCCACGGGGACAGGGCCGCAGCCCGACGGCCCCGGGGTGCTGGGAGCCTGGGCCTCCACCGTGCTCAGGATCTGCTGAGGGGACGGATGGGTGTCACCACCATGGGGACAGTGGACGGACAGGGACACTGGGGTCACAGGTACAGCGAGACAGGCACAGGGAACCCCAGGTGGTGGGGACATGGAGTCATCACCGAGGTGAAGCAGGGATGGAGCCATGGGAGGGACACAGCAATGGGGACAGCAGGACATGGCAGTGGGGATGAGGACAGCAGGAGGGGGGAACAGGGACAACTCAGGTGGGGATGTGGGGACAGAGGGCTCTTTGGGGCCCAGATGCCTGGGTCCTCACAGGCTGCCCCTCCTCCCCAGCAGGGCAGGAGGGGACCCAGGCATCCGTGCTCCGACAGCACCCCACCACCCCAAGGCGGGGGGGGGGGGGATGGACAGGGGGACGGGACTCAGGCGTCCGGTGCGCCCCTCCCCCCAGGGGATAATCCCCCATTGTGCAGCGAACCCCCCGCCCCTCCCCCCCACGCACAATAGCAGGGGACAATGGGCCTTTGTCACCGGGAGACGGGACACCCGGGGCCGCCAGCCACGGCCGCAGGACCTGGGCATCCGGGGGCTACCCGCCCCCCCGGCGGGATGGAGACCCTGCGCCCGGGCCCGCCGGGAGCTGACCAGGCGCTGAAACGAGGCGGAGGGGCCGGACGCCTGGGTCCTTTGCGGGGGGCACTGTACCTTTAAGGGCTGGGGGGCCGAGGGGGGCTGGGGGGCCCGGCACGAGCGAGAGGGTGTCTGTCCATCTGTCCGCCCGCGGGGCGGCGACAGCCCCGAAATTGGCCGGTGGGAAAAGTGAAAACGGAAAAGCTGAAAATCACCAAATCGGATTGAGAAAATGGGATTTACGGGCGACACACACACACACACGCACAGACACACAGCCAAGGCAGCGACACATGCCTCTGCCGCACACACCCGTTCTGCACGGGGACCAGACTGCGCGTGTCCGCATGTTGTGTGTGCACACATCTCCTCCCCACACACGCATCCCTGCGCCCAAGGTGGAGACGTGTGTGCGCACCACAGCACATGCGTGTGCACCTGTATGCAGGCCCCTCTACGCGGTGCACACACGTGTGCATGCAGCATGGGCTCTACACGGCCCTGGTGCCAAATGGAGGATTGAAAGGGGAGCAGGGGACAGCTGGGTCCCCACCCTGCCCTTGCACACACGTGTCCCACACGAGCACACAGGACACACCTGTGTCCCAGCATAGCAGATGCCACATGGGCCACCACACCCTCCATGCCCCGTGCAACACACACATGCCCCCATTGCATGTACATACATGTGCCCCCAACATGTGATGCACACGCATGTGCATGCAGCTCTCACAGCACTCCTGTACCCGCCCATGTCACACGCTCAGAGAGCCATCACATGGGGGGGGGGAACACGCTGAGACGATGGGGTCACGGGGGGGTGGGGAATGCTGGGGGGCTGGAGGGTGGGGTGACAGGGGAGTAGGGGGACATCGGGGGTGAGGGGACACAGAGAGCAGGGGGTGTTGGATGCCAGGGAGCAGGGGTGGGGGCCACGGGATGGGGCTTTCAGGAGATGGAGGACGCTGGGGGTGCCGGCCGCACCCCCCCGACGACACCCCCAACTGCCGCGGCCCCTCCCCCCACTCCTACCGTCACCATCGTCGCGGTGCCGTGGCCGCGGGGGCTGCTCGGGGGGGCCCCCGCACGGCCCAGCGGGCTCGGGGGGCTGCGGGGGGCCCCGAGGCGGGGGGACTCCGGGGGTCTCGGTCGCGGCGTCGGGCGCTGCGAGTGGCGGCCCCGTCGGTCCTTTAAACGTCCTTGGGCAGCCGCGGGGCGGGGCCCCCCCAAACCGCCGCGGTGGGCGCGGCCCGGCCCCCCCGCTCCGCGATGGCTCCGTCCGCCCCCCCGCCCGCAGGTGGGTCGGTCCGGCCCCCCTGACACCCCAAAATGGACCGGCCCCCCACGGCCCGCTCCGGCCCCCCCGGCGAAGCCCATTGGCTGCCGAGCGGGCGGGGCCCCCCCCCAACGCCCCCCGAGACCCCCTACAGACACCGCCTATAGGCCCCCCCCGACCCCGCCCACGTGACCCGGGGAGGAGGAGGAGGTGGGGGCCGGGGGGAAGGAGAAGGAGACGGCGAGGGTGATGGGGGCGGGGGGGGTGGGGGGGATGAAGGAGGAAGTGGCGGGTGAAAGAGGAGGAGGAAGGACAGGGGGAGGCGCAACGAAGACACCGCAGCGGCACGGCCGGACACGGGGGGAACCCGGGCGTCCGGGCAGGGAGGAGGCGCCGCCGGTTCAGCACCGGGGACAGCTCTGGGGCGGGGCCGTGGGTCGCGACCCCTCCCAGTTCGCCCCAGAGGCCAACTGGGGAGGGACCGTCCCGCGAGGGTCGCGAACCCCAGAGCTGGGGGGCCAGGTGTGTGCCCCCCCCCCCCCCCCCCCCCGGGGCCCTGGATCCCCCTGCTCCTCCCCGAGCCACCATTTCCCCCCCCAGCTCCCCACATCCCCCCGTCTCACCCTGGGGCTCCCAGGCAGAGAGCAGGAGGCAACAAGTAAAAGCCAGCACTTTAATGCAACTGGGGGGGTTTGGGGGCCCTAGGGGGATCGCCCCCCCCCCCCCCCCAAGACAAAACCAGGCTCCCCACTACTGCCCCCCCAAGACCCAGTTGCCCCAGGGGAGGGGATGACAACTGAGAGTCAGGAAATAAATAAAGGGTGACTGGGGGGCCCAGGGCAATGGGGGGGATTCCTGGGGGTGTCAGGGTGCCCCAGCGCTGAGGGGGTATCTCCAGGGCAGCTCGGGCAACCCAGGGGGATGAGGGACTCCACCAAGCACATGGAGTTTAGGGTGCCCCATGGAGGGGGCAGGACCCCCAGGGAGTACTTCCTCATCTCCACATGCCCCGGGGAAGTCAGGGCGACCCAGCAGGCAGGGAGGGGCAGGGCCCCTAGGTGCCGCGGGGCTCAGGGTGGCTCTTGAGCGCGTGGAACTTGAGGCCCTCGGGGCGCTCGAAGCACCTCCCGCAGCGCTCGCAGGGGAAGGGGCTCAGCCCTGGCCCCCCGTGACGCCTCATGTGCCACGTCAGGGAGGCACGTTGGCGGCAGCGGTACCCGCAGACCTCGCACCTGGCGGGGGGCAAGGGAGGGGTGAGGGGTACCCGTAGACCTCGCACCTTGGGGGGGGGACACACACGACAGAAGGGGGGGGGGGGAGTCAGAGGGAGCAGCATTCCCTCCCCATGTCACTCACTCAATGCAGCAGTGATCCTACCATATCACTGACCACAAGCGCGGGTTTCCGCGATGCCCCCCCTCAATGCTGCCCACAGGGGATCTCGCCAGTGCCCCCCCCAGCTCGACACTCACTGCAGGGGGGTCTCCCCGGTGTGCGTCCGCCTGTGCACCTCCAGGTGGTTCTTGCGCTTGAAGGATTTCCCACAGGTCTCACAAGTGAACTCCCGCACGCCTGGATAGCGGGATGTGGGGGGACGTTGGGGGGACACAGGAGGGACACGGGGCGGGGGGGGGGACGGGGACGGGACACTGGGACGACACTGGGGGCTCACCAGAGTGGATGACCATGTGCCGGCGCAGGTGGTTGGCCAGGTAAAACCTCTTCCCGCAGCCAGGCTGGGGGCACTGCTGGGTCCGGCCCTTGCGGTGCACCAAGTTGACGTGGTTCTGAGGGTCAGAGAGGTGAGGGGGGCCCCAGGGCCCCAGGAGGGCACAGGGGGGCCCCAGGGGAGCCATACCTGGAAACTGCTGAGCGCAACGTAGACCTGCCCGCAGCCTGCATAAGGGCAGGCAATCGGCTCTGGGAGCTCCTCGGCGTCAGGGTGGGGGGCGCGGCCCCGCCTGCTCCGCCGCCGCCTGCGCAGGGAGAAGCAACATCACAGCCGGGGCTGAGCCCCCCCCCAGAGGCCGCAGCACAGAGGGGCCCAGGCATTCGGGGGCCTTGTCCAACATGCCTTGGCATGCTTGAGAACTCCTAAACCCCAAATAGCTCCTCTGCCCTGAGAGTACCCCCCAGAAAAAGACCCCCACGGCACCTGGACACTATCCCAGGCCACTGCCCCCCAGAAAAGCCCCCCACCCCTCAAAAGGCCCCCAGAGCCTCACCCGTTGTCCCCCAGGACCCCTCCATAACCGTAAGATCTCCCCCCAGAGCCTTACCCCTTGTCCCCAGGGACCCCTCCATAACCCTAAGATATCCCCCAGCCCTAAAAAAACCCAACCCCTGCAGCACACCCAGTTGCTAAACCTTTTGTAACCCCCCCAGGCCCTCCCCAGCCCTGACTCCCTCTTCATGTCCCCAGAAACTTAGGGAACCTTGTAGTGATCCCCAAAGACACCAACCGCCCCCCCCCCAATACTTCACGCTTCCCCTGAACCCCCAGGGATACCCCAAACTCCATCACCCCTCCCAAGCCCTGAGCCTCCCCAGCCTGACCACCCTTGGGCTCCTGGGTACCCAAGTGACCCGCAAACCCCATGCCCTTGACCTCTCAGGCTCTTTGGGGATCTCGTAGATGATGGCCGATACGTCACCACTGTCAGGGTCCTCAGCCAGGGGGGGTGGGGGGAGCTCCCGAGGAGGCTCCGGAGGGGGCTGTGGGGGGGGCTCGGCGGCAGGGAGGGGCACGTCCTCCTGCTTCAGCCCCAGCACCTCGTCCTCCTCTGCCATCAGCGTGGCAAGTGAGGCACTGCTGCCCCCGGCCCCCCAGCACCTGATCCCCCCCCAGCACCCTGATCTCCTTGATTCCTGACCCCAATCCCCCCGGCCCCCCCAGCACCCCAATCCCCCCAACCCCTAACCTTTATCCCCCTGACCCCCCCAGCACCTGAAGTCCCAGCACCCCAATCCCTCTCATCCCTGTGACCCCTGCCCCCCCATACCTGTCTTAGGGAGATGGGAGTCCAGGGGGGGTGGGGGGAAGGCCCCCCCGCTCTCCAGCAGAGCACAGGGCACCTCGTCCCCCCCCACATCCAGCTGCAGCCCCCCCAGCGCATCATAGCCAGGGCTGGCCAGGATGAGGAGGGGGGGCCCCTGCAGCAGGGTGGGGGGCCCCCCATCGGCCAGCGCCCCCCGCCCTGCGCCCAGCCGCAGAGGCAGCGGCAGTGGCACGCAGACCACAGCCTCCAGTGCTGCCCCCCGCCCCTCTGCAGCGCCCTCGGGGGGGCCCGGACCTGCAGGGGGGGCCACTGCCACCCCCCCTGGTGCTGACGGGGCACCCCCTGGCGTCGCCTCCGAGCCTGAGCTGCAGCCCCCTGAGGAGCAGGAGGAGCTACCAGGAGCTGCTGCTGTAGGAGAGAAAAGATCAAGGGGAGCCCCCAGAAGAATCCACCCTGAGCCCCAAAGGAGAGCCCCCACCCCCCGAAGAACCACCCCCCCAGGCCCCAAAGGAGTCCCCTGGGCCCCCCCACCCGCAAGCCAGGCCCCCAAAAGGTGCAGTCAGGTCCCACAAACCACCCCTGGGCCCCAGCCCTGCATCCCCACTACCCAGCTGAGCACCCCCAGCCCCCTCCCCAGTGGGCCGCAGCCCCCCCTGCCCACCGTCATCACTGTCCCCGTCGGAGTCGCTGAGGGGCCGCAAAGGTGAGTGCAGGTCCTGGAAGTAGCGATGCCCGCGCTCGCACTGCCAGACGGCTGTGGTGTAGAGCCCCACCGAGGGGTCCAGCTCCGCCAGCCGCGGCTCGTAGGGGCAGCGCTGCCGGTGGTCCTCATACCAGATCACCGCATGCCGCAGGCAGTTCACGTTGCGCCGCCGCCCTGGGGGAGGGCTGCTGGCAGCCTGGCACCCCCCACCCGACCCCACCATGCCCCCGGCCACCCCAGGCCCTGCCCTCCTCACCCCACTCCCCCACACCTCCAACCCTATTCCCCATCACCCCCCAGATCCTGCCTACACCCCTGGCAGCCCCAGGCCTCCCAGCCCCTGGCCGAGTCCCCCCCCAGCACCCCCTGGTGCGCGGTGCCCCCACTCACACCCTGGCCCCCACCGGCAAGGGCAGCCCCCGCCCACCCCACCCCCAGCACTCACTTTTCTTCCGTTTCGGCTTTTTAGGGATCTGCTCCCACGGCTTTCTGCGGAGAGAGGGCGGTGGCCTGGGGACAAACGGGCGCCCCTCCCCGCAGGGGGGGTCGTCCCCCCGCGAGCTGCGGGAGGGGAAGGGGCCTCCCGGTGCCCCTGAGCCCCCGTTCCCCACCGGCCCCTCCAAGCCCCCCCGGCTCTTCAGCCCCGCTCACCCGCGCCGCCCGGCACGCTGCCCCCGCTCCAGCCCCAGCAGGTAGGCCGCCAGCTTAGCATCGCTCCAGCCGCTGCGGCGGCGCAGGTCAACCCAGGGCCCGTGCGCCTCGCCCAGGTACACCCGCCGCACGTCGTACTTCTTCCGCGACTCCAGCCGCCGCCGCGCCCGGTCCGACTCCGTCAGCCGCGGCCGCCCCCGCGCCTTCCGCCCGCCGCCGCCGCCCGGCTCTGCCGCGGGGCCTCGTCCGGGGCCGCCGCCGGTACCGGGGCCGCCGCCGCCGCTGTCCCCCGCGCCCGGGCCCCGCTCCACCGAGCTCATGCCGGGCCCGTCGCCCCGCGGCGCGGCGCGCTGCCGATGACGCTAGCACCACTTCCACTTCCGGCCCCGCTCGCGCCGTTTTTCACGAAGGAAGGCGCGGCGCGCCGCAGTGCGCACGCGCGGAAGGAGCGGCCGGACAAGGGGCTCAGTATGCGGCGCCGGCACATAGCACGCATGCGCACGGGCTTCCGCCAGCCTCTGCCCCGAAGGCGTCTGAGCAGCCAGTGCGCCTGCGCGGAGCCCTGCCCGACCCGACCCGACCGGCGCCGCTCTTTATGGGGCCCGTTCCCCCGCGCTTCCCATGTACCCCCGCCTGTCGCCCCTCACCCCCTATGTGCGCCCGCCCCCCCTGCACCCCCAGCGCCCCTCACCCCCTATGTGCCCCCGGCCCCTCTGTACACCCAGCGCCCGCCTGTCACCACCGCCCCGCATGCCCCAGGGCACTGTCCCCCCAGGACCCCCAACACAAGACACCCCTCTCCGTCGGCGACACTTCCTTTATTCCCCCGGGGCTGCGGGGGGAGCACCCGGCCCCCCACCGCTCCTGGTGTCCCCCCTGGTGCTGTGCCCATGCCCCCGCGGCGGGTCAGGGGGCCCCAGCACCACAGGTCGGGGAGGCACCGCCTCCAGACGGGGTGCAGGGTGACCTCCGGGGGCACCAGCCGGGGGTTCCCCATCCTCCAGGCGGAAGATGACCGGGGTGCGCCCCAGGACGGGGTTCGCCTCCTGCAGCCCTGAAATCCACTGGCCCAGCGTGTGCCGGTTGCCCACCCCCGCCATGCACAGTGCAAAGATGGGGCCCTCCTCCACTGCAGGGGACACCCAGTCAGGGGGACAGGGAGGGCACTGGGGTCCCTCCTCGCCCCTGTCCCCTCACCTTACCCTCCTCCACATCGAAGTCGTCGTCGTCCCAGGGGCCACGCTCCAGGTCCAGGTCAAGGTGCAGGGGGTAGTACAGGCTGCGCTCTGGGTCTGGGGGGTCCTCCTGGTGGGGGCAGGGTGTCCCCTCCTACCCGTACTGGGCCAGGGGTCCCCTCCCCTCTGGGGCCATGGAGCTCCCCTCCTGTGTTGGGCCAGGGAGTTTCCTCCCTCCCTCCCCTCCTCTCCTGGGCCATGGGGGTCCCATCCCCTCCTGTCCTGGGCCAGGGGAAACCCTCTGTGGCCATGGGTAGCCTATCCCACCCCCTCCAGGGTCATGGGGGCCCCCTCCCCTTTCATCTCGTCCCAAGCAATAGGAGATTTTGCCCAGTCCCCTTCCATCCCCTCCCGAGCCCCAGGGTCCATCAGGCTCACCCGCAGGTGGGGGGGCAGGGGGTCCCCCCGCAGCACGTAGTAGCTCAGGCGGGTGCTGCGCAGCCAGAGGGGGAACGGCCCCTCCACGAAGACGGGCCGTGCCGGACCGTGCCGGGCCAGCAGCGCCTGCTGGTCCGGGCTCTGAGCACCTGCGGGTGGAGGAGGAGCTGGGGACCCCGTGCCAGCACTGGGTACCCCATACCCCCACACAAGAGACCACAGCACTGGGGACACCACACCCAACACCAAAGGACTCCCTCTACGTCAGGCTCCCCCGAATGCCTGGGTCCCCAGCCCCACACACTGGGTCCCCCCGCATCCTGGCGTTCCCCCAAACACAGGGGTCCTCGCCCCAGACACCTGCTCCCCTCCCCAAGATGCCCACATGCCTCCCCTGACACCCAGGTCCCTCTGGGTCCCCCAGCACTCACCAACAATGTAGGGCTGGATGGAGCCCTCGTCGTCCCCCTCATCCGGCACTGGCTGCTGTGAGAGGAAGACAGTCATCACCAGCCGCCGCTTAACGACCCAGGGACATTGAGGCCTCGCTGGGGCACTGGGACCCCAAGGGCGGGTCCTGCTGGACACATCTGTCTGGCCACAGTGACAGATGGGCCCCCTCTGCCTCCCCATCCTCATGTCTCCTGCCCCAGCTCTGCACCCCTGTGTCCCACCCAGCTGACAGTGAGGCGGGTTCCCTGTCCCCCTCCTCCCATCCCCATCCCACCTGACAGTAACATTGGTCCCCCGCCCCCTGTCCACCCACCCCCATGTCCCCACATCCCCCCATGTCCCCATCCCCACATCCCCTGGCCTCACATCCCCTGGTGCGTCTCCCATCCCTGTGTATGTCCCCGTGTCCCACCTGGTAGACAGTGACGTGGGCATCGGGGTCGTTGGCGATACGGCGCAGGCCCAGGTGGGCAGTGGCCAGGCTGGAGGGGGGCAGGCTGGGGGGCAGGGGGTGGGGGTCCACATGGCGCAGCCTTGGCAGCCAGTACAGCATCCGCTGACACTTGCGCACAGGGCGGCTGCGGGGCCCGAAGACCCCCAGGAGCAGAAACCGCGTCTCCGCATCCGGTATCACACCTGCACGGGGACCCAGGTGTCCGGGCGGGCATGAGGACCCAGGCACCCATGCCCCCTCCCCAAGGCATCAGGTGCCTCCTCCCCAGGGGACCCAGGCATCCGGGCCCCCTCCCCAAGGAATTAGGCACCCCCTCCCCCTGCCCGCACCCACCGTATCGCTCCATCTGTTCCAGGATCTGGAGGCCGCATTCCTGCTGTCGGGGGAAGGGGGCCAGCAGGCGCTGGAAGGGCCCGCGGGGCACCCAGGCCCCCCGGGGCAGCAGGCGCAGCAGGCGGTGGTAGGCCTCCCGCTCCCGCGCCACCCCCAGCGCCGGCATCGCCGCCAGTGCTGCTGCCACCAGCTCCAGCCGCCCCACGCGCCGCCCCGGCGCCTGCTCCAGCGCTGCCAGCGCCGCCGCGAAGGCTGCAGGGCCCCGGCCCTTGTCCTGCGCCCCACGGGGGGTGCCGCGCCACGCCGGGGCCCCTGAAGCCTTCTGCGAGGTGTCCCCCGAGGCGTCCTCCGAGGCCTGCCCTGCCGGGTCCCCCTCTGGACAGCCGCGCTGGTACATGCTCCGAGCAACCTGGCAGGGAGAAAGGGGTGAAGGCTGGGGGGGCCGGGGGGGCTGGGGCTCCCCGTGCTGCCGCCTGGCCGAGGCACCCCCTGTGTCCCCCCATCATCTCCCATTGTGTCCCTCCCTTCTCCCATTGTGTCCACTGTCCCACTCCCTTCCCCCGGCCCCCCCATCCCAACGCCCCCCCGTGTCCCCTCGTATCCCCCCATCTCCTGCTGCCTCCTCCGGGCCCCCCCCGCACCTGCGGGGCTCCCCAGCCCCCCCAGAGCCCCCGGGGCAGCACGCGGGCCCAGGGCAGCCTCATGGCGCCGCGGGGTCGGGGCGGGCGGGACAGAAGTCAGAAGTCACGGCCGGACACCGGAACCCCCCCCACCGTGGTCGCGCCGCCGGGCGCCGCCATGTGCCGCCGACCCCGCCAGCCAGCGCTTCCGGGTCGCGAGGCGGGGCCTGCGGCAGAGCCAATCCCCGTGCGCCCCTCGCCTGGGGGCGGGGCCCGGGAGGTGGTTGGCAGCGGGAGGGCGGGGCTCGAAGGGGTTCCCCATGACGTCAGAGCGGGCCCCACGGATGAGTTCAGAGCCGGGGTTACACGGTGATGTCAGAGCCGGGCACAGCGGTGGCCTTAGGCACAGCTGGGTACTGTCAGAGCCTGGGGCTCGCGGTGATGTCACACGGGGCATGGTGACGTCAGAGCTGCAACGGCTGCTATAAATGGAAACGGCAGCTCCGGCCGGGGTGGGGGGACGGGTCGCCCCGGACGCCTGCGTCCCCCGCATCGACCCAGAGTTGCCCCTTCCGAGGGCGCGGGACAGAGACCCCCCCCGAGCCGGGTCCCCGCGGGGCGGCGGGACCCGGACGCCTGGGTCCCCCGGCCGCAGTGCCGGCGGGGGGGGGGGGGCGCATTCCCCGTCCGTGACGAACCGTCCCTCCCCCGGGGCCGGCGGAGTCCGATCCGCTGACGGCACGAGGAGGACCGAGGCGTCCGGACCGCCCCGCCCCCACTCCTCCCCCCGGGACTTGGGGGACCCAGGCGGGAGGGGGGGAGAGAGGGACGGACAGAGGGACAGGAGTAGGGACAGAGGGACAAGAGGGTCGGGCGGGGAGGGTAGGGGGATGGAGGGATGGACAGAGGGACCGGAGGGACCGATGGACGGGGGGGTCGGGGGAAGGGCGGGGGATGGGGGAGGATGGAGGATGGGGAAGGGATGAAGGGGGGAGGGCTGGGGGGGGCGGCCCGGGTCTCCCCCGCCCCCCCCGGGATCCCCCCGCTAAATGTGGAAAAAATGACGCCACCACCCGCCCCGCGGTGGCGTCAGCGTGGCGGGTGGCGCGGATTGGCTGTCGGCGGCCCCGGCCCGGGGGGGCTCCGCGCCCTCCGCCGACTTTTAAAAGTGGCGGCGGTGCCGGGTCGGGGCCGGAACGAGCGACCCGGGAGGAACCGACCCGACCCGACAGCACCGACCCGACCCGGGCCGAGCCGAGCCAAGCCAAGCCGGACCGGACCGGACCGGACCGAGCCGAACCGGGACAGACCCGGATCGCGGACAACCGACCCGACCCGACCCGACCCACCGGGACCCTCCCGCACCGAGCCCATGTCCAACGCGCACTTCAACCGCGGGCCTGCCTACGGGCTGTCGGCCGAGGTGAAGAATAAGGTGGGCGGAACCGAACCGAACCGAACCGAACCGAACCGAGCCGACCTCACCCGGGCGGGAGGGGACCAGGATCAGGCCGGAGCGGAGCCGGGGACACCGGGCAGGACCCGGCCGGAGCCGAGCGGGCGGGGGGCGGGGGCAGGACCTGGCGCTGTCCCTGGTGCTGCCCCGGGCGGGGGAGACCCGGGCGCCCGGCTCCCCTCTGCGGACGGGGAGGCGATGGGCGCCCGGGTTCCCGCCGTGGCCGGGGGCGGGGGGCGGCACTCGGCCGCCTGCGTGTGTCGTCCCCCCCGGCCGTGCCTCAGTTTCCCCCTGCAGACGCCCCGCGGGATGGGGGGGCGCCCCGTCCCTCCGGCCGCCGCCGCCTGGGGGGAGCGGCGCGGGAAGCGTTAACCCGGGGGGCCCTGGGTGGCCCGGGGGGGCCCCGCCGCCCCCGGCCCCGCCGCGCGCCCTTATAAGGCGTCGGAGCGCGGCGGGCGGGCGGCCGCGGCCCGGGGCTATATATGGGCAAAGGTTCGGCGGGCCCGGACGCCTCGGTCCTCCCGGAGGGGGGGGGCGGGGCAGGTGGGGGGCCCGGACGCCTGGGTCCTCCCTGCTTTGCGGGGATAGGTTCCCCCCCCGCCTCCCTTACCCTTCTCCCAGCACCGGGGGGGACCCAGGCATCCGGAGCTGTTCTGCTCCCCCCACCCCCCCACGGCGAGGGGGCCAGAGCAGGAGGGGGGCCAGGGGGCTGAGCTGAGCTCATGTGTCATCCCCCGGCCTGACACCCCCCTCCATGTCCCCCTGCGACTCCCCTGCCCCCCATGTCCCGCTGATGGTGTCCCCCATGTCCTGCTGACGGCATCCCCCGTGTCCCCACGTCCCGCTGACGGTGTCCCCTGTCCCCAGCTGGCGCAGAAGTACGACCCGCAGCGGGAGCGGGAGCTGCGTGCCTGGATCGAGGGGACCACCGGCCGACGCATCGGGGACAGCTTCATGGACGGTCTCAAGGATGGTGTCATCCTCTGCGAGTATGACCCCTGACCTGAACCCTGTCCCTAACCCTGGCCCTGGCTCAGGGACTGGGCTGTCCTTTGGGAACATGGCCCACCCCTGACGCCGGCTCAAGTCTGGGGTCATCCTCCAGGAACCCAGCCCAATCTTGACCCCATCCCTTGCCCCCCACTGACCTCACCTGGGCTGACCCTGACCAGTGAGGGCTGATGGCTGCTCCAACCCTGAGCTTGACCCCTGCCCTGACCCTGGCCCTGGCCCCCTCCCCCCCAGGCTCATCAACAAGCTGCAGCCCGGCTCTGTGCAGAAGGTGAACGAACCCATCCAGAACTGGCACAAGGTGAGGGGACCCCAAATGGGGGGGTCAGGGCTTGGGTGACTGCAGGGGATCAGGGTCCGGGGGGTGGGACAGTGGGTCCAGGCTCCAAGCTGACCTGTGCGCAGCTGGAGAACATCGGGAACTTCCTGAGGGCCATCACGCGCTACGGGGTGAAGCCCCACGACATCTTCGAGGCCAACGACCTCTTCGAGAACACCAACCACACGCAGGTCCAGTCCACCCTCATCGCTCTCGCCAGCCAGGTGACCCTCTGGGGCACGACGGGGTGCGGTGCCCTTGGGGGGTGGCTGGGGGGGCCCCTGGGGGCTCCTACTTCCCCTGGAAGGACACCAACCACACACCAGTCCTCCCCCATTGCCCTCACCCACTGGGTGATGGGGCCAAATGGGGCAAAGCTGAGGAATCGGGGGAGCCCTGTGGGGGTATTTGACATCTCAGGGGGCCCAAGGGGGGTGGGGCCTGTGGGAGTTTTGGGGCAGTCCTGGGGAACTGGGGACAAATATGGGTCTGGGGGGTCTGGTGGGGCGAGGGCCTGTGCGCACCCCGAGCCCCAGGGTCTCACACAGGCCAAGACGAAGGGGAACAACGTGGGTTTGGGGGTGAAGTACGCGGAGAAGCAGCAGCGGCGCTTCCACCCCGAGAAGCTGCGCGAGGGCAGGAACATCATCGGCCTCCAGGTGCCATGGGGACACACGGGGCAGGGCACAGGGACATGGGGGAGCACAGGGGGGACCAGGGTGCATGGGGGACATCAGGACACACGGGGTGCCCAGAGGTCCCTGGGGGGGGTCTCTTAGGGACACGGGCTTTTGCTTTTTGCGGGGGCGGTGCCAGTGTCTTGGGGCTGCTCGGTGCCGTTGGGGACACCACCCCTGTCTCTGTTCCTGCCCCTGATCCCCTCTCCCGCATCCCCAGATGGGCACCAACAAGTTCGCCAGCCAGCAGGGCATGACAGCGTACGGGACACGGCGGCACCTCTACGACCCCAAGCTGGGGACGGACCAGCCCCTGGACCAGGCCACCATCAGCCTCCAGATGGGCACCAACAAGGGTGCCAGCCAGGTGGGGACAGGGCAGGGGGAATACAGACACTGCCATCCCCAGGGGCATCAAGGATGCCAGCCAGGGGGGCGGGGGGGGACACAGACACTGCCATCCCTGCGGGGACTCCACTGTGTTGGGCCAGCCAGCCAGGTATGGGGACACAGGGACACTGATGTCCCCAGGGCACACCAGAGTCCTGGGTCTGCCAGGTAAAAGGACTTGGGGACATGCCACTGGAGGGAGGGGGTCAGGGAGACACCATGGGCACGGGGGGGGGGGGGGGGTCCCCAGGGCCCCCAACATCCTGAGATGTGGTCCCCTGATGAGGATGAAGGACCCTCTGGGGAGGACAAGGGACCCTCTCTGCTCCCCTAGAGGACAGGTAGACCCCCCACAGGCCCATGGGAAAGCTGAGGGACCCTTGGGGCAGGCCAAGGGACACCCCACACACACCCCCCCCCAGTCCCGATGGGGAGGCCAGGGACCCCTGGGGAGGCCAAGGCCGCTGCCCCCAGCGCTGCCCTTGCCCAGGCGGGGATGACGGCACCAGGGACGAAGCGGCAGATCTTTGAGCCGGCACTGGGCATGGAGCACTGCGACACGCTGACCATTGGGCTGCAGATGGGCAGCAACAAGGGCGCCTCACAGCAGGGCATGACAGTGTACGGGCTGCCGCGGCAGGTCTACGACCCCAAGTACTGCGGCGGCCCCGAGCTGCTGGGCGAGGATGGCCTCGATGGCCTCTACAACTCCCAGTAGCCGCTGGCCCGCGGCTGCTTGCACCGCACTGCCCTGCTCTGCACAGGGCTGCACCGCACCGGCCTCACTGCGCCCCCGGCCCTGCGGGGCCGGCTTGGCCGGGGGGCTCGGCCCGGGGGGGCTCGGCCAGGGGGCCCGGCCCCGCCGTCACTCCCCCCCCCCGCCACCGAGGCACAATAAAACCCACATGCAAACCTGCCGCCTATGTGAGCACCAGCACGGGGGACAAGGAGACGCAATGGCAAGACAGGGGACAACGAGACATGGGGGGAACTACAGGGGACAGTGAGGCACAGGGCTGGGGGGGACACGAGGTGGGGTGGGACAGAATGAGCTGGGGGGTCAACGAGGCATGGAGATGGGACAAGGATGTGGGGACACCGAGGCACACAGGGCGACATTGAAGGGGAATGGGGACAGAGGGATACCAAGACACAGAGGGGGCACAGGGGGGAGGACAGGGAGACACATGGTGGCACAGAGGGGATACTTCAGTGGCCAGACAGCACAAGGGTGCTGTAAGGGGGACAGGGGCGGCCCTGGACACCCAGGTTCCCCACATCAGGGCAGCACTGAGCCTGGGGTGACCCCCACAGAGCCCCTGAAATGCCCAGCCCCGGCCCCTCCTACCCACACAGGCACCTGTGACAATAAAGTCGACCCTAACGAGGTCTCTGGGGGGTAACGGGGTCCCTGGGTTTAGAGTTGGTGGCTGGGGGTGACAATTTGTCCCAGTGTAGCTGTGAAACCAGAGGAGATTCGTTAGCACCACTGAGCCTCACCAGGGCTTTAGCATTGCCTGGCCCCTGTGGGCCCGACCATCCACACAGGGCCATCCCCAAGCATCCCTGCACATCTCCACAGACCCACAAATCCCTGCGTGTCCCCACACGTGCCTGTGCCCCCCACAGTGGCACCACCAGTGACAAGGACACGGAGCCCAAGCCCAGCAAGGGTGTTTATTCGAGGGCAGCTCTGCCGAAACGTGTCGCCTCTGCACCCGGCCCCTGTCCCCGCATCCCTGCAGCCCTGCTCCTGTGCAGTCTACAGCTTGCTGGTGAGCGGCAATTAAGCGCCTGGGACGGGGACAAGTCCCAGAGGGGCCAGGCAAGCCCCCTCCCTCCCTCAGACCTGCCCCAAGAGCAGGAGTCCCGTCCCTGGGGGAGGACATATCCTGGGTCCCCATGTGAGCTGGAGCCCCATGCCCGGGGACAGAAAGGTAGAAAATGTAAAGAAAACACCACAAAGGGGTGGCAGGGACGTGACCCCTCTGCCTCAGGTCTCGGGGTAGGGATGTGATCTCCCACCCCAGGGGTCTGGGGCTGTGCTGTGGGCAGGGACTGCCCCAGCTGCTACTGGTTGGCAGCTTCGCAGGCATCGATCCAGTCACTGTAGACGTCCACCGGCTCCGACAGGTCTCAAGGGGATGTTAAGGCACTAACAGGGAAGTGGAGGGGGGATCCAGGGAGGGTTGGGGGGATGGGGGGTCCCGATAAGGATACATGTGATGGGCGTCTGGAACTCCTCCAGGCAGACTGTGCAGGAGATCACCCCCGTGTTGCGGGCACGGTCCCTGGGGGCAGCAGAGGACAGGCTGCTACAGGCAGCCCCTGGCCGTGCCCCCTCCCGGGCTGTGGCCCCCTCCCAGCCGTGGCCCTCCCCCCCCCAGGCCGTGGCCCCCCAGCCGTGGCCCCTCCCGGGCCGTTCCCCCCCCACTTACATCTTGACGTCGCAGGACTTCTCGTGGTTGCAGAAGGGGCAGGTGAACTGAGTCTCCAGCGTCCCCGTCACCTTCTTCTTGGGCGGCGGCTTCCGCTTGGACTTACGGCGCCCCATGGCTGCGAGAACCGCGACGGACCCGGTCACGGGCCGGGGCCCGGGTGGACGCAGCCCCTCCCGGGACCCGGCGTCCAGGAGCCACCGCGGGCGCGGCCCCGACCTGCAATGGGCCACGACGGGGGCGAGCTCGACGGCCCGGCCCCCGCACCCCTCGGCCGTACACCCTGGGCCCCCCCAGCTCGGCCCCCGCAACCCCCGGCCGTGCCCCCCGGCCCCCCCCAGCCCGGCCCCCGCACCCCCCGGCCGTGCCCCCCGCCCCACCTGCCGCCCCGTCCCGCTCCGCTCCCGCCGAGTTTCCCCCAGCGACGGGCACTTCCGCCGCGGCGACACGGAAGCGGCCCCGCCCCCGACCCCGCCTGGCGCCGCTTCCGCCCGCCCTGCGCCCATTGGGCGACGGACGCGCGGCCCCAGCCAACCGGCAGCGGGGGCGGGACACTGCCACCACGTGGCCCGGGGTTGCCCCCCCCGCGATCGGAGGCGAAAGGCGGCTGTTTTGGGGCGATCGGTCGCAGCAGCTCCGGGGCAGCGTCTCCGTCCAAAGCCCTTTATTGGGGGCGCACTGGGGACCCGCGGAGGTCGGGGCTTGGGGCTCCCGCAGGGCCTTGGGGGTCCCCGAGGTCAGGGGTCACGGGGGTCCCGCCCAGTGTCCCCAGGTCAAGGGTCATGAGGGGTCCTGCCCCATGCCCCCACGGGGTCCCCAGCACCAAGGGGGCCAGGAGCTGCTGGCTGCCCCCGCGGGGTCCCACACGGCCTGGGGACACAAGGGGTCCGTGATGGGTGTCCTCCCATGCCGGGGGCGCCACTGGGTGCCTCCTTGCATCCCCCGCTGTCTCGGGTCCTGGGGTCCTCCAGGGTCCTGGCACTGTGGGGGTCAGGCACTGGGGGTCTCGGGGGTCACAGGTCGCGGGGGGGCAAGGCCACACGGTAGAGGACACGGCCGGTGGCCTCCAGGTAGGTGACGGTGGCCGCGTGGGCATCCAGGCGCAGGTGGGCAAAACCACCGGGGGACGCGGGCGCCCCAAAGAAGAAGCGGAGGGAGCCGGGGGGCACAGCCCCCCCGTGGCGCTGGGACTCTTCCACGAAGTTGCCGGCACCGCTCACCACATAGCCCACCCCCCCTTCCTCCAGGAACTGGGGGGTAAAGATGGGGGGGGGTGTCAGGGGTCTGGACACCTGGTTCCCCACCCAGATGCCTGGGTCCCTCCCCCAGACACCAGGACCCTGCCCACCCCCCACTCTCCCCAGGGAACTGGGGGGCACAGGGGTGGGGGTTGGGTTGGGGATCTGGACCCCTGAGTCCTGCCCCCAGATGCCTGGGTCCCCACCCACCTCCTGCTCCAGGAACTGGGCGGGTGGGGGGTCAAAGGGGCAGCGATATGTTGGGGGTCAGAGGGGGGTCCCTGGACACAGGGGTCCAGTGGGGAAGTCTAGGGGTCCTCTCGATGTCAGGGTCCCATGGGGGGGGGGGTCTGGAGGGTTCCTCGGATGCCATGATCCCATTGCAGGGGGCCCCAGACACCAGGGTCCTGTGTCAGGTTTGGGGGGTCCTTGGACACTGAGGTCCCATGGGGGGGTGTGGGGGTTCCCCCAGAGGCCGGGGTCCCCGGGCTCACCTGCAAGTTGTGGTCGTGGCCACAGAGGTAGGCAGTGACGCGGTGGCGCCGCAGCAGCGGCCGCAGCAGCCGCACAAGGCAGGCAGTGGGGCCATGCTCAGCCACCGACCACACCGGGTAGTGGCCGGCCACCAGCACGTAGCGGTCGTGGCGTGCAGCGGCCAGGCGTCCCCGCAGCCAGGCCAGCTGCGCTTCCGCCGCCCCCGCATCCTGGGGGCCCTTGGGGGCACCCCCCACCCCAAAGTCATCCCCACCACCGCAGAGCAGCACCGTGTCCAGCATCAGCAGTCGGGCTGAGGCGTTGGTGCCCGGCAGGGAGAGGCGCAGGCTGTAGTAGTAGTGCGGGAAGTGCCTGTGGGACACAGGGGGCTTGGGGACATCCCAGGGGTACTTGGGGACACCCTGGGGACATGGGCAGGTGGCCATGCCAGGGAACAAACAGCAACTGCACAGGGGTCCTGGCTGTGCTGGGGGGTCCCTACCATCGGGGGGAGCGGTGCCCATATGCCAGCTGCGCGGTGACGTTCCCAGCATGGTCGTGGTTCCCAGCCAGCACGAACCAGGGCAGCTCCCGCAGCCCCGGGTCTGTGAACACCTGCTCGAAGGTCTCCTGCCAGGGGGACATGGGGGGGGCACAGGGAGGACAGGGGGAGCGGGGAACAGAGAGAGACATGGGGACATGGGATGGGGATGTGTAGGGACAGTGGGAGCTGAGCACAGTCCGCCCAGCCAGGCTCCCCACAACCCCCCTGGGGACATTTCGGTTCCACTGATAGAGGGACTGGGGTCACCCCTGAGGTTTTGCCCCCCCCCTCCCGTGACTGGGAGTCCCCCATACAGATTTTGGGATCCCCCCACCGCAGGGCCCCCCCCCGAGATGCCCTCCTGCTCCCCCTCACATTTTGGGGTGCCCCCCCATGTCCAGAGACATGGAGCCATACCTGGAAGCGGGGGTCCCACTCATCCTGCACCCCCTCATAGTAGAAGTTGTCCCCAAGGGCGAGGACAAAGTCGGCGCCGAGGTCGGTGGCTGCACGTCCCATGGCTGCCGCTGTGGCCACTTCACGGGGGGTGGCGAAAGGGGGGTCGGGGACCCCCCCCCCAGTCACCCACCGCCAGGAACTGCACCGCCCCTTCAGGGCCCCCCCCAGCCACCACCGTCACTGTCATCCACAGCAGCACCAGCATCTGCAGACGGTGACCATGGGACCCAGGTGCCTGGGGGTCCCAGGGGTCCCAGCCCCCACCCATGGGTCCCAGGCATCCGGAGGGGTCCCAGCCCCCACCTATGGGTCTCAGGCATCCAGGGGGGTCCCAGGGGGGGCCGGTCCCCACCCGTGAGACCCAGGCGTCTGGGGGGACCCCAGCACCACCACCAGCCCCAGTGGACCCAGGCACCCAGTGCAGTCCAGCCCCCCCAGTATGGAAAGGGCACCCAGGCCTCTAGGCCGCCCTCCCCGCCGTCGGTTGCCGGGGCAGGACCCCGCGGGGCCGGGGACCACTCACCCTCGTGACCCCTCGCGTCTTCCCTCGTGTGTCCCCTCCGGCGCTTTATGGGCCCAAAAGGGGAAGTGGGGTCGCGCCGCCCGGTGCCCCCCCCCCCGGCCCCGTCGTCACCTGACGCCTCGCGGTGACATGGGTCCGCCGCGGGGGGGCCGGGCCGCGGCGCACTGGGTACACTGGGGGGCCCGAGGGGGCTCAGTCCCGGCCTCCGCCGGAAATCCCCGAAATGCCCCAAATCCGCTCAAGCCGCGGCCACGTCACGGCTAATGCGGGACCCCAGCGTCCGGGAGTGCCCCTCCCCACCGGGCGCCCAGATGTCCGAGTGTCGTCGTCGTACCCCCCCCGCCCCGCCCCGGGACCCAGACGTCCGGGAGCGGCCCCCCCCCCCGCCGCGTTTTCCAATCAGGCCACGTGCAGCGGGGGAAGGGGGAGGGCAGCCGAACGCCTGGGTCCCTTACTTGGTGGAGCGGGGAGGGAGGCCCCCGCCCCAACCTCTGGCCTTCGGCCCTGGAGCCGGGGGGACCCGGGGGGACCCGAACTCGGGGGGACCCAGGCGTCCGGCCCAGCCCAGTCCCACCAGTCTGCCCAGTTCCGCAGCTCACTCGCCGGGCTGGGTCCCGCACGCCTGGGGCTCTACGGGGTCGGGGGGGGGGGGGTCGGGGGGTCCGGGGCACCTGGGTCCTCTCCAGCTCCGGGAGGGGCAGCAAGGCCCAGCGTGTGGCCGGGGGGGTGGGGAAGCGTCCCTCCAGGTGGGGGGGATGGGGGGGTGGGGGGAGTGGGCACCGCCCTTTGCCTCTTAAAGCGGCGGGGGAGGGGCCCGGACACCTGGGTCCCTCCTGCCCCCCCAGCCCCCCCCGCGCGGAATGGGGAGAAATCGGCCTGTTTTGGAGCTGCCCCGGCCGGGCCGGGAAGGGGGCTGCCCCCGGGTGTCCGTGCCCCCCTCCCCCCCGCTCCGGGAGGAGGACGGAGCTCCGCTGCTCCCCCGCGGGCAGAGGACCCAGGCGTCCGCCCCCCCCTCCCCCGGTGAGGGGACCAGCCCTACGGGGACCCCGTCGCCGTGGGTACGGTCGCTATGGAGAACCCATCACCGTGGGCACCCCGTTGCTATGGGGTCTCCGTTGCCGTGGGGACCGTCTGGGGGCCGCGGCTGTTGGCCCCCCGCGGCCACCCCCAACCCCTCGTGACACCCCCCCCCCCCCCATGCTGAGGCGGGGCGGGTGGGTACGACACTTTATTTCCTTTTTTTTTTTTATCTTTTTGCCCCTTTTCCGCGGATTTTTCCTCCTTCCCGCTCGCGGGCGGCGCCTCTGGGGGGTTTTTCCTTTTCTCCTCGGTCTGGGGGGAGGGGCCGACCCACCCCAACGGGAAATGACGTCACTACCACGTGCGGGGGTGAGGGGCGACCTGGGGGTCCCCAAATGTGCAACGCTGGTGGGGGGGGGCCCCGAGAGCGACGCCCCCCTACATCGCAACCCCCCACCCAGGGCTTGGGGGGGGCGGGGGTCCCGAAATCGGGGTACCCAGAACTGGGGGGGGTCCCACTGCCCGGGGAGGGGCCCATTGCTGGTGGGGGGTCCCCAAATGTTGGGGGCCCCATTGCTGGTGGGGGGCCCCAACAGGGGCCCCAAAATGGGGGGAGCCCAAAAATTGGGGGGGGCCTGTTTCCCGGGGGGGGCACTGCTGGTGGGGGTCCCGGGGGGGTCCCAAAAACCCGAGGGAGGGGGCCACAAAGAGGGGGTTCACCCCAGAGTGGTGGTCCCCAAAACGGGGGCCCTAATGATTGTCCCCATTTTGGGGGGCCCATTGCGGGGGGAAGGCACATGGGGGGGGGTCTAAGGCAAATGCAATTTTGGTCCATCTGACCCCAAAACCCGGGGGCCAGGGGGGGCTGGACCCCCCAAACTGCCCCAAGGTGGGGGGGGGTCCCATCCCATCCCCCCAACACCAAAATCAGCCAAAGGTGCAGAAAACCACAAAATGAGCAAAATGCCCCCAAATCCCACCCCCAGCTGCCCCCTCCCCGGTAATGGGCCCCATGTCAGGAATTGGGGCCCCCGGTGACCCCCAGAATACGGGGCTGGAGCAAAACTACCCAAAAAACGTTAATAAAAAACACAAAATTGCCGGGGGGGGAAACCCCGATGGGCAAAATCAGGGAAAATTGGGGGGGTTCCCCCAAAAAAGCACTTGGAGAGCTGGGAGGGGGACCCAAAAAGGGGGGGTTTGACCCCAGAATGGGAAGTTTGACCCCAAGGGGGGGGTGTCACCCTGGGGGTGGGCATCAAATGGGGGGGGTTGACCCTAAACGTGGGGGGGTTCAACCCCAGAGAGGGAGGGGGGACCCACAATAGGGTGGTTTGACCCCAAATGGGGAGATTGGACCAAAAAGGGGTGGGTTAACCCCAAAAGGGGGATGGGCCCCAGATGGGGGGGTCTGACCCAACACGGGGGGGGGTTTGACCCCAAACTCGGGGGGAGGGGGGTTTGACCCCAAGCGGGGTTGGACCCCGAAACGCGGGAGTTTGACCCCAAGGGGGGGAGGGGGGGGCCTCGCCCGGGGGTAATTGCACTTAATTAAAAAAATGAGCTGGGGGAGGAGGGTCAGGGGGACCCCAAAGCCGGGGGGGGAGGGATGTTTTGGGGGATTCAGGGTGTTTCGGGCCCCCCCAGCCCCGCTCGCTGGCCTGCAGCAAGGGGGCCCCCCAGCACACGCATGTGCGGTGCGTGTGCGAGTGCTGGTGACCAGGGCACAAGCGTGTGCAGGGGTGGGGGTGCACACGTGTGACAGTGCGCACGGCATGGGGGGGGTGCCGACGCGTGTGCGCGTGTAGTGTGACCACACAGTGCCGGGCGTGCACACGCGTGCGCGGGGGTGTGCAAACGTGTTGCGTGCACGCGCAGGTGTGTGCAGGTGTGGTGTAAGTGCACACGCGTGTGCTCCCCCCGGGGCCCCGTCCCCCCCTGGATTGCGGCTGGGGCGGGGGGGCCCAAACACCCCCGGGGGCCCGGGGTGACCCTGTCTGTGCCGGGGGAGTATGGGGGGTTCGGGGGGGGGGGGTTGGGGGATCCCAGGGCGGGGGACACATCAGAGAGGCCGAACCCTCATCCACGTCGGGGGGGGGTTGGGGCCCCCCCGGGGGCGGACGGCGGCGGGGGGGGGGGGGCCGGGGGGGGCCAGGGGGCTGCGGCTTTTTTTTGTCTTTTTTTTCTCCTTTTTCCGGGCGGTTTCTCCTCGTCCGGGGGCAGCGTCAGAGGAACCAGGACTGGGGAGAGACGGGGGTCAGTGGCAGTGGGGGGGACCCCCAGCCCGACCCCACGGCCCCCCCCCCAGGATCCCCTGCGTCCCTCCAGCATCCCCCCCTGCCCCCCCAGTGGTCCCAGGGCTGGGACAGGGGAGGGGTGGAATGAAGGGGGGGGGTCGGGTCCCACTGGCTGCGCGGGGACCCAGGCGTCCGGGCGGTGCCCCCGCTCTCAGCACTGGCCTCAACGCCCAGCACATGGCGGACCCAGCGTCCAGGGGACCCAGGCGTCCAGGTGCCCCGCCCATCCTCACATGCCAAGCTGGGCGAGGTGCTGGCATGCCATTGGCAGCCCAGCCACCGCACCACCATGTCCGGCCAATCAGGGCGCGCCTGCCCGCCGCAGCGCCCGCAGCCTGCCAAGGCCTGCCAGTGCCAGCCAATCCGCTGCTGGCTCCTCCCCCTCCTGCCTGCCGGTGCCAGCCAATCAGGCACCGCCTGGCTGGCCCGCCGAGGCCCCCCATTGGCTGCCAGCCCTGCCCCCCCCCCCCCCCCCCCCCCCCCCCCCCCCAGCCCATTGGCTCCAGGCCGGCGCCGTGGCCTGCTCCAGCGCCAGCCAATCCGGGGCCGGCGCCACAGGGCAGGCAGCCAATCGGGCGTCGTGCCATGGCACTGGGGGCCAATGGGGCGCCCTGCTGGGGGTCACGACCCCCAGCCCATGGTGCCACGGCAGTGCCACGGTGACTGGGGGGGGGCACAGGGTTGCCACGGTGACACTGGGGGCAGGGCCCCGCCCCACCATTGTTCCCGGCAGGGCCTGGCAATGACATCATGTCTCGTTGCCCCGGGCAACCAGACGGGTCAGACATGATGGGGGGGGCCCAGTCCCCCCCAGTGCCTCCCAGTTTGGCAGCAGGGGCGGGGCGGGGGGGGGGCATTGACCTGGGCCCCACTCATTAACCACCTAATTAGCCCATGGAGGGAGGGGCAGGTGAGGACCCAGGCGTTCGGGCGTGCCCGGCCAGGGGACCCAGGCGTGCAGGAGGGGACCCGGGAGCGGGGGGGGACGACACACGACACGGGGATGGGACGGACGGACCCAGGCTTGCGGGAGGGGACCCGGGCGTCCGGGGGCCCTACCTGCTGCTGGGGTAGGGTCAGAAAGTTGCCGTCGCGGGGTCCGAGGCCGACAAGGCGGGGGGCAGTGGCGGCGCCTGACGCTGCGAATGCTGCGGGGAGAGCGGGCTCAGCCCGGCCCGTATGGGCGCGTGCGACACGCGGTGCGGGCGCGCAAGGCGCAGCGCGGGTGTGCAGAGGCCCCGGCGCTGTGGCAAGCACGCATGCATGCGAGCGTGCAAAAGCACCCGCCTGTGTGTGGAGCTGGGGGGAACGTGCCCCCGTGGGTGTAAGGAGCCAGGGGCGGCTGCACACGCGCGTGCGAGCATGCGACAGTGCAGGTGAGCATGTGAGGCCGTGCATGCACAATTACATGTGTGTGCATCCAGGGCCATGTGCATGCGCACACACCCACACGTGTGTGCCCCCCCCACTGTGCGCAGGTGCTCATGCACCCAGGGTGCCCCATGCCAGTTGCAGAGCACCAGGAACCCCTCCCGTGGGAGCCCCCCCCCATCAGTACTTACCTGTGGGGACCCCCCCCCCACGCCCCCTCCCTCCCCCATCTCCCCTGAGGATGGAGCCAGGAGAAGGACAATTCAAACGATCTGGGTGCCCCCCTGTCCCCACAGGGGACCCAGGGGTCTGGGCCCTCGGCCCCCAGCAGCACAAGGGACCCAGGCATCCTGTGCCCCCCCCTTCCCAACCAACCCCCCACCGAAAATGGGGTAAAAAGGAGGAAAAAATGGAGAAGGGGAAAAACGAACTGAAAATGGGGTGGATGAGGCGCCGGCGGGGACGGAGCGGACGTGCCCGGGGTCAGGGGACGGTGACGGGGGACGGTGACAGCGATGACAATGCGGAGAAGGTGATGATGCACGGGCAGCCGGGCCAGGCTGGGCCACCCTGTCACCTCGTGTCACCCCCCGTGCCAGCCCCGTCACCCCCTGTCATCTGCTGCGCCCCGGCCCCCCCCCCCCCCCGCCAGGGTCACCTTGGTGCCACCCGTGTCACCGGTGCCATCCTGTGCCTGCCTGTGCCACTGCCGGATCGTCCCAGGGCCACTGCTGCCACTTGTGCCACCGGCCCCCGAGGTCCCCGCCCGGCACCTGCAGCCCACTGCACCCCACTGCTGCGCACCCCTGCACCCCACTGCTCCACCCCCCTGCACCGCACAGCTGCACCCCACTACTGTGCACCCCCGCACCCCACTGCTGCACCCCATCGCTGCACCCCTGTACCCCACTGCTCCACCCCCTGCGCCCCACTGCTGCACCCCACTGCTCCACCCCCCGCACACTACTGCTGCACCCTTTGCACCCCAGCACTGCATTCCCCCCCCACCCCACTGCTGCACCCCCTGCACCGCTCCCTGCCCCCCCCATGGCCCAGGTCCCGGCTGCGGGTGCAGTGGGGTGCAGTGGGGCGCAGTGGGGCACAGGTGGCGGGGACTTACGGGGTGCCGCGGGCGCTCCGCCCTGGGGGCCGCTGGGGGCTTTGGGCTCCGGCGGGGGCAGGGGCAAGGGCCGGGCCAGGGGGGCCCCCGCAGCCCCCCCGGCCCGGCCCTGCGCCCCGCACGGCTGCAACGAGAACACGGTGACGGGCACCCGGCACCCAGGGACCCCCGGGACCCCCAGGGCGGGGGGCGTGGGGACGGTGGAGTGGCACGGAGGGGGCAGCAGCACAGGGTGGCACGGGGGACACGGAGGCCATTGCACCGGGGGGGGGGGGGGGGGGGGGCGGGCCTTGCACATTGCACAGGGGCGCGTTGGGGGGGTCCCCAGGCTGGGGGGGTCCCCAGCGCGGGGGTCCCCGTCACCCCCCTCCTGGCCCCTCCGCGGCAGCCGGCACGGCTGGCGGGTCTCGTTTGCATACAAGCTCCGCCTCCCGTGCTGTATTTGCATGCCGGCCCCGCCCCTGTAACCGTATTTGCATAAAGCCCCACCTCTTTGCACTCCGGCACCGCCTCTGCCGCCTCATTTGCATACAGACTCCACCTCCTGGTCCTCATTTGCATCTAGGTCACACCTCCAGGGAATTGTCCTGCACAGGCCCCGCCTCCCCGGCCTAATTTCCTTACAAGCCCCTCCTCCAGGGAACTACTCTGCACAAGCTCCGCCTCCTATGCCTCATTTACATACATCCCCCGCCCCCAGGGCGCCCGTTGCCGCGGAGACCAGGCACCGCTCCGGTCCCCCGGGAGCGGCGCTGGGACCAGCGTCCACGCGGGGCCCCGCACTGGTCCCGGCCCCGCAGAGCCCCAAGTGCGGGGTCGGGCCGGGGGGGGGGGGGGGGGGGGGCGGGCAGCGTCCCCGCAGCATCACCGCATCCACACGTCCCGCGTCACCGTATTCCTACATCCCCTGTGCCCCCCGCCCCATCCCCGAAGCGTCCCCCGTCCCCGTCCCCATCCCCATCCCACCTGGGGGCCCTGGGCGGCGCCGTCGGCGCAGACGAACTGGACGAAGTCCTTGAGCGAGTCCTGCCCGTGGTGGTAGCGGATGGTGGGGTGGGCGAAGTAGGGGCTCGACTGGGGCAGGAGGGACCCCGACGGGAAGTGCAGCGCCGAGGCTGTGGCCCGCGGGCTGCCTGCAGGGACCCTCAGCGCCAGCACGGGCGGCCGCGGGACCCACGCGTCCAGGGATGCAGGACCCGGGGTCCGGAGCCCTCCCAGGACCCAGGCGTTCGGGGGAGAATGGGGACAGGACCCAGGTGGCCAGGGACATGCCGCCCCCCCCCCCCACCCCGGCCTAGGTCCGGACCCCCAGTCCCACCCTGTTTTCTCCCACCAGTGCCCAGGCGGGACCCAGGTGTCCGGGGCCAACCCGACCCCTCCAGACTGGGGGTCCCAAGGAGCTGGGGGGCGCAGGGGGTTTGGAGGTGTGAGGCAGTGCGGGGGGCCACGGGTCCCAGGGGAAGGCCGGGGGTGCCCAGGGGGGATGGGGGTCCCGGGGGGGGGTGGGGTCTCACCGGGGCGGACGCCGGCCAGGACGGGCAGGGGGTGGTGGCCGAAGGCCATGCGGGGGGCAGCCCCGTGCCCCGAGAGGGCGCTGCAGAAATCCAACTTCCCCGACTTCTTCAGCGCCGCTGGGCCTGGGAGGGCCGGGGGGAGTCGGGGGGGCACCCGGACCCCCCACAACCCCCTGGGGACCCCCCTGGACCCCCAAACGTCTCCCAGACCCCAGCGTCCCCCCCAGGCCTCCTGGCACAGACCAGCCCCCCCCAGCTCTCAGGGAACCCCCACGGCCCCCCACTGATGCCCTGCACCCCGTAGCCCCCCCACACCGAGGCCCCTGCATGCCCATAGCCCTCCTTTACCCCCCATGTTCCCCCCCACAATGTCCCTCCCCATGTCCTCTTGTCACCCACCCATGTCCACATCCGCCCCCAGGAAACCCCTGTGCCCCTCCACATCCCCCTTGTCACCCCCCCATGTTCACATGCCCCTCCCATGTCACCCACCGGTGTCAACGTCCCCCCCCCAGGGCCCCTGGCTGCTGCCAGGGGCTGGGGACCGCCCTGGCCCAGGGTAGAAGACGTCGTCCCCGGGACCCTCCAGGTCCCCCTCATCCAGCGCCTTGGGGCGCTTTGGGCCACTGCGGGGACAGGTGTGTCACCTCCGGGGATGGGGGCATCACCCCCCCCACCCCCCCAAGCGGTGTCACCCACCAAGAACTGCAGCACCACCCCTCACTGGGGACACAGGGATGTATGAGACTCCTGGAGGGTGCCCAGCTTGGGGGGGGGTATAGGGTATCCCAGGGGCTTATGAGGGTCCCAGGGAGTTATAGGGGTTCTGGGGGTGTCCCAGGGGGGCTATTGGGTGGTTATAGGGGATTCCAGGGGGGCCAAGGGGGGTTATTGGGGGTTCCCGGGGGCAGGCAGGGGGTTACGGGGGTCCCAAGGGTTATGGGGGATCCCGTGGGGTTACAGGGGGTCCCGGGGTACCTGGCAGCTGGGGGCCCCAGGGGCCGGCGGCCGAGGGCAACGGGGCTGATGTTGTAGTAGCCCCCCGGGCTCTCCAGGTCGGCCAGCGAGAAGTTGGGGCCCGACGCCGTCGCCACAGGGGCTGAGGGACACAGGGGACTTGGGGGACCCACACGGGACCCCGCCCCCGAGCCACCCTCATGTCCCCCATGTCTCCATGTCCCACGCCCCCACCTCCCCCCATTCCCACAACATGCTTGTGTTCCCTTGTCCCCCACATCCCATCCCTCCCCCTGCCCCTGTCCCCCCATATCCCCACCATGTCCCCACCCCCCATGTCCCCACTTACTCTGGGACACCCTCACCAGCTCCGTCACGTTCCAGACACCCGACGTCACAAAGCAGTCCTGGAAGGTCAGGTGCCCTGGGGACACGGGACATGGGGGACATGGGGGGACACCGCACTAGGGGGGCACAGGGACTGGGGACACGATCACACAGGGCAGGGTCACCATGGGGACAGAGGGTGCTGGGGGGCACTGGGAGCACTAGGGGGCTGCAGGCGGTGGCACTGGGAGGGCCCAGGGGACCGTGGGGGTGATGCTGGAGGCACTGGGGGCTCACCGTTGGGCAGTGGTTTGATGTCCGCATCTCCCTGGGGGTTTGAACTGTCGGATTGTCCGGAGTCTGCGGGAGAGATGGGGTCAGGCCCGGACGCCAGGGTCCCCCTGGACGCTGGGGTCCCCGTCCCGCCCTCGGGGAGGGGCAGCCCCAGATGCCTGGGTCCCAGCACTGAAGGGCCCCTTGTTCCCGCAGGGTCGTTCAAGGTGAACGTCCGCCGGGACCTCAGCTGCACCCGGGCAGCGCCCGCAGCCCCCGTCCTCTGGGGGACCCAGGCGTCCAGGTGCCCCCCGCCCCATACAGGACCCAGGCGTCCAGGTGCCCGCACCCCCGAGGGGACACAGGCGTCCGGGTGCTCCTTGGCCAGGTGATGGGGGGGATGCAGCAGCCGCAGGGGGCTGGGGGGGTTGGGGCTGGCAGGGGGCCGGGCCGGGCTGGGGGGGCCGGGGGCCGCCGTGGGGCCGGGCCGGGGGCCAGGAATGCGCTGGCCCCCCGCCAACGGGCAGCGCCAACAAAGCAGCCATTGTCTGCGCTGAGTGGGGGGGCGCCCGGGCGCCTGGGTCCCCCCCAGCACCCCCCCGTACGGCTGGGTCCCCCCCCAGCGGCAACCCCCATCTGCCCCGGACACCTGGGTCTCCCCAGCACCCCCACCCCAGACGTCTGGGTGTCCCATTCCCCCTGCACCCCCACCATTCCCGACGCCTGGGTCCTCCCCAGCACCCCCACGCTCCCCACGGGGCCCCAGGGCTCCCTTCACTCCCCCTGTCCCGGGGCCCCAGGCGTCCAGGCAGGGGAGGGGCAGGAGGACAGGTCCCCTCCCCCGTTTTGGCCCCGCCGCGTCACCCAGCGGAGTCAGGGGTCAGCAGGGCGCGTGCCGGGTCGCGACCTCTGCAGGGGGGTCGCGTGGCAGGCACGTGCCACCCCACCCCCACCGCCTGCCTGGACGCCTGGGTCCTCCTCCCGCAGCCCCTGGACTCGGGGCAGACCCCAACGCTCGGTGCCGGGAGCAGGGGGGCCCAGGCGCTCTCAGGACCCCCATCCCACAGCCCCCTCTGTGCCTCAGTTTCCCCCCCAAGCCCCGAGCTGGACCCAGCGGGTCCCCATGTCCCTACAGGTCCCCAGCCCCACAGCAGCCCCACAGCCTCCCCGCGTCCCCAGCCGCAGCGGGGGGTTCAGGTGCTGTTGGGCAGCTGTGCCCCGACCCCCCCGCAGGGCCCCTCCCCCCGCACCTGCGTCCCCTGGACTCAGGCGTCCAGGAGGGGACCCAGGCATTTGGGCGGCGCCAGCAGCGACTGCGTGCGTCACCCGCGCAGACCCCCGCAGCCCCTATGAATCCTGCGACCCACGGGGACCCCTACAGCTGCTTGCAGCCCGACAGGCGCTATAGACCCACCTGGAGCCCCACAGACCCCCAGACACACAGAGGTCCTGGCGGAGCCCTATAGAGCCTATGGAGCCCTATAGCTCCACCTGCACCCTGAGACCCCAGAGACCTACAGACCCTACGGGTCCCCCTGTGGGTGCCCACAGACCCAGACAGACATGTATGGACCCCCCGCAGCGTGGAGCTGGAGCCCCCGGCAGGGAAAGGGACCTCGGTGTCCAGGCGTGCCCCCCCAAAAAGGCAGGCGGGGGGTGGCAGGTGGGCACCACCAGCATGGCCCCGGGGCACACGCATGTGCAAGACAAGAACAGGGGCAGGTTGGGGCGTCCCTAGCATAGGGGGGGGCTATTGCAGAGGGTGTGGCACACCATGGCATGGGGGGGGGGGTCCCTGTCATGGGGGGGCTATTGCAGGGGGAGGTGGCACACCATGGTACGGGGGTCCCCAGCATGGAGGGGGTCCCCATCCCAGGAGGGTCCCGCTGCGGGGCTGCGGTGCCGCAGCGCGTTTCGGGTGCCAACAAGCGCCGCCATCTTACGCATGGGGGGGGGGGGTTGGCACCGCGCCCCCCCCGGCCTGCAGCAGCCAAAGGGCCCCCGGCAGGGGGGCAAGGGGGGATGCCAGGGGGGGCCAGGGGCCGGGGCCGCGCATGGGGCCTCGTGCCGCGCATGGGGGCACGGTGCCAACCGGGGCCATTTTGGCGGCGCCGGGCAGGAGCTGCATTGGGGATTTGAGCCCCCCCCCCAGCCGGGCAGCAGAGGGGGTGGGAGTGTGTGAGGGGGGCTGCAGGGCCCCCCCGTGGACATGCTCAGATTTGGCACATGGACCTGGGGGGGGATTTGTCCGGGGGGGTGTCCAGGGAGGGGGGGGCAGAATACACATCCCAAACTGCCCCCTCCTTCACCCCCCAATGCACACGAGGGACCCAGGTGTCCAGGCACACCCCCCAGCAAGGACCCAAGCATCTGGGAGCTGACCCTAAGCACCGGTAAAACGACCCAAAATCCCTCGCTCCAGCCCCAGAATTGCACCTCTCCCTGGCAGGGAAGATGGGACCAAGTGTCCAGACTGGAGTCCCCCCTCCATGCACACACACACGGCTCTGCCCCTGTGCCCCCCATACACGTGTGTCCCCGTCGCAGCCCCTGCAGCACGAGGCACGCGTGTCCCCCCACGCTGGCTCAGCGCACACATGCATGTGTGCTGCTGGTGCCCCGCAGGCATGAGGGCCGGGTGCCTGTTGCACGCCCATGGCCCGGCCACGGCAAAAGCATCTGCTGGGAGCCCGGCCCATGGCATGGCACGGCTCGGTGCACAGCAGAGCTCAGCGGACGGCATGGCTCAGGGCTTAGTGTACGGCACTGCTGGGTGCATGGCGTGGCTCAGTGCTCGGTGCACGGCAGAGCACGGTGCAGTGCAGAGCCCGGTGCACGGCACAGCTCGGGGCTTGGTCCAGCGCCCAGCTCGGTGCACGGCACGGCTCCGTGCACGGCTCACGGTGCACAGTCTGGCACAGCGCATGGCACACGGCTTGGCACGCGGCACACAGCACGCAGCGCGTGCTTTGGCACACGGCGCGGCTTTGTGCAAGGCACGCAGGGGCTGGCACCCCCGGCCAGGGCCACCCCAGGTGGGCATGGGGAAGGGGCTGGGGAGGGCCACGGGTGGAAGGGGAGCCCCGGGCAGCTGCACAGAACCACTGACACTGCTCCGGCCCCAGGGCTGCCGCAGACCCAGCCCAGCCCCGGTGCAGGATCTCTCCGGCGCCCACTGGGGCTGCAGGTGCACCCGGGGCATCGCGGGGGGACGGTGGCCCCCAGGGCCCCTCCGGAGCTGGGGCGGGGGGCACAGCCAGGAGCCTCAGCCTGCAGTCCTGGCATGCGCAGCAGCTCCCGCCGCCCCCTGGCCACGCTGTCGGCTCCGGCTCAGCCCCCCACGCTCCCCGCCGGTGGCACTCACCAGGTGCGTGGACGAAGTAGGCCAGGTAGAGGTCAAGCTCCTTGATGGTGACGCCAATGTGGTGGGGCTGGACGCAGAGGCCGGGGCTGGCGCACTGGGGCGCCTTGGCCAGGCGCTCACCGTCGGTGCTCTCCAGGGGGACGCCCTTGAAGAGGATGACCATCACCAGGTCCAGGCGCCAGACCTTGTCGGCCTGGCGCAGGCAGTCGATGCGGCGGATCTTGCCCTTCTGGTCGGGGTTGGAGAGGACGCAGCAGGGCGCCTTCTTGCCGGTGACGGAGAGCACGAAGTCCTCGCGGCACTCGGGCCGGATGTCCTTGCGCAGCTTGGCCAGGAGGCGCGAGGCCCACTTCTGCTTGACCTCAGGCTTCTCACCCAGCAGCTCGTCCTTGACGGCACGCTCCTCCTCCTTCGACATCCGCTTCTCGTGCTTCTTGAAGTACTTGCGCTTGCGGGCCTGCAGGTTGAACCAGGTGTAGGAGAAGGCCCGGACGTGGGGCAGCAGCGCCTCGATGAAGGGGTGGAACTCATCCTGTGGGGCAGGGCGGCGTCAGTGGGGTGGCTGCCATGGGGTGGCCGCGGCCCCGGCAGCTCCTGGGGGACCTCCATCCTGCACAGGGAGCTCCTGGGGGGATGGCCCCATCCCACACGGTGGGAGCATCCCTGGGCATGGCCCCAACCTGTACAGGGAGCACCCGGGCGGATGCCCGTGCCGGGCAGGGGGAGCATCCCCAGACACGGCCGCATTCTGTGCAGGGGGCTCCCAAGGGCACCCCAGTCCTGCGCAGGGAGAGCATCCCTGGGCACAGCCCCATCCTGTGCAAGGGACCATCCCCAGGCACAGCCCCATCCCAAGCCCCTGGGGATGCTCAGCTCAGCCCTGGGCATCGCTGGGGGCCAGGGCTGCAGGATCCAGCCCCAGGAATGGCCCTGCGGGGCTGGGGGACTGGGGCAGCCCTGGCCCGGGGGGACGTGCTGGGCTCCCCGTGCCCAGCTGGATCCGGGGACGAGTTGGCTCCCAGCCCCGCACGGCCCCGCGGTGCTCCAGTGTCCCCATGTCCCCGGCCTCGCTCAGCTCTAGGTCGCCGATTAGATCCTGTCCCAGCCCCGCTCAGGCCCCCGACTCGGTGCAGCCCCGGCCCCGTCCGCCATATCGCCACAGCCCCAGCCCCGTCCGTCCCCATCCGGCCCCCGGTGACACTCCTGCTGCCGTCGGGGCTCGGCTGCCCCGGGCACGTCCCCAAGCCGCCTGCCCAGTCCCCGTCCCCAGAGCCGGTCCCTGCTGCCAGCCCCATCCCTGGTGCCACCGATCACCATCCCCGTCCCCATCAGTCCCCGTCCCCGGTGCCACCCCCTGTCCCCTGTACCCGCTGCCAGCGCCACCGGTCCCCAGCCCCTGTCCCCGCTCGCTGGTGCCGTCGGTCCCCGGTCCCATCCCCGGCCCCAGCGCCACCAGCGCCTGTCCCCGGTCCCCGTCCCCGGAGCCGCCGGTCCCGTCCCATCCCATCCCGTCCCGTCCCCGTCCGTACCATCGCGGCGGCTCATCCCGGCCGTGGGCAGCTGCCAGTTGGGCCCCGGCGGGGCAGAACCGGGGGCGACAGACGGGGACGGGGGGCGCTACCGGGGGGGAAGGGGTTAACGGGGGCTACCGGAGGGGGGGGGCGGGGCGGGTCCGGGGGGCGGACACTGCGGGGGGGGCTCAGGTACCGGGGGTCCCGGTCACCTGGAGGGGACCCAGCTGCCAGGACAGCGCGGGTCCCGGGGCGCGGGGGGTCCCTGTCGGGGGGGGTCCCGGTCCGGGGGTCCCGGTGCCGCCGCGGAGCCGCCGCCGCAGCCGCCGCCGCCGCCGCCGGGCGCGGAGCGCGCGGAGCCGCCGCGGCCCCTTTTGGCACCGGGACCGGCGCGGCGGTGGCCAATGGGAGCGCAGCGCGCGGGGGGAGCGGCCGCCCCATTGGCCAGGCCGGGGGGGGGCGGGGCCGGGGGGGCGGCGGAGTTCGGGGCCGGGACACGGGGAGGGGGGGGGGGCCGGGGGCAGCCGGACGGAGCGGGCCCGGGCGCGTGCGGGCGGGCGTGCACCGGGCGCGCTCCGGCGGGGCCGCGCGTGTGCCCCGCGAGCCCCGTGCGTGCGCCACGCGTGTGCAACGCGAGCCCCGTGCAAGGGCCGTGCAAGGCGGCCGGCGGGGCAGAGCCCCGGTGCACCCGCAGCCCCGGGGGCTTCGCCAAAACACGGGGATCTGCACCCGAAGCCGTGCCGGGGGGGGTGTCACCGAGCCCCCCCGACCGCACTCCTCCCGCCAAAGCCCCGCGCAAGGGGGTCGAGCGAGGACGCCGGGGCCGCGCGCGCATGAAGGGCCCGTCCCGGGGGTCCGGCCCCCCCCCCGACACACCCCGAGAGGGGGAAGGCCCCGGATTTTGGCCGCTTTCCCTGGCCCTGCGGCGGCCCCAGCGCGGAACGGCCCAAAACCTCTGTTTCTGCCCCCAAATCCCCGACGCGGCGCTTGGAGCCAACACCCCCCACCCCCCCGCCCCATAATTAATTCCCTCTGTGTGATGAAAAAAACCAAAATTTGGGCGTTTCGTCGGCGGGGCCGGGTGGAGGCTCCCGCGCATCGGTGCCCGCGCGCCTCCCCAGCCCCAAACCTCGCAGCTTTTGCCCCAAAACCACCGCGGGGGGGGGGCAGGGGGGCCATGTACAGCGTTGCTTCCCGGCCCCCACCCCCTTCCTGCCCTGTTTTGCTTTGGAAAACCCATGAAATGGGATGCAGCGGCACTGGCATGGAGGGGGGGGCACAGGAAGAGGGGGCACCCAGGGGCTCCTGCCCCCCCCGAGGGGGTCACACAAGAGGTCATGATTCCCACAAGGGGTCGCGGCTGCATGATAGCTCCACTCACAGCACCCCCCGGCCGAGCCACCAGCAGGGGCAGGGGGAGACCCAGGCGTCCGGGCCCCCTCCACCCCACAGCCCCCTCCCCTCCCAGCTGGCTGCAGAGGACCCAGGTGTCCAGGCCTGCCAGCACCTGCTTGGGCACAAGGAGGGCTCCCCGATGCCTGGGTCCACCTGGACACCTGAGTCCCCTCCTGAACGCCTGGGTCCCCTCTGTGCCTCAGGGAGGGCACTGGGGTGGGTCGGGCTGGCAGAGGGGGAGTTGGTGGCCCAAACGCCTGAGTCCCCCGGCAGCCCTGGCGAAGACAAAGAGCCGCCAGGTCAGGCCCACGCCGCCCGGATGCCTGGGTACGCCCGAACGCCTGGGTCCCCTCCCAAACGCCTGGGTCCCCTGCCCACCCCTCCACCGGGAAGCTGGGACTAGCGTGGAAGGATCTAGAGCCTTGGCCACCAGGGTCTGCCTGGATGTCGGGGTCCATGCCCGAGGCCAGGGTCCCCTCCCGGACGCCAGGGTCCCCACCCAGATGCCAGGGTCCGCGCTGAGGCGGGGTCCGGCCCCAGTGCCGCCAGGCTGCCATTGGCTGCGCCGGCCCCGCATTGAGCCGCAGTCTCGGGCGAAGCCACGTCGCCGCGTCCGCAGCTGCGAGCGCCCGGCAAAGCGCCAGCGCGGCGGCGGGGGGGGCGGCGCCGGATCAGGAGGGAAAAGCCCAGAAAAAACAGAAAAGAGGGAAAAAAGAAACCCCCCCCCCCTCAGCCCCCCCGCCCCGGCAGCGCCCGCCCTCCCGCGCTGCTGCCAGCTCCCCCCGGCCCTCGGCTTCGCCGCGAGAGAAAACAGCCCAAAACAGCCGGAATTGCCGCCAAAAATCCCCCCGGCGGCCCCTGACGCCGCTGCCAAGACCCTCCTGTGCAGGGGGGGGCGGGGGGGAGGCCGGGGGGGGGGGGGGGCGAGCAAGGGGCGTCCTGGACCCCCGGGCGGGGGAGGGGGCGCGGCCATGAGGGACCCCGGCACCAGGCCGGGAGCTGCTGGGACCCAGGCGTCCTGGCGGCCTCAGAGAGAACGTGCCGGATGGTCCTGGCAGGGGACTCAGGCATCTGGGGGGGACCTAGGCATTCGGGGGGGGGACCCAGGCACCCGGGGGGGGGGGGACGCAGGCATCCGGGCTGTGCAGAGGAAGCTGCCTGCTCCCCTGCCCGCAGCCACGTGGAGGACCCAGGCGTCCGGGCTGCTCGAGGGGAACCCAGGCGTCTGGGCCCCCCCCCCTTCCCCACACAGCAGAGCTGGGGATGGGACCCAGGCATCCGGGCCATGCTGGGGGGCCGGGGAGGTCACAGCACTGGGGGAGACATGCCGCAGTGGCTCGAGGCGGTGCCGCAGCACGCAGGGCCGATGCAGTTTGGCACCAGTGGACCCAGGCGTCCGGGTGTGCCTCCTCCCACCAACTGGGGAGGGGACCCAGGCGTTCGAGCTGCCCCCCACCCCCCCAAACCCCACTCCCTCCCCAGAGCGGACCCAGGCGTCCCGGCCCCCCCCATGGCCTCCTGCCAGGCCAGGCCAGGGGGGCCCCGCAGTGCTGCCGCGTCCAAGAAAGCTTTTTGTGGCCCATCAATAATTCAGGGCCCCCCTGGCCCGGCCAAGGGCTCCTCCATTATTGATGCCGCCAGCACAGCCCCGTGGCTGGGGGACATGGGGGAGACATGGGGGGACGCAGGGAGGGGGATCAGCAAAGCTGCGAGTGCCGCAACACAGGGGTGCGGCAGCACAGACAGCGAAGCACACATACACGTCTCGCCATGCGTGTGCAGGGCCTGCACAGCACGCACATGCCTCGCCACGCACATGGCTCCTCGCACGCGCAGGCAGCACACACGCCACACAGACACATGGCACAATGGCACGCGAATACACCACGCGCAGGCAGTGCATGCCACGCACACGCACCCCCCGGCATGGCACCCACGCGTGTCACCCGCCCCCACCTCGCACGGCCCCGGGCGCCTCGCACGGCCTCGCACGGCCTCGCACGTGGCGGGGGGGCGGTGCCTCCCCCGCACCGATTGCATCAGCCGGCGGCGCGGCCCCGCACAGCCACGCGTGGGGCAGAGGGCCCTTGCACATGCCTCACATGCTGGCACAGGCATGCACACACATGCACTGCACCTTGCACATGTGTGTTGCACACCTGGTACACGCAGGGATGCAACAAGGGCAGTGTGGGAGTGCACCCATATGCAGAGGCACTGTGCACACATGTTGCACACACGCTGCACAGGGAGATGCACACGGAGCCTGCAGGCGCAGCTGCCACGTGTGCACGTCGCCTGCACATGTATCACGCACGATGCATGCATGGCACATGCACATGCGCCCCATTACATATGTATGCACCCAGCCCCCGTGACGCACATGCGCATCCTCTCTCCCCATCACGTATACCTGCACCCCTTTACATACGTGTGCACGTCCCCACTGTTACACACGTGTGAGCCCCACCCCCCGCTGGGCACTTTCATCCCTTTGCACACCCCAGCCCCTACAGCCTATAGGTGCCCCGTGCACCGCCCTGGTCCTCACTGGGCCCTATAGGCGCCAGAAGGGCTGGCGGCAGGCTGGGGGGGGCCCCGCATTTTGAGGGGTGTTGGAGCACCGCATGCCCCTTCCATCCCCCCCCCAGCCCCCCGAGGCAGCTTGCACCCTCTGCAGGTCCTGGCACTAGCAGGGCCGAACCTAAGAGCTGCGGGTGCAGGGCACACCCCGCGGCACTGGGGGGGGGGTACCCTGCAGCGATGGGCACCGCCACAGCCTGCGGCAACAGGCCCTGCAGCAGCGCCGTGCCATGCTGGGCTGTGCTGTGCCGCAGGCACTGGGGCACATCCCAAACCTGCGCCACACGACTTCCCCTGACACCACGTCCTGCCCCAGCACCCTGCTTGGCAGCACGCCCTCAGCTATGGTCTGCTGCCCTGGGCATGCGGTGCACTACCTATCACATATGTCTCACATATGTGTCCTGCACATGGCACGTGCACAGTGTGCCCCCCAGCACACGCTGCACTGAACCCCCAAACGCGCATTACGTTATGTGCCGTGATGTGCACATCGCACCCACAGTGTGTGGCACATTGCGACCCACCGACAGCAGCATCTTGTGCTCTGTGCCGCACCTTGCGCCGGCCACAGCACTGTCTTGTGCCGCACCCTGCACAACACCAGCCACAGCACCCTGCACCCTGTACCGGGCATGGCACTGCGCACAGCACCCTGTGCTGCACCCGCCTATACCACACGACTATAGGGGTTGGTGATATACGTGTTGCTGTGGCCATCACCCCATGCCCCCAGGGTGGGGGCTACAGGGGCTGGGGACACGCAGCCCCCTCATCCCCCATGGCGCATGTTGGGCTGCCTGCCCCCCATAGGAGTTGTGCAGGCACGGGGGGGGCTGTGCAGGGACGGGGGCTGGGTTGTGTGGGGACGGGGAAGGCTACGTGTTTTCCCCCGTGCTTTGCAGAGGAAATGGCCACAGGGGCGTTTTGTGCAGCTGGGGGGTCCGTGGGTGCCCCTGCTCCACCCCAGGAGTCACCAGGTGGTGACAGTAACGGTGATGTCGTGACAGTGAGGATGAGGGCGACCCACGTCACTCCCAGACTGTGCTACGTCCCCCAGGGTCCGGCCCAGGGCAGGGGGTGGCTCCGTGTGGCGGGGAGCCCTTGGCTGGGGGGGCCTGGGGGGACCCTGGCCCAGGGAGCAGCCACGGCACTGACAACTGGAACCCGGTGCTGGGCTGGGGGCTGCATCCTGCTGGGGGCTGGGGCCACGTGTGCCGCCACAGGGGTTTCACCCCAGAGGCTGCGGGCTACAGCACATAGAGAGCGGCCACTGCCTGTTACAGCGGCTATAGGGGACGGGGACTGTAGGGGACGGGGACTGGTGCTGCGCCGGTGGCAGACAAAGTACAGCCCATGCCTGGTCGGCTACAGGGCCTGGTGGCAGAAGCCGCCGCTATGTGCTGCTATACATGCCGCTATAGGTGCCGCTATAGGTGCCCATGGCTGGGCACAGCGGCCAGATCCTGCGTGCACTGGGGGCCTGGCCCTGCGCCGGGGCGGGGGGGGGAGGGGGGGCGGGATGATGGCACCAGCCCAAAACCGCCCAGAAACGGCTCAAAAGGGAAAGGGGGGGTGAGAAGCGAGCACATGCATGTGAGCATGCGGTGCCAGTGTGCACACGCACGAACACACCTTGGCACACTCAGGATTGGGCCCGTGAGGCTGCTGTGCATACGTGTGTGCATGCACGTGTGCGCATAGTGTGAGACTGCGGGTATGCACAGGGGTTTGCACACATGTGCAGAGTGCAATCGTGCACACACACCAGCAAGCACATACATGTGGCTATGTGTGTGCATGCGGGAGCACACACGTGTGCAATTGTGTGTGCAGGAGGGAGCACACGCCTGTGCGCTGGCATGGGCAGGCTGGCTCACAGGCGTGTTGCTGGCGTGTGCAGGCAGGGGCACACGCATGTGCAATGGCGTGTTGCTGGCGCGTGCACACGCGTGTGCGGGGCGGGCGCCGAAGCTGCGAGAAGCGCCGCTGGCTGCCCGCCCAGACGCAACCGGCCGCCAAAACCGCCCCGAAAAGCGGGAGAAAAGGGCAACGGCGGGGGGGGGGGGGGGGGGGGGGGGGAAGCAGCAACGCCCGGCGGGGGGGGGGGGCGGGCCGCCTGAGCGACCACAGCAGGACCCCGGGAGGACCCCAGGACAGCCGGGGGGGGGGGGGGGGGAAGACCCCCATGCCACAACCCCCAAGACGTGCCCCCACCCAGAACCGCCCGACGTCGCCCCTCCCCACGGACCCCCCCAGCCCCCACGGACCCCCGCAGCCGCCCAGCAGCGACTCCCCCTCCCCACGGCCCCCCGCAACACCCCAACAACCCCCCCAGGACGAGGCGTCCCCCGGCCCTGGTGCCCCCACGGGGCCCTCACCCTCGCCCGGTCCCCCGGACGCCCTCCTATGGGCCCCGGGGCCACACCCCCCCGGGGCCGAGATTCAGCCCGTCCCGGCGGTGCCCACAGGCACAAAACACCCCGTGGGCCCCGACTGCCCGGTCCCGCGGGGGCCCGTGGGCAACACCTCCCGTGGCGCGAACGCCCCCCACTTCCCCGTGGGTGACCCCTGCCACGTCTTCCCCCGCCGCGGGAAGGGGCTTCGCGGCGACACCGGGACGGGGGATCCCTGGGCGCTGCCCCACTCCGGACCGAGTCCCCCCGCACCGGGCCGCCGGCGGGCTGGGCACAACCGGGCCCCCCCGCACCAGGGACCCGGCCGGGGCCGCGCCGGGACGCAGCGCCGCGGGCACCGGCCTGAGGCGGCAGCAGCCCCGAACTGGACCAGCCCCCCCGGCAGCCGCGCACCGGGAGCGGCCCCAGCACTCACCCGGGGCCCCGGTCCCGGCGGAGAAAGACGAGTCGCCGCCCGCCCGGTACCGGCAATCGGGGAAGGGTCGCACCCCCACCCACTGCACCCCCATTTTGGGGGGCGCAACCGTTCGCGGCGCGCAGCAAAGCCGGGACCGGACCGCCCTTTACGGACCCGCCGATACCGTACGCCCCCCGTTACCAGACCCCCCCGCTCCCGGCCGTACCTGGGTGAGGCAGTACGGGGAGTACATGGCGGCGGTGTCAGCCGCGGCGGGGCATGGCGGGGGGGGGGGGGGGGTGTCCGGGGATGCCGGGGGTCCCGGGTCCAGGGGTGCCGGTGCCGGCAGAGCGCGGGGAAAGTTTGCCCGAAGTTGGCGCCCGCCGCACTTTTGCCGCGGGAAGCGCCAAGCGGGCCCCGCCCCCGCCAAGCCCCGCCCCCTGACCCACCCCCTCCCCGCCCACGCCGGAGCCGGGTCCACCCACACGCGGCGGGGGGCCCGCCCCCTCTATCGCGGGACACGCCCCCGCCCCTGTGGACACGCCCCCGCCGGGATGGGCCCCGCCCCTGCCGGGATGGACGGGGGCACCACGGGGGGGCGGGCGGGGGACACGGGTCCCCCACCTGCCCCGTCTGCGGCCCCGTCCCCGCACGCGCCCCCGGTGCGGGGACCCGCAGCCACAGGACCCCGGCAGGCAAGACGACCCGGGAGCTGCTGCGGGTCCCTGCTGGTGACAGTGACAACGACAGCGGTGGCAGCGGGGAGAGAAGCAGCGTGGTCCAGTGACGGCCACGGTGACCGTGCCGTGACAGCAGTGGTGGCACCGACAGTGCCGGCGGTGGTGGCTGTGGCGGTGACAGTGCCATGACAATGACAGTGCTAGCACTGGTGACCGTGTCGTGACTGTGCCAGTGACAGTGGCAGTGACAGTGCTGTGGCAGTGTGTGTGACAGTGACAGTGGCAATGGCAGTAGCGGTGACGGCGGCGGTGGCAGCCTCATCTGTCATTCCGGCTGCGGCCGAGTCCCTCCGCCATCTGTCACCACCCAGTGCCAGCGCTGGCACCGCCACCACCGCCACCGTCACCCCTTCGCTGCCGGAGGCACCGTCACCACCACGGCCTGAAGCACCAATGGGTGGCACGAGGGACCCTGGCTTTGAGGCACCCCAGAGGTCACCAGATGACCCGGGTGTCCCTGGGCCAGGGAAGCCGTGGCCGTGAGGGGACCCCAGGATTGTGTGTGTGTGTGTGAGGTCTCAGCATCCCCCCTCCCCACTCGCCTGGGTCCTCCCGCGGGTGGGGGAGGGGAGGGTGGGCACAGCTGTGGCCCTCCCCCACGCTGGGCTGCTGCCACAGAAGGGGGGGGGCACTGCCATCCTGTGGGGGACACGGGAGGACACAGCTGCACAAAGCCCCCAGCCCTGCCTGGCCCCCTCAGGCATGGCAGGGGGGACCTGGGGATGGGGAAATCCCAGGCATCCGGGCACCCGGTGTCCCTTGTGGCCAGGGGGGACCCAGGCGTCCAGCGTGTGCGAGTCCCCGTGTCCCCACGCACACGCGTGTGCAGCCGGCGTGCGTTGCCCAGGGCCCATTGTGGCCCCCCCCCCCATCCCCACCAGCTGCTCGGGGGCCGCCAGCACCAGATGTGCCGCCGCGACCGGCTGGGCCCACAGATGGAGTCGAGTGCGGGGGGAACGGGGGACACGGCGTTCACACACACCGCCACACGCAATGACATGCCCTGACACGCCATAACATACAATGATGAGCCCTGACACACTGCAACATGCTCTGACACGCCGCAACATGCAACAACACGCCCTGGCATGCTGCGACACGCCAGGACAGGCACTGACGCCGCAGCACATCACCTGCCAGCCCTGGGGACACGCGTGGGATGGGGACCCAGGCATCAGGGAGGGACCCAAGGGTCTGGGCTGCACCACCTCCCCCCCGAGGCTGGACAGGAAAAACCTGGGTGGGGAGAAATGCCCCCCCTGGAGGTAAATCCGGGGCTGGGGGGGTCTCAGCAGCAGGGAGGGACAAAGGCAGGAGCGAAGGAACTGCAGAGGCCCCAAAATCGGGCAAAACTGCCCCAAAATGGGCCAATTTCCAGCCCCTCCCCTTGGCCGGGTTTAGGGGGGCCCTGAGTTCACGGGGGGGATGGGGGACGGGAGCCCGGGCACCTGGGTCCCCCAGCTGGCATGGGGGGAGCCGGGGGCTGCAGTGGGGGCGGGGGGGGTCCGGACACCTGGGTGCCCCAACCCGGGGAAGGTTCTGGGGCGATTTCGGGGGATTTTTGTCTCTGGTTAGCGGCGGATTTTCGCCGGCTTGCCGAGGCCTGGAAGCCATTAGGTCTGCCCCCCCCCCCGCCCCCGGCAGCTCCAGCCAGAGGAGGGGGGGGGGCGGACCCAGGCGTCCGGGGGCCCCGGCCCCCCCGTGGGGCCCACGCGGGGAGCGGTCCCAGGCGTCCGAGCGCCCCCCACTCTCTTCTCCCGTCACCCGGCTGCACGCCCCCCCCGCGCCCCCCCCACCCCCTCGCAGGGGACCCAGGCGTCCGGGGGCTGCCCCTGGGCGCCGGGGGGCCCGGCCGCGGGCAGAGAGGGGTTAACGCCGCCGAGCCCTTGGCAGCGCGCCCCGGGGTTTGGCTGCGACTGAAAAGGTTTGGGGGGGGCGGGGGGGAGGGGCGAGGGGGGAGGGGAACCCGCGCCGAGCCCAAATCCGCCCCCCCCCCACGGGGGAGGGGCGGCCGTTTCGCAGCATCGCGGCGGGGACTTTCCCCCCCCCCTCCCCCGTTTCCAGCGCCGTTTTGGGGTCCCCGCCGTCCCCCGCCCCAAGGAGGAGCCCCCTCGGGGTCCCCCCAACGCCCACGGGGTCCCCACCCCCACGGGGTCCCCCCCCGTTATGAGATCCCCCCGTTACGAGCCATCCCCACTACCGGGGCTCCCCGTCCCCTTTGGGGTCCCCCCACCCCCGGCTGCCGCACCCCCGCCCCCGGCTCCGCCCCCGCTCCAGCCCCCCCCGCCCCTGCCCGTCACCTCCCCGCCCGGCTTCCGCCCGCGCCTTCAGCCGCTTCCGGTCCGTCACTTCCGCCGCCCGCGCAAGATGGCGGCGCCCCTGGGGCGAGTGCTGGCGGCGGCGCCGGGCCGGGCCCGGGCCTCGCTGGCGATCGCGGCCCCAGCACGGCCCTACCGGGCGGCCCCGCTGCGGCGCCGCAGGGGCCCAACCCCGGCCCCGGCCCCATCGGACTCCGCGGACCTGCGGGCGGCGGCGCGGCGCTTCGGGCGGCTGGGGGAGGCGGCGGGGGTGCCAGCCTGGCGGCTCTGGCCGGACCCCGAGCGGCTGCGGGCCGCGGAGGCGGAGGAGCGCGAGTGGGAGCGGCCGCTGCGGGAGATGGAGGCGGCGCTGGACCGGCGGGAGCGGGAGGAGGCGCGGCGGCGTGAGGAGAGGTGGGGCGGGGCGCCGGGGGCGGCTCTGGGGGCACTGGGAGAACTGGGATCGGGTGGGGGAGACTGGTGGAACTGGGATCCGGGGGGGGGGGCACTGGTGAAAACTGGGAGAACTGGGATCAGGTCGGGGGAGGCATTGGGGGTACACTGGGAGAACTGGGATGGAGGCTGGGGGAGGCACAGGGTGGGGGGAGAACTGGTGAAAGCTGGGAGAACTGGGATGGGGGCTGGGGAGAACAGTGGGCACTGGGACTGGGGGCACACGAGGCACTGGGAGAAGTGGGACCAGCTCTGGGTGGGTACTGTGGGTACACTGGGAGAACTGGGATGGCGGCTTGGGGGACACTGGGGAGAACTGCAGGCACTGGGAGAGTGCAGGGTTGGGGGGGCAGGACTGGGGGTGTCCCAATCCCGGGGGTGTCCCTCCTCTGTCCCCCCAGGCAGCAGCTGGTGGCCCGCAGCCTGGCGGCGATGCCGGCGCGGGTGAGTGCCTGGCGGCAGGAGCGAGCACAGGCACGGGAGCGGGCGCAGCAGGAGGCGGCGCGGCGGCAGCGGCTGCTGGCCGAGGCGGGGCTGGGGGGCCCCCCCCGGTCCGGGACCCCCTCCCACGGCAGCCCCCAGGCCCAGGCGCTGTTGCAGGACCTGGAGCGGCAGCAGCGGCGGGAGGAGAAGCGCCGCCGGCGGCAGGAGCGGGAGGAGGCTGCCCGTAGTGCCATGGCTGCTGCCGAGGCTGCCGCCGCCTCCCGCCCCCCTCCGGGGGCCTCCCCCCAGAGTGCGGGGACTGTCTCCTCCTGAGCCCGCCCCCCCCCCCCCCAAATCACACCCACATGGCCCCAAAATGGGTTTAAAATTCTGCATTTAATCTCTTCCCCCGAATTGTGGTTCTTCCCGCGGTGCTGCCCCCCCACCCCCCAGGGCTGAACGGGAGAGGGGGGGGTCGGGGGGGGGGGGGTTCGGGGGAACAGGAGAAAGCGGTTTGCGGAGCACCCTCCCCCAGTGTGGGGGGGCTCCGGGGCCTCCACCAATTGCTGCTGCTACCTCAGGGCGTGGCGGGGCTGGGGCCCAATGGGGGTCCCAGTCCTGCCCCTCCCCAAAAGGCAGAGCCACACCCACAGCCGTGGGAGGGCTGTGCAGAACTGTGTCCCCCCCATGCTGTGGGTCCCCCCCCAGGAGAGAGTGTGGGCCCCGTGCCCTCCCCACCCCCTCCCCAGAGGTGGGGGGAGGGTGGGGGGCGCCTGCCCCCACCTCTCAGTCATCATCAAAGTTCTGGCTGAGCAGGAAGTTGGCTGCCAGGTTCTCATTCTTCTCGCAGGCAAAGTAGGCCTGGATCACCAGGCTCTCGGGGAATCCCAGTGCCTTCAACTGCAGGGGAGAAATGTTCACTCTGGGCCCTACTGACAGCCCAGGGCAGGCACAGCTTCCCACTGCCACTGTTAACGCTGGACCCTAATGGTAGCTCTCCCTGTGTGCTGCCCCCCCCCCCCCCCCGCCCATTAACTCTGTACACATTACCAATTGGGAGCATTAAATCTGGTCCCTAACAATGACTGAAAAGCAGCTATTGCCTTTCTGGTTCCCACTAACAGCTGCTTTCTGATGCTGTTAACTTTGGAGCCCAACAACCACAGCCCAACCACTGCCACATTTAGAAACTGTAAAGATACTGTGCCTCCTACCAATGTTAGAGCTGTTATAAAGGCCCAGAGTTAAGTAGGCTGTTTTCCCTGACTTCCTCAACGCTGTAAACTCTGGTTCCTACTGATGGCTGTAAGTTACCTGCACTGACTCATGCCCGCAGATCAGCCACACTGCCAACCCTACTCCCTACTAACAGCAGGGAGCTCCCCCTGCAGCCTGCCAATGGCCGAGAGCCAGTGCCCCTATACCCTTACCCTTTCTATGGCTTCTTTTTCCTGAGGCGTCACCTGGATGTAGTTCATCTGGGGGGACTCGTCCCCGATGGCGCCCATCTCCCCCTCGAGGTCACCCAGCTCCCCCAGTGGCTCATTCAGCATCTGGATGAACTGCTCCTGGTGCTGGCTGATTTGCTGGGGGGGGGGAGGGGAGGGGGCTGAGTCGAGGGTCCCAGGGGGTTCCAGGGGGGTCCTGGGGGTGTGGGGTACCTGGAGCAGCTGGGGGTTCTCCTGGCCCAGCTGCTGGAGCAGGGCGGGCAGCAGGGCCGGGTTCTGCTGGATCACCTGCCGCATGTTCTGGAACTGGGGCTGCTCCCGCAGGAACTCCAGTGGGTTCTCCCCTGTGGGTGGGCGGGGTCTGACTGGGACACACCCCCACCCTCCCCAGGGGGAAGAGCCTCCCCAAGCACCGCCCCAGGAGGTGGGGCCAGACACAACCCCTCCACCCACTGACCACCCCCACCCGGCCAAGCCACACCCACAAGGGGGGCGGGATCCACCCCAGGCCACACCCCCACCCAGTGAGGGCCCAGTAGAGCCACACCCCCGAACGAGGAACCAGGCAGTGCTTCCCTGGGGATAGTTCTTAGCACTAGACCCCGCCCCCATCAGGAGGAGCATTCAAGCCACATCCCCAGACCAGGAGCCCACCCACCCCCCAGGGAGAAATCCCAAGCCCCGCCCTGACAGGGCAGAGCCTACCAGCACCCACTGGGGTGTGGCCAGTCACGGCCCCACCCAGTGGGCGTGTCCCACGCGGCCCCCACCCCACTGACCTTCAGGCGCCGGCTGCTCCGGGGGGCGGCTCTCCTGCACAGGTGGGCGCTCGGGCTCCGGGCTTCCGGGGATGCCCTGGGGGCAGGGGGGGTCAGGGGATGGCCCTGAGGCCCCCCCCCCCCCTCGGGACCCTCCCCTGCGTTGCCCCAGCCCCCATCTCACCGTCAGCAGGTACTCAACGGCACGGTGGGGGTTGTTGTAGCTGGCACGCAGTGCGGCCACCACCCGCTCCCGTTCGTACCCCATCGACATGATCTCCGTCAGCATCGTCTCGTACTCCGAGCCCGTCACTGCCAGTCCCGCATCAGTGCTGGCCCTGGGACCTCCCCCCAGCCCCAAGACCCCCACCTCCCCTGTCCCTCCCATCTACTTTCATTGCCCCATAACAAGGACCCAGAACTTCAAAGACCCCCATTTATCTGTCCCATTCCCTCACCTGGGGACCCCCAAAACATCTTCCACTTCCACGACACCTCCCCCTTTCCTCCATCCCCACTCAGGACCCTACCCCCCCTCCCCCCATTCCAGAGCCTTCCCCATGTCAGTGGCCACCACGTGCTGGGAAGCCCCCACCCCACCACCTTTCTGGGGACTACAAGTCTCTACACCCCTGAGATCCCTTCACATCCCTTCCCCTCATGCCCTTCCCCTCACCCAGGGGGCCCCCCATCCCCTCCATCCCGCGCCCCCTGGCACCCACCGAGGGTGGAGGCGGCATCGGCCGAGCGCCCCATGCTACCTGGGGGGGGAACAGAGCTGCGGATTCAAGAGAGAGATGTGGCAGCCGAGACCTTTCTGGGAGCTCCAGGGCACAGCTGGCCCCCGCAAAACCCCCTGTGGTCCCCCAACCCCACCCCTCACACTGGCCCAGCCCCAGCCCCCACTCTGCTGCTCCTCCCCCACGCCATGTTCTCTGTGCTAGCCCCTACCCGCCGCAGCCCCCCCAAATGCTTTGCTTTAGTCTCTCCTGTCCCCCACATCCCCCAACCACAGGGTCTGAAAGAATTAGACCCCCCCCCAGCCCCCGATTCCCCATCCTTGGGGCTCAGCCCCCCCCTTACCCTGCTGCGGGCTCTGAGAGGGTGAGCGGAGGGAGGTCATGGGATGGCGTCTCCTCGCTGGGGGCAGCCGGCGGCGGGGGGACAGCATCAGCAGCCGGGGGGGGCCCTGGTGCTGCGGGAGGCTCCGAGGCACTGCCAGCTCCAGCCTCGGGGGCTGCAGTGCCCAGTGCCGACTTGGCCTGTGGGACGGGGTTGTGAGCGGGTGTGGGAGCCTGGGAGGGTCCCGTTTTGCAGGGGGGAGGGAGGGATCTGGGGGGTTCCACCTTGGTCACCATGACGACCACAAAGTTCTTCTCATCGATGCGGTATTCACGGATGGGGACATCATCACTCAGGATCTTCCCGGCATATATGAGCTTCTGCCCGGCCACGGGGAAGGCGTCGCTGCCCTTCTCCGCCTCGATCTTCTCCTTCAGTGCCCGCACCTGAGGGCGCAGGGGGTCAGGGGGTACAGGGAGTCAGGGGCAACCCCCAGACAGGGTCACCCCAAAACCACGGGGTCCCACCCAAACCAACAAAGCAGTCATCATCCCGTCTGGGGCTGGCAGAACAACAGCCTCTGGGGTGAGGCAGGCAGTAGCTGGGGAGGTGCTCTGAGCCCGGCGGGGGTTCAGCCACCCCCGATATTCAGCCACACCCCAATAATTCCCCCTTCAACCTCCCCGGTGTGCAGAGGACCCAGGCATCCAAGCCACCCCCGCGGGGGGCCACTGGGGAGCCCCAGGCTGTACAATGACAGGAACTGCCCCCCCCCGCAACGGCTGACACTGCAGCAGGCACAACACCCGGTACCCCTCTCCCAAAAGGAAGCGGGAGGGGACACAGAGCCCTCCAGACGTGCCGTGCGGGGGGCGAAACCCTCCCCACCCCGCACACGGCTCCATCCTGAGCTGGAGAAAGGGCCAGGTACCCGAAATGACACGGCGGGGACGCAGAAGCCCCGGGGTGCCCCACTCCGCTGGGAGCCGGACCGCCCCCCCCCAGCCCCGCCGCGGGCGGGAGAGAGATCGAGGCCGCCCCGGGCCGGCGGGGGGTGAGGCCCAGCCCCGCCCGCCCGCCCGCCCCGCGCTCCGCTCCCGGCCGCGCCCGCCCGGGCGGCGCTCACCGTCTCGTGCGGCTCCATGCGGATCTTGAAGGTCTGCTGCTGCAGCGTCTTCAGCGTCACGGTCACCGCCATGGCGCGGCGGCGGCTCCTCCCGGCGGCCCCACAACATGCAACTCACGCCGCCGCCATCTTAGGCGCCCCGCCGCTTCCGCCACGTGACGCGCGGCCGGAATTGCGTCACCGCGCAGGCCCTACCCACCTTCTCCTCAGTCACGTGACGCAGGGACGAGCGCGGGCCCCGTCACGTGAGGCGCGCGGCGGCACAAAATGGCGGCGACGGCGGGAAGATGGCGCGGGTGGAGAGATGAGAGCGAAGGCGGCGGCCGGGACGAGCATTAATTTAATAGAAACCAGATCGCGACACCCGTACAGTCACGTGCGCCCGCGGAGCCGCACCCCCGGCCGGTACCGGGGGGTTTCTCACCCCCCCACCCCCCACCCCCCGCCCCCGCGGTATCGCGCCCGGCGCCGTTCCTGAGTCCTCGCCCCGCGGGGGGCCCGGCCCGGCCCCCGCTCCCGCGGCCGGGCGGGCGGCGGCGCCCATAGAAAAGAGTCCAGGTCTCACAGAGACATTACGGTCCCGCCCCGGGGCCGGCCGGGCCGCACCACCCCTCACAGCTCGTCCCGCGGGGCCGCCTCCTCGGCCTCGGCCTCAGGCTCCTCCTCGTCCTCCTCCTCCTCCTCGTCCCCGTCCCCCTCCTCGTCCCCCTCCTCCTCCTTCTGCTGCTTCTCCTCCTCCTCCTGCTTCTTCCGCTGCTCCTCGTCCTGCTGCTCCTTCATCTTCCTCTCTGCCTCCTGCAGGACACGGCAGAGGTCACTGGGGGTCAGCAGGGGGTCACAGGGTGCAAGCCCATCCCCTCCCCTACCTTGGTGGCCCCCCAGGTCTCGTTCCCAATCTCCTCCGCCAGCTTCTCGTCATCCGTGATGAGGAAGTTATCGAAGATGGTGCCAGACTTCACCTGTGGGGGATGGGGTGGTCAGGGGGCAGCACACAGGACCCGGGGGGGGGTCTCCACCACGCCACCCACCTGCCAGAGGTCAAGGCCGATGACACCAAAGCTGTCATAGGCGTAGAGGTGGGGGTCAGGGCTGTACTCAGGGTTGTCAATCTCGGGGTGCACCCACTTCCCCTTGTAGTCAGGATTGTCAATCTGCTGGGGCCTCCACTCACCCTGGGGGGGAGGCGGGGGGGGGTCAGGCAGGCATAGGGAGGCACAGCCCATGCCCTGGAGACCCCCCCAGACCCCAGCCTCACCTTGTACTCAGGGTTCTGGATGACGGGGGGCTCCCACTCCCCATCCATCTCCTCATCCCAGTCCTCTGGCTTCTTGGCATCAGGGTCAGGGATATGCTCCGGCTTGTCCCAGTCCTGGGGGGCCAGGCAGGGTCAGGGCACTGCCATGCCCCCCAACCCCCACACACACACCCAGAGCCCTCCCCCACCTCAGGCTTGGTGTCCTCAGGGTCATCGATCTTGGCCCGCTCATCCCAGTCATCAGGTTTCCGGGCCTCGGGGTCCTTGATCTTCCTGGGGGGCAAGAAGTCCCAGTCCTCCTCCAGGCTGCCTGACTCCACCCGCCCATTGTCGATCTTCACCTCATAGGTGTTGTCAGGCCGGACCACCAGTGTGTAGAGGTGGGTGAACTCATCATCCTGCAGGGAGGGCAGCTCAGCAGGGCCCAGGACATCCCCTCCCGGGGCAGGGCCCAGCCCCTCACACCCCCCACCCACCCACCTTGCAGCGGATGTCCTTGTTGATCAGGACATTCTTCCCCTTGTAGTTGAAGATGACATGGACTTTCTTGGTGCCAGGGCCGCAGATATCGGGGCCTGGGGAGGACAGGGGGGTGAGGGGGGCCCCCTGCACACTGCCACAGGCAGCCATGGAGGGGTGGGGCCAGGGACCCACCGAACATGATGTTGTACTCGGAGTCACCATGCATGTCCTCCTGGTTCAGGCTGGCCGGGAAGAGCTTGACATAGCCACCACCACAGTCGATGTTCTGCTCATGCTTCACCGTGAACTGCACCACCAGTGTCTTGTCCCGGTTGCTGAAGGGCTCGAAGCGGGAGGAGATGGCGTAGAACCGGGCGTCCTGGCTTGTCTGGATCCCTGTGGGACATGGGTGTGTTGGGGCAAGGGAATGCCCGGTCCCAGGGGTCCCCACCCAGCACGGCCCAGCTGCCCCCCTCACCTTTGTCCTTCTCAGCATCACCATAAAACTTCCCAGCGGTGAGGACGAACCGGCCATAGTCAGGCTTGTGCTTTGATTCCACCCACCGGTGGGTCCAGGCATCTGCAGGAGAGGAGTGCTCAGGACCCCAAGCCCCCTCCCCACAGCTGGGGAGTCTGTTCTGTGCCTGCTCCCCCCCCCATCACAGAGCCGGAAGCAGGGCAGGTCCCAGCTGGGCCCATCACGCTCCAGAGGAGCCCATCGAGGAGGGCTGCCCACCTGCACCCACAGCCAGAGCTGGGGACCCAGAGGAGCCCATTGAGGAGGGCTGCCCACCTGCACCCACAGCCAGAGCTGGGGATCCCCACATTGCTCCTCCCCCCAGTGCTGGGAACCCCAGAGGAAACTCAGGTCTTGGGGTGTCTTTTGCTGTGTGGCTGCAGAAGGATTTGGGATACTGGGGAAGAACCAACCCCCAGCACAAGCCACCTCCTGTCTGGTCTCCCCACATTGGGAACAGCCCAGCCCCCAAATGTCACTCTCCAGTGAGAAGCCCCTACCCCTTGGGGGGGCCCCCACCCCTGGCAGCCCCCATCCACTGCCTCTCTGGCCCCCCAAGCTGGGGGGGCCTCTCAGCCCCCTGTATCCTCCCAGGGCCTCATTCCCCAGCCCAGGGCAGACCTCCTACACAAAGTTCTCCCCAGGACCCCCCATTCAAGTGGGCCCTGATCCTTCCCTCCATCTTCTTCCTGACCCCTACCCCTCTCCTAGATATCTCAGCCCCCCTTATCTCCCCCAGTTCTACCCGGGGACTGACCCAGAGCCCTCAGCAACCCCCCCCAATGACCCCTACCCTCCTCAGCCCCAATCCTTCATCTGCCATATGACCCTCATCCTCCCCAGCACAGGTGAGACCCCTCACCCGCCCCATCCTTCCTATACTCCCCCCATTAACCAGGACACCCACCACCACAGACACCCTGCAGCTCAGGGGAGGCCTCCTGGCTCCCCCATGCCCTCCCTCACCTCAGGGAACACCCTGGGTCACCACAGCTGCCTCCCTCACCTCAGGGAAGTCCCTCACAAGCCTCTATACCTCAGGGGACCCCCCAGCCTCCCACCACCTCAGGGACCCGCCCTAGGTCCCCTTCACCTCAGGGGACCCCACGGATCCCCACAGGCCCCACCCTCACCTCAACCCTCTCCCGCCCAGGGCACCCCCGGCCCGGCCCCCCCCCCCCCCCCACCCTCACCTCCGTCACCGAACTCCTCCCGGAAGAACTGGGTGGGCCCAGCCGCCGCCAGCGCCACGAGGGCGCCGAGCACGACAGGGAGGCTGAGGCGGCTCATGGCGACGGTCCCACGCGGCACTGCCCGGTCACTCTCTCCCTCCCGGCCCGGCGGCGCCCGGCACTGCGGAGGGGGGCGGTGGCAGCGCCGCCTTTTATACGCCCACCGCCCCTCGGCCCGCCCCCGGCCCCGGCCCATTGGCCCGCGCCCGCGCAGGGCCCGCTCCCATTGGCCGCCCGCCCGCTGGCCGGCGGCGACGGCGCCCCCGAACGTTGGCGTCCCAGATGGCCGCTTCCCATTGGCTAAGCGCGACGGCCAATGAGGAGCGACCACGCGTTCGGAGGGAGACGCCCCCCCCACCCGCGCGCTCCTGTCCTCCCTCCGTGGGGTGCGTCACCGCAGTCACGTGGGGCCGGGCGCTCTTAAAGGACCCGGCCTCCTGCGGACCACGTGGGGGGTGGTGCTCGCCATCCCATAGTGGCACCGGGAAGAGGACTGGAGCCCCGACATGGCAGGGGAATGCGGGGGGGGGGGGGGGGGTGGGACACACAGGACAGGGGGGTCTCCTTCTCGTCTCAGGGATTTATGACCTAATATGGAGCTGTGATGCAATGATGATGCAGTATGGCCCAATGATGTCATAGCACATGTGAAACCCAGGAAGGTGCAGGCCTGGGGGCTGCACTAATGAAGCTCTGGTGTCCCCCAGACTTGGCCCCAAGGGCCATCGTCATGGCAACAGGGTGCCTGGGGTCAGTGTCACCGCAGCAACGGGCCGGCAAACCGGGGCGGTCGTTGTCATGGTGACAGGTGTGGGGGTGACCGGGGGCATCGCTGCTGCCACCGCCAGTGCTCCCTGGCACAGGGTAGGGCAGGGAACCAGCCTGCTGCTGCACGGGGTCCCTCGCAGGCTCAGGGTGCACGCGGGGGTACGTGGTAAAGTCGCCTAGCGCCTCACGGCGTCACTCTGCAGCCTCACGACGTCACAGCCCTCCCGCAGCACCCGGCGGTCTCCCCGTCCCAAAGACACCCGTGGGACCCTGTCACGCTCAAGATGGCGCCTCGCCACACTCAAGATGGCACCCGTCGCGCCCCGCCCCGCGCGGCGCCAGCGCTTCCGGCCGGCACGGGGAGCGCTTCCGGTCGCCGCGATGTCGCCGAGCGTGGCCGAGCTGCTACTGCAGCGGCTGGAGCGGGAGGCGGCGGGGCCCGGCGGCGGCCTCTGCAGCCTGGAGGCGGCTGCCGCGCTCGGTCTCGACCACCAGACGCTCGTGGGCGCCGTCAAGAGCCTGCAGGCGCTGGGGGAGGTGGGAGCGCCGGGGCAGCAGGGACGGGGCAGTGCACGGGGAGCCCCGGGGTGCCGGTGCCGGAGCTGAAGCTGAAGCTGACCCTGCTCCCGGCGCCGATCCCGGTGCTGACTCCAGTGCTGGTGCTGGTGGCGGTGCCGATCCCGGTGCTGACTCCAGTGCCCGTGCCGGTGCCCGCAGGTGATCGAGGCGGAGGCGCGGGCAGCCACGCGGTGGGAGCTGAGCCCCGAGGGTGCGGAGGTGCTGCGGGACGGCAGCCCCGAGGTGCGGCTCTTCCGGAGCCTCCCGGCAGAGGGGCTGCCCCAGAGCGACGCCATGGTGAGACCGGGGGCACCGGGAGGGGGCGGGGGGGGGGAGGGCGTCGGCGGGCACCGGGTCCCTCACGGCTGCCCTGTCCCTGCAGAAGCTGCCCGGCGGCTCAGTGGGCTTCAGCAAGGCCATGGCCAACAAGTGGCTGCGCCTGGAGAAGGGGGCACCGGGTGGCCCCCGCGTCTTCCGTGCTGTGAGTGTTGGAGGGGCTGGACGGGGGTCCCCTGGAGCCAGGAGTGTCCCAGGGGGGACGGCTGGGGGTCCCCCGGAGCAGGGAGCATCCTGGGGGGGACAGATGGGGGTCCCCTGGAGCTGTGAGTGTCCCGGGGGGGCTGCCGGGGGTCCCTGTTGGGGCTGTCCCCAGCCCCATTGGTCCCTCGGGGGGTCTGTCCCCCACCTTGTCCCGATCCCCGGTCGCCCCATGACATGGCCGTCCCTGTCCCCGGTGCCCCGCAGGTGGCAGAGGTGCAGGACGGGGTGCAGGAGAGCCTGCGCCAGGTGCAGCGGGGGGAAGCCGAGAGCTTGCCTGAGCGCGACCGTGCCGAGCTCAAGAGGAGGAAGCTGCTGCTAGAAGTGTGAGTGGGGCGGGGCGGGCTGGTGGGGGGGGGGCAGGTTTGGGAGCGCCCCCCCTGACCCCCCCCCCGCCCCCCCCAGCACTCTCAAGTCCTACTGGATCCGCAAGGGCAGCGCCTTCAGCACTGCGGTGGCACGGCAGGAGACAGAGCTGACACCGGAGATGATTGCCACGTGAGTGGGGGGGGGGCGGCCCTGCCGTGATCCCTGACCCCACTGTGACCCCCTGACCCCACCCACAGAGGCTCCTGGCGGCAGCGACCCTTCAAGCCCTACAACTTCTCGGCGCTGGGGCTGCCGCCTGCCTGCGGCCACCTCCACCCCCTGCTGAAGGTGCGCTCCCAGCTCCGCCAGATCTTCCTGGAGATGGGGTGAGTGGGGGGCCTGGGAGGGGCCTGGGGGGGCCCTGGCCGGGGGGTGCGACCCCCCCTGACACCGCGGCCCCCAGGTTCACAGAGATGCCCACTGACAACTTTGTGGAGAGCTCCTTCTGGAACTTTGATGCCCTCTTCCAGCCTCAGCAGCACCCGGCCCGTGACCAGCACGACACCTTCTTCCTGCAGGGTGGGTGCTGGGGGTGGGGGGGGATACGGGGGCCCCCCCCAGACCCCACTGATCTCCCCCCCTCGTGTCTGTGCCCCTCTCCAGACCCCGCTGAGGCCCCTGAGCTGCCCCCCGGCTACACGGCCAAGGTGAAGAAGGTCCACTCGCAGGGAGGCTACGGCTCGCAGGGGTGAGGGTGAGACCCCAGGGTGGGGGCGGGGGCAGGGCTGTGCCCCCCCCCCACTAAGCCCCCCCCCCCCAGGTACAAGTATGAGTGGCGGTTGGAGGAGGCGCGGAGGAACCTGCTGCGCACCCACACAACGTCTGCCAGCGCCCGCGTGCTCTACCAGCTGGCCCGCCAGGTGGGATGGGTTTGGGGGGGCACAGGGGAGCTTGGGGGGAGGGGCCCTGCCTGACCCCACCCCTCCTTTGCCACCCCCCAGGAGAAGTTCTCCCCGGTGAAGTACTTCTCCATCGACCGGGTCTTCCGCAATGAGAGCCTGGATGCCACTCACCTGGCCGAGTTCCACCAGGTGGAGGGGGTGGTGGCCGACCGCGGCCTCACCCTCGGCCACCTCATGGGCACCCTCCGGCAGTTCTTCACCAAGCTTGGTAGGGGGGGTACTGGGGGGGCACCTGGGGGGGGCAGGGGCTTCCCAGGGCCCCCTTCACCCCCCTCCATTCCCAGGCATCACCCAGCTGCGCTTCAAACCAGCCTATAATCCCTACACGGAGCCCAGCATGGAGGTGTTCAGCTACCACAAGGGTGAGGGGGGCCCCAGGGGTGTGCATGGGCTGCCCCCATGGAGCAGGGGGTGTCCTGGGGGTCTGCGTGGGCCCCCAAAGGAGCCCCAGGGTCTGCATGTGCACCCACAGAGCGGGGGAGAACTTGGGTGACTTTTTGGCATGGCAGCCAGCTTAGCCTTGTTCTCTCCCCTATGGAGTGGGGGGCTTTGGGATACCCCTGTAGAGTGGGGGGGTTCTGGGATGGCCCTGTGGGGTGGGGGTCAGCCTGGCCTCAGTGTCTCCCTGGGGGGGGGGGGGGCGGCTTTGGGGTGTTCCTATGGCGGGGGGGGTCTCTGGGGTTCCAATATGGGGTGGCCTGGTCTCACTGCCTCTGAGGTAGGGGGTCTCTGGGCTGCCGCATGAGCAGGGCCCCTGTCTCACCCCTGTGGGGCGGGGGCCCCCACCTGCCCCCAGGACTGAAGAAGTGGGTGGAGGTGGGGAACTCAGGGGTCTTCCGCCCTGAGTTGCTGCTGCCCATGGGGCTGCCCGAGAACGTCTCCGTCATCGCCTGGGGGCTCTCGCTGGAGCGGTGAGTCAAGGGGCGACTGGGGGCCCCGCATGGGGAGGGGGCCATCCCCACCCCCACTGACCCCCCTCTCCTGCGGCAGCCCCACCATGATCAAGTACGGCATCAACAACATCCGGGAGCTGGTGGGACACCGGGTCAATCTGCAGATGGTCTACGACAGCCCCCTCTGCCGCCTGGATGCCTAGACCCCATCCTCCCCGGGGGGGTGCCCCCTCAATAAAGCCCTTTTGTCCAGCCAGGTGCCTGTGTCTGTGCCGGGACAGGGACCACGCGTGGGGCAGCGCTCGGGGGGGGGGGGGGTTCGTTGTTCCCGGGAGGCCCCACAGCCTCACACAGCTCTGAAAGGAGCTGCACCCACAGACGCTTCAGCCCTTCAGCCATGACCGCGGCTCCCCACGACCCCCCGGGGTGCCTCAGCCCGGCAGCCCCACGCCGGGGCACCTCCTCGCTCCTCGACCGGCCTACCCCCGGCCACAGGCCGCCCCCCGGTGCGCCCCGACCGTACCGTCTCCCGGCACCATCGCGGCTCCGTCTCCTCAGCGCCCGGCCCGGCCCTTCCCGCCTTTTCCCGCGCCGCCTTTCATTGGCCGGCCCCGTCACCCAGGCGGGCGCCGATTGGCCGGCGCAGGTGCCCGTCGCCCACCGAGACCCCGCCCACCGTGCTCTCCTCAGCGTCGTGAGGGGCGGCTGCGGGTCCCGCTTCACCCTCCCCAGGCTCTGGCCAGCGCGAGTCCCCGGTCCGGTGCCTGGCCCCTCCACCCCGGGCCCCGCTTCCCCAGCCGCCCCCCGGGTCCCCAGTCGCGGCAGTGGGACCCCCCTGGGGCTGAGCGTAGGCCCCGAGCAGTGGCACCGGAGCCAGGCGGGTCCTTCCCCACCCAGTGACCCCGTCGAACCTGGCTGCACCCCAGTCCCCAGCCCCCAACGGCCGCCTGCCCACCAGGGTGGGTATGTCGCGAAAGGAGCATGAGGGGCCCGAGCTGGAGGCGGCGGCGGGCGACAGCCCCTTCATAGGGCTGGGCAGAGATGAGACCTCCAGCGAAGACCCCGACAGGTAACACGTTTTCTGCTCTCCATTGCCTCACACTTTTGACCTAAATAGGTGAAAAAAGAGCATACAGGGAGCGACAACCCCACAGGCAGTGCAGCGAGGGGTGTCCTGGGTGACACACACATCCCCTTGTCCACGAGCCACCACGTTCATTAGTGGGGTTCCCAACGTTTCCCAATTAATGTGACCAACCGGGCAGGCTGTCCCCTCCCTGGCCAGGGCAGAGCACGGCCCCATCCCCGTGAGGTGCGTGCCCCTGACGTGCAGGTCCTGTGTTTTGGCCGAGGACGGAGGTGCTGCCCGCAGCCCCCCGGCCCAGCACGGAGGCAGCACTGGACAGCCAGGCCTCCCGGTACTTCGCGGCGCTAGATGCCAGCATCGGGGGCCTGCAGCAGCGCACGCAGCAGCTGATCGACAGGGTGAATGACAGCCGCAAGGAGGACCACACCGTGATGAGCAGCTTCAGGGAGAGTCTGCTGCTGAAGGTGGGGGCCAGGGAGCGGCGGGGGGCTGCTGGCGCAGGGGGGAGCAGCAGGTGAGGAGACCCCAGCCCACGCCAGCCCCTTGCTGCTGAGCAGGGCTGCACAGCCATGCAGTCTCTGCTTGACGCGTTTAATCGCATTATTCTGCCCGAATTAGCGGCAGGCTGGGGGGCGGTGAGACGAGGTGTCATGGGGAGGGAGCGCCGTGTGAGCAGCCTCTCGCAGGGCACCGGCGCCAGCTGCAGAGCCTGGTGTGCTGTATGCACCGGTGCTCGCTGCTGTGGTGGGGGTAGCGCCCACAGCCCCTTCTGGGGCGGCTGCAGCTGCCTCCAGCCCCGCTTTGGGGAGCAGAGGGGACGCCAATGGCTCCCCGGTCCCTGCGCAGCCGCTGGCTGCCCTTGGCGTCCTCGCTCGGCTGCGCGCCGTGCCGGACTTTGCTCCCGCTGGCGTCCCTGCAGCCAGGGGGGCCACACCGGCAGGGCAGGAGGGGAGGCTCCCGCAGGCCCACGCACAGATGGCGGCCCGGCCTTGGCAGCTGCAGCCCACGGTGACCCAGCACTTGATGGCTACTGCGGTCGGCTCTCCGGCTACCGTGGGCGCAGCTGGCAGCAGCAGCAGCCAAGCCAGGCCGGGAGCTGCGCCAGCCCGGGCGGCCGCAGCTGCCACCACCCCTCTGGGGACAGCAGCCGGGCGCCAGCCATGCCAGCGATGCTGCCCACCCCCAAGCCCTGGCAAGAGCCATTTCCCCCCTTTTCTGCCCTGGCGCAGCAGGTCTCGGGCCTGGCAGAGCAGCTGGAGGAGCGGCTCTTCCACCTCTACGGCCTCCACAACGAGCTGATCCAGGAGCGGCTGCAGGAGCTGGCGGAGGTGATGGAGCGGGTGGGGCAGGCTGAGGCCGAGCTCCGGCAGGTCTGCCGCACCGTGGAGGCAGCCTACCACGACCTCTGCCTGCAGCCCGAGACCTGACCAGGGCCTCAAATGCAAATGCACAGAGGTCCCCCCAAACCCGCGGGAGCCTCCCCCGGCCCTGCGGCAGCCCGCCTGCCCTGTGAGTGGGGCCTGTGTTGCCGGCTGCTGCTGTGCCAGGGCGGCTGCAAGCGGGAAAGGGGGACTGGCCCAAAACAGCTTTTCCGTTGCTGTTGGTGTTCGGGTTTAGCACAAATAAAAAGAGCAAAAACCCCAAAGCTGAATCCAGGGGGCTGCCAGGGCTCTGCCGCCTGCTCACTTCTGGCCGTTTGCCGGGGCAAACCCGGCCGCGCACAGCATGTGCTAAAGCAGTACCCCCTCCCAGTGGCAGAGCTGTGTCCTGGCGGGTTAATTAATGCTGATGATGCTCGCGCTGACAAACGGAGACCGGCGTGGGGTGGCTTTTCCACCGTTTATTGGCGAGCGGCCACGAGGACAGCAAAGGCACTGGGGCAGTTCACTGGCCAAGAGGCTCTGCGGCAGAGCCCGGCACAACCGGGCTGCCAGGTCCCATTGGTGACACCAAGTCCTGTCAGTGACAGCGGGTCTGTTCGGCAATACCTTGTCCAGTCAGCAACACCGAGTCCCATCGGTGACATGGGTCCAGTCACCGGCACTGCCTCCTCAAGTCCCTCCCCGCAAGGAGCAGACACGTCCCCCACAGGTGACGTCCTGGTCCCGCAAGCGGCAGCATGAGGCCGGTCATGCCGCAGAGCATCGCAGCCACATGCCCCCAGTGCGGTGCTGGGCGCTGTCTTCCCCCACTAGCCCCGCGGTGCTGGCGGCTTGCTGGGGGCAAAGGCCTGGATGCCAGTGATGGCTCGGCCCAGGATCAGTGCATGGATGTCGTGGGTGCCTGCGGGCAAGGGAGCAGCCAGGCCTCGGGGGCGCCCGGCGGTGCCGGTGCCGGCACGACCCCACACCCCTGCCTGGCACGGTGATACCTTCGTAGGTGTTGACGGCCTCCAGGTTCATCAGGTGCCGGATGATGTGGTACTCGTCACAGATGCCGTTCCCCCCCAGCATGTCCCGTGCCTCCCGGGCGATGGCCAGCGCCTTACCACATGAGTTGCGCTTCAGCATCGACACCATCTCAGGGGCCGCCCTGTGGGGATGGGGACACTGACACCCGCCCTGCCACCACTGCCAGACACCCCACCCCCCCCCCCGGCTCCGGGCCCCCTGCAGCACCACCCACCTGCCCTCATCCTTGAGGCGGCCGAGGCGCAGGCAGGCCTGCAGCCCCAGGGCGATCTCCGTCACCATGTCCGCCAGCTTCTTCTGCACCAGCTGGTTGCGTGCCAGCGGCCCCCCAAACTGGCTCCTATGGCAGAGGGGGGCGGTGGGGCCAGGGGACAGGCAAGACCCCCCGGGGCACCCCTCGGCCCCGGCGTTACCTGTCGAGGACGTACTGCCGCGCCGTCTCCAGGCAGGCCTCGGCGGCGCCCAGCGCACCCCAGGCGATGCCGTAGCGAGCGTGGGTCAGGCAGCCGAAGGGGCCCTGGGGTGAGCGAGCGTCACCGGGGTCCCCATCCCATGGCAGGGCCCCTCCACACCCTCCCCGTGCCCCCCCTTACCGCCAGGCCGTCAGCGTGGGGCAGCAGGTTCTCCTCCGGCACCTCCACGTCGTCCATCAGGATCATACCGGTGGCAGAGGCGCGGAGCGAGAACTTGCCCTCAATTTTGGGGGTGCTGAGGCCTGGCATGCCCCGCTCCAGCAGGAACCCCCGCACCCGCCCATCCTCCTCGCACACTGCCCACACCAAGCACAGGTCAGCCGCCGGCGCGTTGGTGATCCTGGGCGGGGGGGCGGGGTGTGGGTGTGTGGTGTCAGGGTCGGGGTGTCAGGGTGTCCCCATCCTCCCGTGGTTCAGGGCTCACCAAGTCTTGGAGCCCCGCAGTGTGTAGGTCTTGGTGCTGGGGTTGTAGCGTGCCCGCGTCTCCATGCGCCCCGGGTCACTCCCGTGGTTGGGCTCCGTCAGCCCGAAGCACCCCAGCAACTCCCCCCGCGCTGGGGGGAGGCATCAGGGGGAATCCCAGGACCCCCACGGCCCACTGCCTGCCCCATGGCCCCCCATGGCCCTCCCTGCCCAGGTGGCTCCTGTGGCTGGGCTCTATCAGCAGCTCCCCGTGTGGTGGGGTGGTGTCAGGGGGACCCCAGGAACCCCATGGCCCCCCCCTTCCTGCCCCATAGCCCTCCACCTGCCCCACAGACCCCCCTTCTGCTCCACAGCCCCCCACCTGCCCCACAGCCCCCCCCCCCTTCCGCCCCAGTATCCCCCATCCCACGCCAGTGTCCCCCCTCGCCTCATGTCCACCCCCAGTGCCGGTCTCACCCAGGGGGGGCAGGAAGCGGTCCTGCTGGGTGGGGGTCCCGTAGGCCAGGATGGGGTGCATGACGAGGGAGGACTGGACGCTCAGCACTGAGCGGTAGCTGCTGTCCACCCGCTCCAGCTCTCGCGCCACCAGCCCATAGCCCACCGAGGTGGTGCCCGCGCAGCCATACCCTGGGGACAGCATCACCCCACAGAGAACCCCGGGCCCCCCCAGGCGTACCCTGGGGACAGCGTTGCCCCACAGAGACCCATGGGCCCCCCCAACCAGAGGAATCCCAGCCCAGCTCCCCCTGTCCCCTATGGCCCTCTGCCCCCACAGGAACTGCCCCCCTACCCCCATGTGATGACCCTGCCCCCCCTCCCCCCACCACGAGACACCCCCAAGGAGGACCATCGCTTTCCTCAGCCCCTCCAAACCCTCTCGTTTCCCCTGGGGACACCCCAACCCCTCCCCAGGGGTCCCAACACTCCCCCACGGCACCCTGCACTCCCCCAATAACACCCTGGTAACCCCAAGGGGGACCCCTGGCCCCCTACATCCACCCCTTGTAGCCCTCCAGCTCCCTTGCTGTCTCTACGGGGACCCGAACTCCCCCCTCAGTGACCCCACAGCTCCCCCAAAGTCTCCCCCACCCTCTGGAGGGTCCCGGTTCCCCCATTGCCCCTCACTCACCTTTGATGGTGGGGCCCAGCACCCCCAGTGCCCCCATCTCAGACACAATCTCCCGGTCAAAGACTGGGGGGGGTGCATGGTGGAGTGTGAGGGCGACTGAGCTGGGGTGGGGGCAGTGGGGCTGGGGGGTCCCCCCACGGCCCTGCAGGGAGGGTGCTTGGGGGGGGTGTGGGGTAGCAGGGACAAGTTAGGGGGTGCTGGGGAGGATTAGGAGGTATTGGGAGGTGCTGGGGGGAGGAAGGGTGTATCTCAGGGGAGCAGGGGGCATCCTGGGGGTATTTGGGGGGTGCCTGGGGGTAATGGGAAGTATCTGAGAGGGGTCACAGGGGTGCCAAGGGGGTACCCTGGGGGGCTGAGGGGCATTTGGGGTGCTAGGGGGGGTGCGGACACCAAGGGAGAAATGGAGGAGATGGGTTGGGGGGCTCGGAGAGCGGTTCTCGGGGGTATTTGAGGGCACGGGGGATGATTTGGGGGAGGATTCTGGAGTTTGGGGTGGAGTTGAGGAGCCGGGGAGGTCGGGGAGTGTCAGGGTACCCTCGTGGCGGTTGGCGTGCAGCACACGGGGCAGCAGCCGCTCCCGGCAGTACTTGCGCAGGGCGTCGCGCAGCAGCCGCTCCTCGGGGGCCAGCAGCCCCTCCAGCCCCAGCGGGTCCCGCCAGTCGAAGGCGGCTGCGGCTGGGCGGGGGGGGGGGGGGGTGTCAGCACCAGCCCTACGGCCGACCCACACATGTGCCCCCCCAGCAGCGAGGGGGCCGGGGGGGGGGGGGCAGTTGTGGGTCTCGGTCCCCTGTCTCCACTCACCCTGCGACGGGGGGGCCGTGCCCCCCCAGCGCACTCCGGTCCGGACCAGGCGCAGCAGCGGGGCGGCGAGTCGCAGCGCCATGGGGGCCTGGGGGGGGGGACGGGACGGCAGCTGGTCCAGGGACACCCAACTGCCCCCCCAGGGGCCCCCCCAACCACTCCCCTAGAGGTCCCCAAGACCCTTAAATACCCCCAAGGACCCCCCTGCTGCCCCCGACCCCCCCTCCCCAACGGCCACAGGCCCCCCCCGCACCGTGCGAGCTCGGCAGCGGCGAACGGGCCCGGAGGAGCCCTCGGCCGTGCCGTCACGGGGGGTGGGGCGGGGCGGGGCGTGACGAGGGGCGTGACGTTAACCCTTGCCTGCCCGGGCTCCGGGGTGGGGCCCAGGGCTGCGGGACCCCCAGACCACTACCCGGACAGAGCCGGGTGGGGGGGAGTAGGGGGGAGATCGGGAGCCGGGGGGGTCCCCAGGGCTGCGGCCGCGGCGCGATGACGTCTCGTGACCCCCCCACACCCCGTCCCCATGGAGGCACACGTCAGGGGGTCGGTGCTGTACAGGCTTTATTGGTCACCCGGGCCCCCCCGGCCCCCCCTGTCCCGGGGGCGGGGCGTTTGCATAGCGAGAATGGGGGGGTGATGATGTCACGTGGGGGGTGGTGAAGTCACCTGCTTCGCCAGCCCTTGCAGTGATGCCAGTTGCTGTAGTGTGACATCACTGCCTACCTGGGATGCATCAGCCCCGCTCAGTGACCTCATGGTGGTGACATCACCGCTCGGCACCAGTCATTGCCCCCACCCCGCTGTCACCACAGCTGTGACATCACCATTCCCACTCCGCCAGTGACATCGTAGCTGTGACATCACCATTCCCACGCCTTCGGTTACATCAGAGGTGTGACAGCAGCACCCCTGTTACACGATAACTGTGACATAACCACTCCTACGCCATCAGGGACACCGTAACTGTGACATCATCAAATCCACACCACCACCACCGACACCATAGTCGTGACATCACCACTCCACCGGCACCAGTTGTTGTGACATCGCTTTCACTCCCCAGTGGCTGCTGCCACCGTGATGTCACGGCTCCCCCTCCCCGAGTGACATCAGAGCTGTGCCCTCACCCCTCCCACCCTGTCTGTGACATCACCACTGTGACATCAGCAGGGCAAGAACCAGGGGCAAACAGGAGACTGGGGGGGGGGGAGAGAGACACCCCAGGGCCGGGGGGGGGGCTGCCAGGCCGATGACATCACACCGGGGCAGGTGAGGGGGGTGTCACAGTATTAACCCTTCGCGTATGCGGGGAGGTGCCGGGGGGGGGGGGGCTGCAAGCCGCTTCCCTGGCCGAGGTGGGCGGGGGCCCCGCATGCCTGGGGGTCCCCCCCTATTTACAGCCGCGGGAGGGGGGAAGCTCAGCGCCCGGGGGGGGGCCGGCGCTCCGGGGGGGGCCCAGCACCCCGTCCCCGTCCGCGGGGGCCGCGCCGGGCCCCACCACCACGATGGGCACCGGGGGCCCCCCCGGGGCGCCCCCCCGCCGGGCCTGCTCGTGCTCCTGCACCGGGCTCAGCGCCTTGGGGGGGCCCCGCGCCGCCCGCTCGGGCTCCTCGCCCCCCGGGGGGCCGGCCTCGGCGCCGGGGGGGCCCCCCAGCAGGAGCGGCAGCTCCTGGCGGCCCAGGCGGCGGGCGGGGGCGGCGGGGGGCGGCCCCTCGGCCGGGCTTTCCCCGTCCCACTCGGCCAGGCTCTGCAGCGGCGGCTCGGCCGGGAAGTCCTTGCGGGCGGCCTCCAGGCCGTGCTTGCGGGGCGCGGCCGCCGCCGCCTTCTCGGGGGGGCCCCGGCGGGCCAGGCGGGGCGACTCGGCGGCCTTGGGGTGCAGCTTGGCGGGGAAGGCGGGGGGCGAGGCGGCGGGCGGCGAGGGCGTGTGGGCCAGCGGCGAGAGCGGGATGCTGCCGGCCGACTTGCAGCGCGCCGCTCGGTACTGCCGCTGCAGCTTCGGGGAGAGGCCCTGCAGCGAGCTGGGCCGCAGGTGGGGCCCGGCCGGCGCCGGCGAGGGCGGCGCGCTGGAGCCCGGCGAGCTGCTGGGCGGGGAGGCCCCTGCGCCGGCGACGGGTCAGAGCCGGCCGCGGGCTCGGGGCCTCCCGCCGCGACCGGGCTCGGGGGAGGCCCCGGGGCCGCGGAGCGCCCGCCCGGCCGCCCCCGCCGCCGTCCCTTTGCGGCTCACCGTAGTGCCCGTTTCCCCCCCACCGCCCTGCCCCAGCCCCTCACGGCCACCGTAGCCCCGTCTCCCCCTCCCCGTCCCTCGCGGCTCGCATAGCCCCGCCCCGGCGCCCCACCCCGCCCCCTTCCCGTGGCCCCGCCCCCTCGCTCGCCCCGCCCCCTTGCCATGGCGGCGCGTACCCGTCTCGGCGGCGCGCGGCGGGAGGGCGGGGTCCCGCGCGCGGGCGTGGGTGGGGGAAGCGGGCAGGCTGTCGGAGGAGGAGAGCGAGCGGCTCAGTGACGTCAGCGAGCGGCTCGTGTGCAGCAGCGACGCCTGTCGGGCCAGGTGCCGGAACAGCGCGCTGCGCCGCCTGCCGGCGGGGAGGAGCGTCACTGCGGCGGCCGGGCCCCGCCCCGCCCCCTGCTCCACCCACACATCCAGCCCCGCCCCCCCCAGTTACCCCCAGTTACCCCCCTCCGTCCCCACCTCTCGTGGCCGCCCCCGGCGCCGCCCCGGCGGTTCCTCCGCGCCATCTTGGCCCGGGCGCTGCGGCGCCGCGCGGGGCCCAGGCGGATGGATGTGTTCTCCAGCGGCGTCGTCGTCACCAGCACCTTCGTCCCGCTCTGATGCACAGCGGGTCACTGCCACGCCCTGCCACACCCCACCACGCCCGGACCTGGGGCCCACCCCCCTGCCAGCACCCACCTCCCCACCGTGACCCAGGACCCCTCTGGGACCCCACCAGGACCCACAACCTGGCCATGACCCATGACCCCCCTATAACCCCACTCTGACCTCCTAGCAACCCTATGACCCTAATGTGACCCATGACCCCACCACAACCTCTCACTCCTGTGACCTTTTGACCGTGTGACCCCACATGCCCACAACCCCCATGACCCTCTCTCCTGTGACCCCATGACCCCTCATGACCCCTGACCTTGAGGATGAGCTCGACGACCTCGGTGTGCACCAGCCCGTGGACAGGCTCCCCATTGACGTGGGTGATGAGGTCACCGGCGCAGAGCCCCGCCTCCTGCGCTGGGCCCCCTTCCTCTACGTGCTGCACCCACAATGCACCATTACCCACAACGCACTGGGGCCATGATGCCCAAGCCCCCCCCCCCCATGTCCCCCTGTGCTCCCCAACCCAGACACCACAGCAGATGCTGCAGACACCCCCCTGTCCCCCCAATGTCCCCCCACATCCCTGCATCCCTACCACCTCTGACAACATGGTGGGCTCTGTGAGTGTCCCCATCCCCACATCCCCCTGTCCCCCCCATCCCCAATGTCCCCCCCATGTCCCCATCCCACAATCCTCCATTGTGTCCCCCCGTCCCTTGCTGACCCACACGATGTGGTGGGCACTGCTTATGTCCCCCGACATCCCTCCGTGTCCCCCCACATCCCTCCATGTCCCCATGTCCCCCAACATTCCCCCATCCCGCTGACCCAGACGACGTGGTGGACGCTGTAGACGTCGCTGTCCCCCAGGTAGACGCGGATGGCACGCAGGGTGAAGCCGAACTTCTTGCCGGGGCGGGGGATGGCGATGGGGGAGCGGGGGGCAGCCACCGCCGGGGCCAGCTCCCGGCCCGGGGACGAGTCCCGCGAGGACGGGTCCGAGGACAGCGACCGTGGGGACATGGGGCTGCCCAGGGGCGAGGAGCCGGGCGCCTCCCCTGCGCCCCCCTGCTGGCACCACACCCACGGACCCAGGCATCCGGGGCACCCACTGCCCCCCACCCATGGGACCGGGGTCCCACCACCCACAGAGACCCAGGCACCCAGAGGAGGCCCCCAGCCCCCGCCCCCCATGGGGACCCAGGCATCCACAGGCACCCCCACCCGTCCACCACCCCCCAGGGGACCAGGGATCCCCCACCCTTGGGACCCAGGTGTCCAGGGGACCCCTGCCACCCACTCACCCTTTAGGACCCAGGCACCCGAGGGACCCACACCACCCATGGGGACCCAGGTGTCCAGGCTGCCCACCAAGCGGGGGGGGGGAGGGGATGGTGGGGTCCCGTGGGGGGAGTTGTGGTCCCTGGGGTGACACCCACCGCTGGGGATGATGACGGAGAGAGCAGTGGCCGACGCCGACTTGGTGACCTTCCCAGGGCCACGGGGGCTGCGCTTGTCACCCCCTGCCTCGGGGGCCACCCCCGGGTGCCGCGGCCGCCGCAGCCCCAGCTCAGCCCGGGGTGGGGGCAGGTCCCCAGCCCGCGGCGCTCGCTCCCCTGGGGGGACGGACTGGTGAGGACCCAGGTGTCTGGGACCCCCCACCAGGGACCCAGGTGTCCAGGACCCCCCACCCCTCACCAGGGACCCCCATGTCTGGGACTGACCTGGCTCCTCGCTGGGTCCATCTGCGGGTCCATCGCGGGGGGGGGCCCCGTTGCGGGGGGGCGGCCGCTCCTCGGTGGGGGCCCCAGGGCGCCCTGGCTCCAGCAGTGCCGAGAAGCGGCGACGGGCACCCGGGGGGGGGCTGCCCTCCCCCTCGGGGGGGGGCCCTTCAGCTGCCGACGGACGCTTCCTGTGGGGACCCAGGCATTTGGGGGGGTTCTGACAACTACACCCCCACACACACCCCCTCTGGGGGAACCAGGCATTCAGGCAGACCCCAGGGGACCTAGATGTTGCCCCCCACCTTGGGGACCCATGCGTGACCCCCTCCTTGGGGACCCCCGTGTGGACACTCACAGCTCGGGCGAGGCCGTGCGCCAGCCGCGGTCACGGGCGAAGCCATCGCGTCTCCCCTCGTCCCGTGGACGCCCCTTAGCCGCTTTCGGCTCCTGCTGCTGCGAGAGCTGCTCCAGGCTGCTGTACACCTGCGCACCAGCACCACCTCACACCCGCTCGCACCAGGCTTGGCACGGGGGTTGCACGAGGATTTGCACGGGGCTGTGCATGAGGGGCCTGCGCTGCACGGCACCATACGAGGTCCTGTGCTTCCCCATGTCCCCACATCCCCCTATCCCACCCCATCACTGTGTGTCCCCACCCCTCTGTACCACCCCGTCCCCCCACCTTGCTGAAGCGGGGGGAGCAGGATGAGAACTGCCGGATCTCCACAGGTTCGTCCTCTGTCGTGTCCTCATCCTCATAGGAGGTGACATGGGGGTACCGGTCCGAGCGTGCTGCAGGAGGCAGGGGTGAGGGGGGAAACACGGGGTGGGGGTCCCATAAGGTGACCCCAGGGGGGCCCAGGGGTGAGGAACCATAGAGGGGGCCCTCCCAGGGACCCACGAGCGTGGCGGGGCTAGAAGGTCCCCTGAGGGGTTGTCCCTGGCTGGAAGTCCTGGGGGGTGCGTGGGGTGCCAAGGGGGTGTCCCCTGGGAGGGAATGTGGGGTGGTCCTAGGGTTGGGGGTCCTTGAGGGGTCCCGAGGTGTTCCCAGGGGTGCCCCGGGGGTCCCTCACTGTCAAAGTAGCTGGTGTCCTCCTCAGACTCCAGATGCGGCACAAACTCAGCTTTCTGCCGCAGCAGCCCCGTCCAGTCGAGTGCCGCGAAGAAGCCGTGAGCCTTCACCTCCTGTGCCCCCCCTGTGGGGACGGGGATGGGGTCAGCAGGGGCAGCAGCCCAGGGGGGAGGGCGGGGGCGGGGGGGGGTCTCACCAGCCCCGAGGCGGCGCAGGGGGTCGGGCTGCAGGAGGCAGGAGATGAGGTGCTGGGCGTCAGGGGGCAGCGCCTCGTCCCCCTCCGGCCACAGGATCTCGTCTGACATGTGGCAGGGACAGAGGGGCACATGAGAGCATGGGGTCATGGCTGCCAGCCCCATCATGTCCCCGTTTCCCCCTACCCATCCCTGAACCAGGGATGACCTGCCCTGTCCCCATGTCACCATCCCCACATACCCGAGATGACCTACTCCATCCCCGTGTCCCTGTGTCCCCCCATGTCCCCATACCAGAGATGACCTGCTCTGTGTCCCTGTGTCCCCTGTGTCCCTCCCATGTCCCCATCCCTGTACTAGAGATGACCTGCCCCATCCCTGTGTCCCCCCCTGTACCCAAGATGACCCGCCCCCTGTCACCGTGTCCCCCCGCATCCCCGTCCCCGAGATGACCTGCCCTGTCCCCTCATGTCCCCCCCCTGCCATGTGTCTGTCCCCATACCAGAGATGACCTGCCCGAAGAGCTCCTCGGGGGTGTCCCCGAAGAAGGGGACACAGCCCACCAGGAACTCGTAGAGGACGATGCCCATTGCCCACCAGTCCACCGGCTTCCCATAGCCCTGCCGCAGGATCACCTCGGGTGCGATGTACTCGGGTGTGCCGCACACCTGTGGGCGGGGTCAGGGTCGGCCATGCCCCACCACACCCCAACGGGCCCGCCCCAATGGCCCCACCCGGCCCCGCCCACCTGCTTGTCGCGGAACTCCCGGGCATCCTTCTCCATATGGCCCTCGTAGAGGTTGGTGGTGAGGCTCATCAGCCCCATCTTGGAGAGCCCAAAGTCCGTCAGCTTCACGTGGCCCAGCGAGGTGATCAGCAGGCTGCGGGGACCCAGGCGTCCAGCAGGGACCCCGGTGTCCAGCATCCCCCCGGCCCTCCCTCAGACCGGTGTCGTCCCCCCGCCCCGGCCTTGGGGGACCCCAGTCTCCAGGCATACTTGTCGGGCTTGAGGTCCCGGTGGACGATGCCATAGTTGTGCAGGTACTCGAGGGCCAGGACAGTCTCGGCAAAGTAGAGCCGGGCCAGCTCTAGTGGCAGCGCCCCGATGTGCTTCAGCAGTGTTGCACAGTCCCCGCCTGGGACAGGGGACATGGGGGGACACAGCAGTATGCATCACAGCATCACCCACCACCATCCAGCACATCCGAGCGGGACGCAGAGCACCCACCCAGATGTAAAACACTGTGTCGGGACGTAAAACCACCCCATCGTGACATAAACCACCCTGTTGTGACACAAACCACCCCACACTGCACTGCCCGGCCCTGTACCACAATGCCCAGCTCCATATTGTGATGCCTGGCCCCATATCATGACACACAACCCTGTATTGCAATGCCCAGCTCCTCATCATACCACCCAGCACCACATCATGATGCCCAGCCCCACATCACAACAGCCAGCTCTCTTATCATGATGCCCAGCCCTGTATTGTGGCACCCAGACCTGTATCACGATGCCCAGACCCATACCATAACGCCCAGCCCAGTATCACGACACCCAACCCTGTATCATGATGCTCAGCCCTGTACCACGACACCCGTCAGCCCCGTGCCCACCTTCGACGTACTCCATGACCATGCAGAGGTGGCGGCGGGTCTGGAAGGAGCAGAACATGCTGACGACGAAGGGGTTCTCGGCGAAGGTGAGGATGTCGCGCTCCACGAACGCCTGCTCCACCTGGTTGCGCAGCAGCAGGTTCTGCTTGTTGATCTTCTTCATGGCGAAGCGCTGGCGCGTGGCCGTGTGCCGCACCAGGTACACCGCCCTGCCGGCACAACAGCACGTCATGCCGCGACAGGGACCGCGGTGTCAGGGACCCCCCCACAGGGACCCCAGCATCTGGGGCCACTTACCCGTAGGCGCCGTTGCTGATGAGTTTGATGGTCTCGAAGTCGCCTTCGCCCGGCGGCTTCTTTGCCCTGGGGACAGCGCTGCGGCCCTGGGGGGACATGGGGTGACACGGGGACACAGGGGGACACAGGGAGGGACACACAGGGACCCTACCCCAGAGCCCACCTCAGCCCCCTCCTCGGGCTCCGGTGTGTTGCTCCCGCCGCTGTCGGGCTCCTCCAGATGCACCACGTCTGCAGGGACAGGGGGTGTGACGTGTGCGGGGACATGGGGTGTCACACGTGTGCACGCCCAGTGTACAACACCCCACGCGCACACCCCTCCAGCACATGCCCCCCCGTGCATGCTCCCACACACGTGCATGCCCCTTGCATGCCCCCACATGTGTGTGTATGCTGCCACAGGCGTGTGCAAACCCCGTGCCTGCCCCGCGGCCGCTCGCACACACGTGTACCAGGGAAGGGGTCCCGTGCCAGCCCCAGCTGCCCGATGATGTAGCGAGGGATGTCGGCCTTCAGCAGCCCCTCGCGGGCCTGGCCCTCCGCTGCTGCCAACAGCTGGTAGAACTCGGCTGGGTCGAACTCCTGCACCAACATGCCCCAGCACGTGTGTGCATGGGGGGACACGCATCATCACACATGTGCACACAGGGACGTGCACCAGCACAGTGCAGTGCACCAGCAGATGGTGTGGGCATGTGCTGGTGCACATGGGTCTGCACGCATGTGAGAGCGTGTGTGAGCACATGTGTGTGCGCACACCAGGACACGTATGTGCACCAGGACACGTGTGCATGCACATGTGCGAGCCCAAACGCGCGTGTACATGTCTGTCGCTGTGCCTGCACCAACGCGCACACACACTTGCCAGAGCACACGGATGAGCACGCGTGTGCTGGCGTGCACTGACAGTCACAGGTCAGTGCACATGCGTGTGGCCCCCCCGGCCCCTCCCGCCTTTGTCTCGGTGGTCCCCGGAATGCGCCGTTGCTATGGCGCTGCCCCGGCAACACGACCGTCACCATGGCAACAACAGTCCTGCCTCCCCATTGGCCGTGTGCAGGGATTGGCCAGGGCGTTGTCAGGGTGACCGGAAGGGCTTCGTCTGATTGGACAGTTGGGATGGTGCAAAATGGGATGGGGGGGGGGATGCTGGGGGGGGCTGTCACAGGGCCGGGATGCCTGGGTCCCCTGGGGATGGGGGGTGTCCCGGGGGACTCACCAGGCACTCGAGCAGCCGGGCAGGGCGGGAGATGATGATGAGGAGTTTCTTCACCAGCTGGGTGATGAAGGTCACCTCCTCCGACTCTGAGCGCTCATAGGCCTGGGGGGACGCAAAGGGGTCAGGGGGTCCCAGGGGACCTGGGGGTCAGGGTATGCGGGGGAGGCACATAGGGTCCTGGGGGGTCCCACGGGCCCCGGGTCATCCCCTTGGGTCTCATTAGGTCCAGCAGGGTCCCACTGGGTCCTTGGGGGATCCTGTTGGGTCCCATTGGGTGCCCTTGGGTGCTGAAGGTTCCCATTGTGCCCTGTATGGCCCTGGTGCATCCCCATTAGGTGCTGAGGGTGCCATTGGGCTCCACTGGGATCAATTGGGTGCTGTTGGGTCCCTTGGGGCACTGTTGGGTTTCACTGAGCCTCTTTGGGCCCCATTGGGTGCCAATGGGTCTGCATTGGGCCCTGTTGGGTCCGTGTTGGGCTCTGTTGGGTGCTGCTGGGCACCATTGGGCCCTGATGGGTCCCTTGGGGCCCCATTGGGTGTCACTGAGCCCCTTTGGGCCCTGTTGGGTGCCAGCGGGTCCTGTTGGGCCCAACTGGGTGCTGTGGCTCACGTCCTGCAGCAGCCGCTCCATGTTCTCCTGCAGCTCGTAGAAGTAGCCGGCGGTGATGAGGCCGTGCCGGGCCTTGGCCAGGCAGTCACGCGCCAGCTCGACCAGCTGGTGCTGGATGAAGCTGAGGGCGCCATCGGCCAGCGGCGTCCCCCCGGGGCCGCAGCCCCGCACAAACTCCTCCAGCCGCTCCTCCATCTGCGCCGTTGCCTGCGGGACCCAGGTGGACGTGCTCCCCACGGCTCCTGACACCCCCACAGCCCCCTGGGGCCCCCAAGACCCCATAACCTCCTCCAGTGCGCCACAGCCACCCCAGACCCCCCCAGAGCTGTCACACCTCCCCCCCAGGAACCTCAGAGCCCCTGTGACCCCCCATAGATACCTCATAACACCCCAAGACCTCCATAACCCTGCCAGGACTCCCCCAAGACCCTATATCCTCCCTCAGTGCCCATTAGCTGCGCAAGACCCCCCAGAGCTGTTCCGTAACTCCCCAACACCCATAGCCCCCCTGCCAGAACCCCCCAAGACCCCATGTCCTCCCCCAGTCCCACATAGCTCCCCCAGCTCCCCATATCCTCCCAGCCCCACCTTGGGGAACCGCTCCTTGTAGACATGGTTCATCATCACGATCTCGTTGTCGTGGGACGAGGGCGAGCGTCCAGGGCTGGGGGGGGCACCGTTGGCACCCATGGGACCCGCAGCATTCCCCCCCCCCCCCCAACATCCCTACCACTGGTACCTGCAGGACCCCCAGCATCCCTCCATGGCATCCCGACGGGGAGCCACAGTGTCCCCATTCCACCTCCCTGATGTCCCATGGCCACAGTGTCCCCGTCACCCTGCTGTCCCCCACCCCACGGTGCCCCGATTCCCCCATGGTGTCCCCAAGCCCCATGGTGCCCCCCATGGTCTCCCCAAAGCTCTGGTTCCCCCCCAAACCCCATGGTGAACCCCAGCCTCCTGGTGCCCTGATTCCCCCGTGGAGTCCCCCCCAGCCTCTTGGGGTCCCCAACCCCCCCAGTGCCCCGGCCCCACCTGAGGCTGCGGGAGCGGGGGCGTGGGGCCGGCCCCCCCCGGGCCCCCCCATCCTCCTCGGCCAGGCTCTCAGAGCTGCCAAAGTGGCGGGAGAGGAAGCGCAGCTCCTCCGGCGTCGGCTGTGCTGGCAGCTGGTGCAGGCGCTCCTGCGACGAGCACGAGGACTGCGCGCCCGCGTCACCCCTCCGACCCCGCGGACCCCCACCATGCCCCATGGACCCTCATAGACCCCCCTACGAACCCCCCCATGGCACCCCACGAGGACCTATGGCCACCCATGGGGACCCGCTGGCCCCACCATGGTCCCCTGACTGCACCCCATGGACCTTCCATGATGCCCCACTGCGCCCCATGGGGATCCCTGGCCACCCACCGACCCCTCCCCAGGCCCCCACTTGTGGGACCCGCACCTAACCCCACAGTCGGACCCGTGCTAGAACCCACCCACAGACCCCTGGCCAACCCACCCCGGACCCCCAGTGACCTCCCCATCAGCCACACCCCCCGCCACGGGGAGGGTGCTCCAGTGGGTCCCCTGGATGTGGGGGGCTCCGGGGCCCCCGACTCACCGAGACAGTGGAGCTGGGGGTGTTGGTGCCATAGCCGGAGGAGGGCAGCGAGGCCAGCGACCATCGGCGCCCATCGGCACTGGGGGGGGGTGGGGGTGTCAGCAGACCCAGGTGTCCAGGAGACCCCCACCAACACCCCTGAGCTGGGATGGGACCCAGGCACCTGGATACCTCCCCCCATCAGCACCTGGATGCCTGGGTCCCCCCCAGACACCCGGGTCCACCCTCCAGTTGTCCAGGTCCCCCTCCCGGACGCCCAGGTCCCCTTACCGGCGGGAGGAGGCGAAGGAGAAGTGGGCCGGGTTGCTGGGCGAGAAGTTGCGGGGACTGTCCAGGGGGCTGCTGCCTGCGGGGGGGGGGGGGGCAGGGCAGGGGGGACAAGGAGGTGACATCACCACTGCCCCGCCCTGACACCCCTGGCCTGCCAGGCCCCACCCACACCGGAGGGGGGCAGGGCCAAACAGATGCAACCCACCCCAGGGGAAAAAGGGGGGCCAGGAGGGACCCCAGGGGCTGGGGGGGGCCCCCCATGCTTTGGGGGTCCCTATAGGTACCAGGGAGGCCAGTGGGGTTATTGGGGCTGAGGGGGGGCAATGGGTCCCTTGGGGGGGTCCCTATTGGGGTCCCCAGGTTTGCCTGGGAGGTTCTTGGGGCCTGAGGGGGGCAATGGGTCCCTTGGGGGGATCCTTGGGCAGGCCCTATGGATCTCTGGGTCTTTATGGGCTCCTTAGGGGGTTTCTGGGGGGACTTGGGGGGTTCCAAGGCCTTGGGAGGGGGTTGGAGGGCAGGGGGGTTCTGGGGGTCTCACCAATGTGTCCGGGCAGTGGCGAGTGGGGCCGTGGGAGCGTGGGGGAGGTGCTGGTCAGGATCAGGCTCTTCCGGTTGCTTGTGCGGCAGCTGGGGGGGGTGGAGAAGCCGTGGGGGGGGGGCCAGGACCCCCCCTCACAGACGCTCCCCCCCATGTGTGTCTTCACACCCAAAGGCGCCCGGGGGGCCACCCACAGCCCCCCCCAACAGGGGGTGCAGGAATGGGGGGTCGGGGGGGGCAGTGGGCATGGGAGGGCTCATGGGGCTGGGGGGGGGGCCGGGAATGGAGGATGAGGAAGGAGGGTTGAGGGCTGGAGGACATGGACGAAGGAGAGAGGAGGATGGAGGAGAAGAGATGAAGGATGAGGATGAAAGAGGATGAGGATGAAGGAGGGATGAGGACAAGGATGGGGATGAGGATGCAGAAGGGATGAAGGCTGAGAATGAGGATGGAGGGGGGATGAGGATGGGGAGGGAGAGGGATGAAGGCTGAGGATGAAGGATGGGGATGAGGATGGGGAAGGGATGGAGTATGAGAATGAGGATGAGATGGGGGGGAGGAAGGCCGAGGCCCCGGGTACCTCTTGGTGCGGCGGAACATGCTGCTGCCCACCAGGATCGGCATCGGGGGGTCCAAGAGCCGGGGGGGGGGGGCCGGGGGCTCCGGGGCGGCGGCGCCTCGGCGGGGCGGGGGGGGGGGGACGCGGCGGCGGCGGCGGCTGCAGCGGGGCGGGGCCGGGGGCGGGGCCGGGGCGGTGGGTGCAATGGGGGTGCAACGGAGGGGGCGATGGGGGGGCAGTGGAGGGGGGGGGGTCTCACCTGCTGCTTTTCCGCGGCAGCGGCAGATCCTTCTGCAAAACGCGGCAGAGGGTGGGGGGCAGCCCGCAGCCCCCCGATCCCTCCGGACAGACCCCCTCCCCGCGCAGCAGCGCTCGGGGGGGGGGGGGGGGAGGAGCACCCCGGGCCTTGCCCCGCTGCTGGGGGTCCCAGGCGCCAGCTCCATCCCCCCCCGGGCCCCTTTATGTCTGAAGCCCCCTCCCAGATCTGGCAGCCCCGGACCCCCCCAGCCCTGCAGCCCCCCCGGTACAGGGTCCGCATCACCCCCCCCAGTGCCGACGCCGCCCGAACCGACCTTCCCGGTACAGGGGCTGCATTCCCCCCGCCCTCCTCGTATCCTCCCTGCCCGGTACAGCCCCCCCCAGACCGGGCCTCCAGCCTCCCGCTACCGACCGACCCCCGCCCCCCCCGCGGTACCGACCCCTCCCGGTACCGACCCCCCAACCCCCCCCGGTACCTGCAGCCGCCGCCGGCGGATCACGCCCGAGTCGTCCATGGCGCCGCCGCTGCCGGTGCGGGGGGGATCCCGGCCCCCCCCCCCCCCCGCGCCCCCGGTGCCCGCAGCCCCCCCCCTCAGCCGCCCGCCGCCATCCTCCGCCGCGCGGGACCCCCGGGAGCGCCCCGCCCCCCGGTCCCGCCCAGCCCCGCCCCCACGGGGGGACCCGGGCGTCTGGGAGGGGGGAACGGCCCCACCGCGGGGGAGGGGGGGGTTAACCCCTGCGCTGCCAGGACCCCCCCCGGCTCGCCCCCCTCCCCTCCGGCGCTGTCCGCGGTGCTGAACCGGCCGCGCTCTCCAGGCCGGACGCCGGGGTCCCCTCGGGGGGGGTGGGGGGGCTCCGGGCCCTACCCCCCGTGTGTCCCTCCCCCCGTGTTAATATTCGGGCAATACGGCAGAGCCCGCCCCCCCACCACGACCCCCCCTCCCCCGCCTCATTAGTGACATCACAACACCATAACCCCCCTAAAAACGTGCCCAAAAGAGGGGGTGTGGGTGGGGCTGCACAGGCCCCCCCCCCTCGGATTAGACCCCTAATCCCCCGGGATTGAGGACATGGCGATTTCCAGGCGCCCGGCCAGGACCGATTAAGTTGGGGGGGGGGGGGAAACACGGGCCAGACACCTGGGTTCCCTTCCCCCCACGAGGGGGGGGGACGGACGACGACACGACAACATGATCATGGGGGGGGGAGCCACAACCCCTCCCCAAATCCAGGGAGTCCCAAACGCCCCCCCCAAACTCCAGCATAATGGGGTCTGTGCACCCCGACCCTGCAACACCACAGACCCCCCAAAAGGTACAGACACCCACCGCCCCCCCACCTCCCTGTGACTCCCCCAACTTCACAGGAGGGAACAAATGGGTTTGTTGCTGCCCCAGGCCCCCCCCCCGCAAAAAAGAAGTGGATTTGGAGGTTTTTTTTGCCATTCTTTGTAAAAAAACCAACCACTTGCTTTATTGGGGGGTGGGGTCCCCTATTTCGGGGAGTTCACAGCTCGGCCAGGGGCCGCAGGCTGCGCTCGTGGAAGAAGCGGTGGGGGGGTCGCCGGGCCGGGGTCCGGGCGAAGTAGGAGAGCACCGAGGGGGGGGCCGTAGGGTCCTCCTTGGGGTCCTCGTCAGCCCTGGGGGGTGGAGGTCAGGGACCCCAGAGCCCATGGGAGGGTCCTGCCCGCCCCCCCACACACAAGGCAAGGACCCCTGTGCCGCTCACCAGTGCATGGGCCCCTGGTGCCCCCCCATTGCATGGGAACACTCCCCCCACTCTGGTCCCCCCCATTGCACAGACACAACCTCCTGCGTCCCCCCCCAGCCCCTCATAGCACAGATAAGGCCCCCTTGTGCCCCCCCCAATTACACAGAGAACTTCCCCTCTTCGTCCTATAGCCCCTTCACCACAGACACCCCCCCCACAGCATCACATTGGGATCCCCCCAAACCTCAGCAGCCCCTCTGCGATCCCCCCACCTCGTACCACTTGACGGGGACCCCCCCGCGCTGCAGCAGCTCCTGCGCCGTCCCCCAGCTGAAGCGCACGAGCTGGGGGAACCCAAAGACAGGCTCGAGGTGCCGCCGCAGCCACTCCTTCGTCTTGGGGTCTGGGGTGGGGAAGGAGGGCCGTGAGGGGCAGCTGGACACTAGGGTCCCCCGGGGGCCAGACCCCTCCCCCGGGCTCCCCCCCAGCCACTCCTACCGTTGGGGTACCCTGAGCCGTAGTCCCGGTCGATGTCACCCAGGTCCTCCACGAACTTCCAGTGCTTCACGGCCCGGTCACGGGCGACCTGGCGGGGGGGGTGTGGGGGAGCAGAGGCATTTGGGGGGGCCCAGAGAGATTATGGGGGTCCTGGGCCCCCCCATGAAACTCACTGCCCCAGGGCGCAGCTGGGTCTGGGGCAGAACGAGGGAGTAGATGTGGGGTGCTGGGGGTGATGGCCCCGGGGGGGTGTGTGTGTTCTCGGGGGGGGGGGGGTTGGTGCCCACCTTGGCGCAGATGCTGGCGGCGCTCACAACAGGGAAGAGCCCGTCGGCTTTGGGGCGCACGGTCACCTCCAGCCCTGGGAAGCGCTGCCGCAGCTTCGCCTCGTACTTCTCCGCTGGCCCCACTGTATCCACGAACACCTGGGGGAGCCCCAGTCCCCCAAAATCACCCCCAGCTCCCCAAAAATCACCCCTGGCTCCTTGATCCATCCTGCCCCCCCAGCACCCCAAAACCCCTGCAAAAGCTCCTCAACCCCCCCAAACCCTCTGCTGCACCCTGACCCCCCTCTCCTCAAAAGCACCCCCAAAGCAGTGCCAAATCAACCTGGAGCCACCTGGCACCCCAAAATCCACCCTAAATCACCCCAAACAATCCCAGACTCCCCCCATGCCCCCCCAAAACACCCCAAATTCACCCCAAAGGAACGCAGAGCCCCCTCCAGAGCCCCAACTCTCCCCCCAAATCCTCAGCCCAGTGAGGGAAACTGAGGCACAGAGGGAGGAGAAAGGTGGGGTTCACCCTCAGCCCAGGGTCCCCCCAGTTCCCCTTCCCTGCACCTGGGTGGCTCCCACACCCTCCAGACCCCCCAAACCCACCTCAGCCACCTGCACCCCAGAGTCTAGCGCGAACTGGATGAGGCCCACGGCTGTATCATGCGACAGCTCATTCAGGTTGTACTTGGCTCTGGGGGGGGCCGGGGGGGGTGTCACCCCCCAGCACCCCAAATGGGGAGGCACCCCCCAGCACCCCGAACTGGGGGGGGGGGGGGAGCAGGAGATGGAGACTGCAGGAACCAGGCTTAGAGAGTCAGGGGCACCCAAAGGGTGCTGGGGGGGCCAAGGGGGGTCCCAGAGGGTTCTAGGGGACCCTGGGGAGGGGTTGGGGGGGTCTCACCACTGCTGCATGCAGGAAGAGATGTGGTTGGGGGTGCCCCAGCAGGGTTTGGGGGGCCCTGGGGGTGTCGGGGGGGGGGGGCTCTCACCGCTGCTGCATGCAGGCAGAGATGTGGTCGGGGGGCAGCACGTGCAGTGCCCACCCCAGGACGTCGCTCGCCGCCTCCAGCAGCCCAAAGCGTCGCTCCCGCTCCCCTTCCGACAGCGTCTTCGAGTCTGGGGGTGCAGGGTGAGGGACCCTCCCGGACTCCCCAACTCCCCCCAGGAACTCCCACCCATCCCAGGACCCCCCAACCTCCCCCCGTGCCCCAAACCCACCCTTTGGACCTCCAAACCTCCCCCCCAGGACCCCCCGGGGCTCCCCACCGGTGCCCCCCCCCCCGAGACGCTCCCACCTGCCACCCCCAGCGCCTCCAGTTCCTCCAGCTTCTCCACGGGGCAGTAGCAGATCCCATAAACCATCGGCCCTAGAGGAGGGGGCACGGAGGGGGTGAGACCGGGGCGGGAAGAAGGAACCCCCCCCCGTGCACACACACACCCCCCCCCGCCCAGTGCAAACCGCAGCCGCGCCACGTGCAGCCGCCCCCCGACCTCACCCAGCACCGGCCCCCGCCCCGCCTCGTCCACGCCGAGGGCGCAGGGCCGGCGGCGGCAGAGGGGGGGCACGGCAGAACCGAACCGCCCCGCGCCCGCCGGGTCCCGCTCCAGCCGCGCCAGCGCCATAGCGGGGGGGCGGGGCTTGGGAGGGGAGGGGCCCGCGCACAGCCCCCTGGGAGATGGGGGTTACAGGGGGCACCCCCATAGACCAGCCCCCCCCCTCCCCCCGGGGGTCACGGCGGGGTCCCGGACGTCTGGATCCCCCGGGGCGGGGGGAAGGGGGGGGGGGGAGTCCCGGCCGGGAAGTGCCGCCCCGGGGCGGGCGGTGCCGGGCAGCGCGGGTGGGGGTTCCCGGAACGGCCCCCGCCAGCCCATATATGGGCATGGCTGCGTCAGCGGGGAAAGCCCCGGCACCGCCCTCTTCCGCTGACGTCGGTGCCCGCGGGCGCTGGGGTCCCACGGGGCGAGGCGGGACACGCTGGGGAGGGGACATCCACACACACAGAAGAACCCTCCACCCCCCCCAGAACACAGCACAATGAAACCCATTATTACAATACAATTATTAAATACAAACGTACAAAAAAATAAACAGCAACAACAAAACACCACCCCCCCCCCCCCTCGGACGCAGGGGCACCGGCGGGGCCTGTAAACGTTACAGGGGGGTCCCCCCCACAATACACCCCCCCCTTTGGGGTGCACAGAACAGGGGCTCAGCCCCCCACAAAATGAGTCCATCCCGGGGATGCCCCCCCCGGTGAATCCCCAGTTTGGGGGGCCCGACCCTGCGGGTCCCCCCCCGGCCCCGGAGGGGTCCCCAGGCCCAGCTGGGGGGCACCCCCAGACCGGGTTTGGGGGTACCCAGTCCGTCCCACAGGTCCCGTTCCCGCGGGCCCTGGGGGTCCCCAACCCCACGGCGGGGGCCCAACTGGGGATACCTGCTCCTGCAGGTCCCTTCAGGCTAGTCCATGCTGGGGGGGGGGCTCAGTCCAGGGGTCCCCCATCCTCACAGGTCCTTTCGGGGTTCTCCATCGGGGGTCCCCAGCTCCTCCAGGTCCATGCTGGGGTAGGAGGGTCCCCTCTGGGTGCCCCCCGAGAAGCAGTGGCCTTCGCCGAGCAGCAGACGGAGCCGACGGGGGTCCGTGTCCATGCGGGTCCCCAGCAGGACCCCCTACCCACCGCCGAAGCCATGGTCCTCGTCCCGGCACAGTCCCACGCAGGGTCCTGTCGGGGTGTCCCGTACCTCCGTGTCCGCACCGGGGCTCCCCGTCCCTCCGGGTCCATCCAGGTCTGTGGGGTCCCCATCGGGGTGTCCGTGGGGGGTCTTCACCGGGCAGCGGCCGGGGCGGGGCCGGTCCATTCCCCCCCGGGGGGGTGGCTAGAAGCCGAGGGCAGCACCGGGGGGCAGTGGGCAGCCGGAGCCAGCGTGGTCGCGCACGGAGCCGCGCAGCCGCCGCACCTGGGCGCGGAGCCCGGCCGCTGTCGCCGCCAGGGCCGCGTTCTGGGCGCGGAGCCCGCGGACGCGCTGCTCCAGCCGGGCGATCCGCTCCAGCTTCCGCCGCCGGCACCGGCTCGCCGCCAGCCGGTTCCGCAACCGCCGTCGTTCCGCCTGCAGCCGTTCCGGAGAGTCCGGGCCCGGCTCGGCCGCCTCCGCCTCCGGTGCTGCTCCGGGGACCCCCGGGAAGGGTCCTCCTCCCCCCGCCGCCAGCCCCGACGGCTCCGGCAGCGCCACGTTGGGCGGCCCCGGCTGGTGCAGCTCGTCCAGCGCCTGCGCGAAGCTGCCGGTGAAACCGTCGCGCTCCCCGGGGCCGGGGTAAAAGAAGCCGCCGGTACCGGCGCCGCTACTGAAGAAGCCGCCGTCGGGGCAGGGCGCCGGCTTGAGCCCGCGGAAAGGCTCGGGGGGTGCCCCCGGCGGCAGCGCTCCCGGCAGCGCTCCCGGCAGCGCCCCGTAGTCGGGTTCGGGCCGGCAGAAGCCGCCCGGGAAGGGCGCGGGTCGGTAGAACGGCGGCTCCATCCGCGCGCACATGCGGCCCAACCGGGGAAAGGCGCGGCAGCAGCGGCGGGACTCGAACCCGCGTCCCCACGCCGCGCCGCCCGCCCGCCTTATACCCGCCCGCGGCGGAAGCGCGGCCCCATTGGCTGCGGCGCCCGCCGGACACGCCCCCCCCGCCGCGAAGGGACACGCCCCCGTGCGGGAAAGGGCGGGGACTTGCGGAGGAGCGGGGGGGCTGTGTGTAACGGGGGGGGTGTCTTAACGGTGGGGGGACACACGCGTGTGCAAGGCGGGGCACGCGCCCGTGAGCACAGACGTGGGGGCATGTGGGGGCCACGCAGCACTGGCGTGTGCACAGGGTGCACGTGGGAAGGGCTTTGGGAGCGCACACGCGTGTGAGCACAGGCTCTGGTCGTGTCCCTGTGAACACATGTGTGAGCACAGGCCCAGCATGTATCCAGGTGCACACACGTGTGAGCACAGGCCCCAGCACACGTCCATGTGCACACACGTGTGAGCACAGGCCCCAGCACACGTCCAGGTGCACACGCGTGTGAGCACAGGCCCCAGCACACATCCAGGTGCACACGCGTGTGAGCACAGGCTCTGGCCATGTCCTGGTGAACACGTGTGTGAGCTCAGTTCCCAGCACATGTCTGCACGCACACGCGTGTGAGCACAGGCTCTGGTCATGTCCTGGTGAACATGCACGCGAGCACAGGCCCCAGCACAGGTCTGGGTGCACACGCATGTGATCCCAGCCCACACCAGGGCTGGGGCGAGCACAGAGCACACGCGCGTCATGTCAGGGCCTTGCACACACACGAGCTCACGTGGTGCCCATGTGTGTCGGCTCCTGCACTGTGGGCACCCGGACGCCTGGGTCCCCCCACGGGCACCCAGACGCCTGGGTCCAGTCCCCGTCCCTGAGTCACTGTTGGCACCGCATGAGTCACTTCCCTCCCCGTGCCCTGGTATCGCGTACCCGCGCTCAGCACACGGGACCCCCCGGCCTGAGTCCCCCAGGACGCCCCTGCCTGGCGGGGGACCCAGGCGTCCGGGCGGGGCGGACGCGGGTTAACGAGCGGCGTGTCCCGGCCTGCCGGGGCGGGGCAGGGACGCACACACGTGTGCACACATGAGGACACGTGTGCAGGGCAGTGGCACGGGGGTCCCCCCACCCCGTCTCAGCCCCATGCTAATGTCCCGCGCCAGCAGCCCCCGGGGCTTTCCAGGGGGGACCCGGGCATCCGGGCCCCGCCCCCACCCTGGATTTTAGGGGATTTTGGGGCCATCTCATTTTCCCTCCTGACTTCTCCTTCCCCACGAGCAGCCCCTGAGTCAGGCCCAGCTGGACCCCCTGCCGTGACCCCTGGGGACCCAGGTGTCCCAGGCTCCCCTGCCCCGGTTCTAACCCCCCATGGGGGATACTGAGGCGGGGGGCAGGGGTGTTAGACCCGGATGCCTGGGTCCCCCCGCTGCGCCCTCCCCGTGCCAGGAAGTGGCAGGAGCAGGAAGTCGGGGGGGGGGGGTGAAACAGAGCGGGGGGGTGGCAGCTCCTACCCAGATGCCGGGGTCCTCCAGCTGCAGGGGCTGGGCCTGGGGGACCGCGGAGGGTTCCCGGGCCCGTGAAGGTCTCAGGTTCCCCCCACACCCCCCCCAGCACCTCTCACTTGGCATCACCTTTGGGTGCCCAACGGTCCCAACGGCTGCAGCCGCCACCGGGTTTTCGGTGGGGGGGGGCTCTGCCCGCACAGGGGACCCAGACATCCGGGGCCGGGCCCTGTGAACCCCACCCCACCCCCTGGGGACCCAGGTATCCGGCACCCTCCCCCCACCACAGGCAGTGGGGCAAGAACCCAGGCATCCGGGCCTCCCCCTCCCCCCCCCCAAACTGCGAGTCCTGGGGGAACTGGGACTAACTGGGGGGAGTGACCGTGCACCCGAGGGTGGGGTGGAGCGAGGCTGGGGGGGGTGGGGGGTCCGGGGGGGGCAGCTCAGGGGGACCCAGGAGTCTGTTGGGAACCCGGAGGCCCCGCGGGGTGGGAATTTCCCAGCATGCCCTGGGCCTGGATGACTGGGCTCACAGTGGTGGCAACAGCCGGGGGGGGGGGGGCACTGGGAGGGTCTTGGGGCCAGACTGGGGGCACTGGGGGTGTACTGGGACACGGCGAGGGGGGGCAAAGCTCCATTGGGAACACTGGGATGTCCCCAGGGCTCTACTGGAAGCACTGGGGGGGTTTCCAGGGTTCTACTGGGAGCACTGGGATATCCCCAGGACTGCACTGGGAGTGCTGCGGGGGGTCTCCCGAGCCGCACTGGAAGCACGGCGGGGGGGGGGGGGGTGTCCCGGACTCCCCCCGTCCCGGAACCGGAAGTGCCGCCGCGGGGGTATAAGCAGCGCGTGCCGGCGTTGCCATGGCGATACCGATGACACACGCCCCCCCCCCTCCCCCCCCAGACGCCTGGGTCCCCTGGGGCCGGTTCCCGCCGGCCCCCCCCCTCGCCGGTGACGCAACCGGAGTCGCCGAGTTCGTCGCTGACGTCACGGGGGCGGCGCCGCCAATCCCGCCCCGCAGGGGAAACGGCCCGGCCTGACCCCGCGCGGCCCCGGCGCGGCCTCCCACCCCGCCTCGCCGGCCCCCCTCGCACCTGGCGGCTGCCGGTCCCCGACGGGGCGGGCCCGGCCGGGCAGACGGGAGCGGCCGGAGGGGCGGGGGCGGGCGGTGACGCGGCGCTGACTCAGCGGCGGGGCCGGGAGGGGCGGTGCTGGGCGCCAAGATGGCGGCGGGGAGGTGTCCCCTCTGGGCGGAGCTCGATAGCCCAGGCGGACCGCCCCAAGATGGCGGCGGAGGCGGGGCCAGAAGCTGCGGCCGCTCTGGGCGCGGTACTCTGTAGCCCTGGAGGACCTGCTCCAAGATGGCGGCGGGTCGGGGCCGGAAGGGGCGGGGCGAGAGGGTGCGGCCGCTCTGGCCACTTCTCTGTAGCCCTGGAGGACCGGATCCAAGATGGCGGCGGGGCCGGAAGGGGCGGGGCGAGCATATGGGGTCGCTCTGGCCACAACTCTGTAGCCCAGGAGGACCGACTCCAAAATGGCGGCGGGGGCGGGGCCGGAAGGGGCGCGGCGAGCATGTGAGGTCGCTCTGGCCACAACTCTGTAGCCCAGGAAGACCGTCTCCAAAATGGCGACGATGCGTGACCGGAAGGGGCGTGGCCGGTAGGTGAAGCCGCTCTCGCCACAACTCTGTAGCCCAGGAGGACCGGTCCCGAGATGGCGGAGGGGCGGGGCCGGAAGGGGGCGGGGCCGGCAGGTGCAGCCGCTCTGGGCGCGGCTCGGTGCCCCTGGCGGACCGGCCCTGAGACGGCAGCCATGGCGGCGGGGCGGGATGCGTGCGGGCCGCTGCTCACCTGGGTAAGGGGGGGCCGGGACCCCCCCCGGACCCCCCGAGACCTTGCCGGGCCCGTGTGACCCCCCCGGGCACCCCCGCGCCCGTGTGATCTCCCTGCCAGGTCCCCCATACCCCCTGAAACCCCCCAGGCACTTCCTGCGGCCTGGTGACCCCCCCGGCACCCTGTGACACCCCCCCCCTCGCCCCAGGCCCTGTGATTCCTCTCGGGTACCTGCTGAGCCCTTGTGACCCCCCCCAGCACCTAGTGACACCCCTGGTGCCCTTTGCCCCCAGCTAATGGGGGGGTTAGCAGGGGGGGCAGCCCAGCAGGGTCTACCCTATGCCTAGGACAATGTTGTTGAGGGTAAAAAGTGCTCTGGGGGGCTTGTGCAGGTTTGGGGTCTCCTCTGTCTGCAACCAATCATTGGTGTATGTTGGGGGGGGGGGGGGGCAGGACATGAGTTGTCCGTTCTCAGCCCTGAGCAGGTGCAGGGGAGCTGTTTCGGGGGTGGCTGTGCCCTGACCTCCCCCTTTGTGCTCCCCAGCTGCAGACCTTCGCCCCCCCCTCGCCCTGTGCCTCTCCCCAGGACCTGGCTAGTGGGGTGGCCCTCGCTCACGTCCTGCACAGCATGTGAGTGGCAGGGGGACACTACCCCCCCACTTTGGGGACACCCTTAGGGCCCCCCAAGGGGTCTGGGGCACCCCCAGGTGGGGGCAGTGTGGCAGGAGGGGACCTGATTTTGGGAACCCCCCTGTGCCCCCCAGCGACGCCTCGTGGTTCAACGAGACATGGCTGGGCCGGATCCGGGATGACGCTGAGGATAACTGGCGGCTGAAGGTGGGGGGACACGTGTTGGGGGGGACATGTTTGCAGGGGGGACACTTCTATGTGCATTTTGGGGGGGTCATTCTCAGCCTTCGGTCTGCTCTGGGGGGTGAGAGGGAGAGTGGAGGTTTTGGAAGTGTTGGTTTGGGGGGGTCTGGGGCAGCTCGTTTGCAGAGGGGGCGTTTTGGGGGACGCAACGCAGGGATTGATTGGGAGAGCTGGTTTTGGGGGGTTCAGTTGGGGAGGGCCATTTTGGGGGAAGCTGAAGCAGGGCCACAGCAATATGGGGGGGTATTTGGGGGATATGGGGGGGTTCCCAGCTTTCCCACCCCCTGCAGGTGAGCAACCTGCGGAAGGTGCTGCAGAGCGTCCTGGAGTACTGGCAGGATGTGAGTGTCGGGGTGTGCGGGGGACCCAGGCATCCGGGCCCCCCGTTTTGGGGTGGGGAGGTTCCCCCAGAGGGGGGCTGACCCCGCCCCCCCTTCCCGGCCCCCCAGGTGCTGGGCCAGGCAGTGGCGGAGCAGCACGTGCCCGACGTGGTGCTGGCAGCCCAGCACGCCGACCCGGAGCAACTGGGCAAACTGGTGCGACTGGTGCTGGGGTGCGCTGTGAGCTGCGAGAGGCGGGAAGGTGGGTGCAGGGCTGGGGGGCCCCCACCCCCATGAAATGCTCCTTGACCCCCCTAACCCCCCCACATCTCTCCTTTGCAGAACATATCCAGCGTATCATGACACTGGAGGAGTCAGTGCAGCATGTGGTGATGACAGCCATCCAGGAGGTGGGGGTGGTTTGAGGGTCCCCAGGGGGCTGTTGGGGGTCCCCAGGAGGTGTTGGGGGCCCTAGGTGGTCGGGGGGGACAGGAGAGGTTGGGGGTCCCTGTGGGTTGGGCTCAGGGGGATTTTGGGGCATCTTGGGGGCCTGAGAGTGAATGTGGCCAGAGAGCTCTGTGGAAAGGTTTTTGGGGGTGGTTCTTGGGGGATTTTGGGGAAGCCCTGGGGGTTGGGGGGGGGCCTGAAGAGCCCCACCAAACCCCATTTTGTGATTTTTTCCTTCACACAGCTTTTGGATAAAGAGCCGTCAGAGACAATGGCGGTGGAGACGTATGGAAACTTTGATACACAGGTAGAGGGATGGGGGGCAGACTGGGGGGTCTGGGTGCAGGGATAGGGGGGCAAGGCCAGGGTTGGTGGGGGACAACAGCGGTGGGAGCGTTCGGGGGGGGATACAGGGAGCCCTGAGGCTGGGGTAGGTTGGGGATTGTTGGGGAGGGACAGAAAGCGGTTGAGGGGGTTTGGGGGTGTCTGGGTGACCCCCCAGCACTGACCCCCCCCTTTTCCTTTTACAGTCACGGCGCTATTACTTTCTGAGTGAGGAGCCCGAGGAGGCCGGGGGACCGCAGCAGCGCTGCCTTGAGCTGGAGCAGCAGGTGGGGCCCAGATGGCTGGGTCCTCCTGGTGGGTGCGGGGGTCCCCCGATCACCTGGGTCCCCCAGTGCTGTTCCCTCCCCATTTCTAGAGCTGGGATGAGGGCACGCAAAGCAGTAACGCTGAGTGGGAGGGGATTTTTTGCTGTCCCCTATGAGGGTTGGGCGCACACAGACAGCAGGACCCCGCTGGGAGGGGAGCCCAGACACCCGGGTCCTCTCCCGGACACCTGGGTCCTGCTGGTGCGGGGCAGGTGGCGGTGCTGCTGGAGGAGAAGGGCAGCCTGGCGGAGGAGAACCGGGCGCTGCGGGAGGAGAAGGCACAGCTGGAGGCCGATGCTGCTGGCGCTACTGCCAAGAAGTTGCTGCTGCTGCAGACGCAGGTGGAGCAGTTGCAGGAGGAGAATTACCGGTAGGACCCGGATGCCTGGGTCCCCTGGGCAGGGGGAGGGGGCCAGCCCAGGTGCCTAGGTCCGTTAGCAGCAGGTCACCCTGATTGCTGGGGTCTGGGTTTTGTGCCGGAGAGAACAAAACGGGGATCGGGGGGTCAAGGTGCATCCCGCGCCCCTGTGCCGCCAGGGTGCCCCTGACACCAGGGTCCCCCTGCGCAGGCTGGAGAGCGGGAAGGAGGAGCTGCGGGCACGCTGCAACCGGCTGGAGCGGGAGGCGCGGGGGCTGCAGGCACGAGCGGAGGAGCTGAGCGGCCTGGCCGGGGAGGCCCGGGCCCTGCGTGACGAGATGGACGTGCTGAGGTGGGCTGGGGTCCCGCAGGGGGATGGGGTTGCCCGGACACCCCTATGGGGGCGGAGGGGGGCGGGGGCGTCCCCCGGTGCCGCTGGCGCAGGGAGGGGGTCAGCGGTGCCGCCCATCCGGCAGGGCGTCGTCGGCACGCGCGGGGCGGCTGGAGGCGGCGGTGGCGGTGTACCGGGGCCGGGCGGCGGCGGCGGGTGACCTGCGGCGCTGGGTGCGGGCGCTGGAGGAGCGCCATGCCGCCCAGCTGCGCCGCGCCGCCGCGCTGCAGCAACAGCTGGGCCGGGCGCAGGCTGGCTGCGCACAGCTGGAGGCTGCCCGCAGGCAGGTGGGCGGGGCCTCGGGCGAGGGGGCGGGGCTATAGCTAGGTGGGCGGGAGTGCAGGGTCGGTTGGGGCGGGGCTATGGGCTGGCAGGCGGGGCTTTGGGCCAGGGGTGGAGCAACATGGTCCGGGTCCCAATGCAGCTGGGACTGAGAGGGTGTGGCTTTGGGGCAGGGGGCGGGGCTATGCCTACAGGCTCCTCCCCATGGGGAGCTGGGGGGTGTAGGTGGGGCGGGGCCATGCAGCAGAGGCATGGGCTATGGGGAGGTGGGTGGGGCCATCCCAGGCAGGGCTGCTGGTGGGGGGTGGAGCCAGGGAAGGGCGTGGGGCTAAGTGGAGCTAGGGGTGGGTCCAGGTGGGCAGGGGGCGGGGCCACCCACAGGTCAGGCAGAGGGATGCTAGAAGAGGTGTGAAGGTGTGGTGGGTGGGGCTATTCCCGGGGCGGGGCTAAGGGCTGGGGGTGTGGTCAGCTGTGGCCCCGCCTAGGTGGAGGAGCTGAGCGGGCAGCAGGTAGAGGCAGAGCTCCGGGCAGAGAAATGGCAGGTGGAGTTCAGGAACCTGCAGGAGAAGTTTGAGGCGCTGAACAAGGAGAAGGAGGTGGGTGTCCATCCCCCTGCCCCGGCCCCAGACACCTGGGGTCCCTGTCCCAGATGGCTGCGTCCCCCCGCTGACACCCCTCACTCACAGCGGCTGCTGGAGGAGCGGGACACTCTGCGCGAGGCCAATGAGGAGCTGCGCTGCGCTCAGGTGCAGCAGAGCTGCCAGGCAGGTGGGTGGGGGACCCTGGGGAGACAGTTACAGACCCCCCTGGGGAGGTGACAGACCCCACAGGGGGGAGAGAGCCCGCTGAGCACAACCCTTGTGCAAGACACCAGAGAATCCCTGTTCAGGGCAGGGGTTTTGGGCTGGGGGGTAACCCTGGAGGAGGGTTGGGGGGCTTTGGGGGTTGCCGGGGTGCAGTGGGGGTCCCCAGAACGCAGTTTGGGAGTGTCACTTCTCACCACCCCCAACTATCCATCTCCCCCACCACCACATGCAGTGCTGGAGAAGGGGACGGCCCCAGCAGGAAACCTAGCAGCCGAAATCCTCCCTGCGGAGCTGAGGTGGGTGCAAGGGGGGGTCCCCAAACCTGGGGCCCTCCCCAGATCCCCTGACCCCCCCGGACCCCCTAGGGAGACAGTGGCGCGGCTGCAGCAGGAGAACCGGCGGCTGCAGGCGCAGGAGGTGACACTGCGGCTCCAGCGGGACCAGCTCCAGCAGCAGCTGCATGATGCCGACCAGCAGAGGTGGGGGCCGGGGGGGGTCATGGTGTCCCGAGCTCCCCCCCAGGCCCCCCCGCATCCCTAACACCCCCCCCCACCCGCAGGCTGGAGTCCACGGGGGTGGCAGAGCTGCGTACAGTGCTGGGGGATCAGGGGGACCCTGCAGAGGAGGTGAGTGGAGTGGGGGAGTGTGGGCTTCCTTGAGGGATCAGAGGTTTGGGGATGTGGGAAAACATTGCTATTTGTTTTGGGGGGGGTCTCAATATTCTTAGACCGTCCTCATTTTATTGGAAAGTTCTGATGGTTTGGGGGAGGTCATATTTTCAGGATGGCTTCCGTGTCTGGGGGCAAGTGGGGTTTGGATTTTGGGGGGGCAGGGGCTCCTCAGGCCCCCCTAGGCTTTGGGGGTGCTGGGAGCCCCCCCTCACTCCTCATTCCCCCCAGTTGCTGCTGCTGGAGGAGACCCTGGAAGAGCTGTGAGTGTGGGGGGGAAGGGGCCAGCCTGAGCCCCCCTGGGTGGGGTGGGTGGACGGGACAGCCCGTCCCCATGTCCCCAACCTGTGTCCCCCCCGCCCCGGTCTCGCAGGGAGGAGCTGCCCAAGGCAGGGGCAGAGCTGCAAGGGAAGGAGGAGCTGGAGCCACCTCGGGACAGCAGCGGTACGGGGTGTCCAGGGGTGGTCGGCGTGTTGTGGGGGGGGGGGGGGGGGCATGGGGAAGAGGGAGGTGGCAGGAGCTGAACCATGCCTCAGTTTGCCTCAGGCAGGCTGTGGGTCCAGGGGAAGGGAGCTGGTGTGGGGGCCTCCCTGGCTTGATCTCCTTTTTGTGCCTCCCCCCCCCCGCTCCCCTCTTCATGCACTCCCCAGGGTCACAGGACGTGGAGGAGCTGCAGCGCAGCCTGCGCCGGAGGGAGGAGACCCTGCGCGTCCTGGAACAGCGCTGCCGTCGGCATGCTGGGGGGGCCCGCACGGTGCGGGGCCGGGACCCCCCCCTGGGCTGGCCTGGGCGCACTGGGGGGGCTCAGGGACCCTGGTGGTCCTGGGGTTGAGGGGGCTTGGGGGCCCTCAGGGCTGTTCTGGGGTATTGGAGAGGTTGTGGGAACCACCAAGAATGCTGTACCTATACTGGGGGGGGGCTCTGAGATCCTCCCCAAGGGTCTCTTGGGTGCATGGCGGGCTCTGGGGCCCCCTAGGGATGCCCTGGGTTTGGGGGGGTCTGGAACCCTCCTCAGAGCATTTTTGGGTGCGGGGGGGGGGGCTGGGACCCATTGGGAGGATCTTGGGGAGGGTCCTCGGGCTCTTCTTGGCTGGGGAGGAGCCCTGGGGTATCTGGGGGGATGCTGGGACCCCCCAGGGCTGTTTGGCAGGGCAGAGGGTCTTTGGCATGGGATGGGACCCTGGGGGGGCTCCTCTGTGTCAGGGTTTAGGGGTCCCATGCTGTCACCCCTGCCAGGTCTTGCGGGCGCTGGAGCCGAAGCCCCCGGGCCCCGCGGCTGCCCCTGCCCTCCGTGCCCTCCGGAACCAGCTGCAGGAGAAGGACGCCCTGATCCGGCACCTGGAGGTGAGGGGGGACTGGGGGGGTGTCCGGGGGTCCCCAGCTCCAGCTCAACCCTCCCTGGCCCCCCAGAGCGACTGCGAACGGAGCCGTGTGCAGCGGGAGCGGGAGGAGCGGCTGCTCGTCACCGCCTGGTACAACATGGTGAGCAATGGGGGGGGTCTGGGGGGGGCAGCTGCTTCTGGGGGTGGGGGCACAGATCCCCCCTGGGCAAAGGCTTGGGGGGGGACACACAGATATTCTCACAGACAGCAGATACCACATGGTGGGCACAGATGCTGTTGGGGAGGCCATAGGTACCTCTTGGGGGACAAGTATCTCTGGGGAGATTATAGATACTTCAGGGGGGGGAAAGATATCCTGGGAGAGAGCAAGTATTTGGGGGGGGCTGTAACTGGGGAGGTATTTGGTGGGGTAAATGCATCAATTTGGGGGCATCAGGGGCTTGGTGCTGGGGGTCCTTATGGCTTTCCCAGGCACTGTGGGTTTGGGGGGTCCGACACTCAACCTGTGTGTCCCCCTCCAGGGCCTGGCGCTGCAGCAGCAGGCAAGCGAGGGAGTGGGGCCACGGGCCCCCCCCGGGGGGGCTCAGTCCTTCCTGGCCCAGCAGCGCTTGGCCACAGCCGCCCGCCGCACCCGGCCCCCCCATGGCCGCCCCCCCAACCGCTGACTGGGGGCCTGGGGGCCCCCCCCTTTCTCTGGGCTGGTCCCATTTTAGACACTAGCGGCTCGGCCTTGCCCCCCATTCTCTTGGGGGGGGCAAGGCCCTGCACCCCTCTTTGCAGGGGCTTTTAGCACTTCTATTTTTGTATCCCTTTTCTGTGGGGCAGGGGGTCCTGCTCCCCCCCCCCCCAAATCCTTTCAATAAAGCTACAGGATTCAGGGCTGGGGGTTTATTCCTGACAGGGATTCGTGGGGGGCTTGTACAGGCTTCGCTGTGTTGGGGTGGGGGGTGTTTTGGGGTTCCCCCCCTTAAACTATGTCATTAGCGCTGGGGTGCAGGAGCCAGTGGTCGTGGGAGCTGCTGCTCCCTCCCGGGGCATCCCCCAGGAGAACGGCTGTGTCCCCCCCGAGGCTGTCCCCATCCCCTGGGGCAGCAGGCGCGGGGCGGGCCCCCAGGGGGGGCTCGGGGCCAAGCCCCCCCTCAGAGCCAGCGCTGTTCTTGCGGCGGAGCAGGGAGAAGCGTCGGGTGAAGGTGCCTGGGGGTGGCCGTGGGGGGGGCTCAAGGGTGTCCCCGAGGGTCTCCCCAATGTCCTCCAGCGGCTGGAACTGCATCTCCTCCTTCGCCAGCCTGCAGGACGCCAGGGTCACCCAAAACTACCCAGACATTGTGATCGCCCCAAACCTCCCCCTGGGCACCTGGGGTCACCCCCAACACCCCCCTAGATGTCAGGAACACCCCCAGCCCCCAGGACTGGCTTTGGGGGGGTCCCAGGCTGGGCCATGGGGTCCCTGGGGGTGTTTTGGGCTCCCTGGGGGGGGGGGGGAAGTAGGGGTTCCTAGAGGGAGTTGGGGGTCTCTGGGCAATTTTGGGTTTTGGGTGGGGGTCTCTAGGGCAGTTTGGGGGAAACTGGTGAAGTCTTGGGGTGGCTGGAAGGGATCTGGGGGGCAGCTTGGGGGTCAATGGGGTTTGGTGGGGGTCCCTAGGGCAGTCTGTGGTTTTGGGGGACCCCAGGGAGTTGTTTGGGTTCCCCAGGGCCCCTCCCAGTGGGGTTGGGGGGCTGTAGGATCTGAGGCAGGGGGTCCTGGGGGGGTTGGGGATCCCAGGGTGGGGGGTCCTGTCCCCACTCACGCCACGTCGAAGGCGGAGCCGCGGAAGGCGGGCTGGCGCAGCGGGGCGGCCGCGGCCGTGTAGGGTGCCCGGGGGCTGGCGGCGTCCCAGTACCGGTCCCGCTCCAGCGCTGGCACCTCCCCGTACAGCTCGTCTACCGCCAGCATCGACACCTGTGGGCCAGATGCCTGGGTCCCCTCCTGGATGCCTGGATTCCCCCCACCACCCCCCCAGGTGCCCTGTGGGAGCGGGACGGGGTACCTGGAAGTTGCGGTCAATGAGCGTGTTGGTCTCAAAGTCATCGTCATCCTCGCCGAAGGGGTTGATGAGCTGCTCGGCCACCTGTGGCGGGGCCACCGTGTCCCCAGGGCTGCCATGTGTCCCCCGGGGCCCCCCCCGCCCTCCCACCCACCTTGAGCCACCCCACGTAGAAGAAGAACTGGAGGAGAGTGAAGACAGGGACCCCCAGGTCCAGCTCGTGCCCTGCGTAGCCCTGGGCTGGGTCCAGGAACTGCCGCCCGATCAGGCAGGTGACGAAGAAGGTGTAGACAGCGATGGTCACCACCTGCAGTGGGGGGATGGTCACCCACCAATATGTCCCTCCATGTCCCTTCATGTCCTTACATCCCTGTCTGTCTGTGTTCCTCCATCCCTGTCAATATACCCCCATGTGCCTCCATCCTCATCCATGTCCCCCTGTGTTGCTCCAGGTCCCCCCGTGTTCCCCCATCCCTGTCCAGACCCCCCATGTCCCTTCATGTCCCCTCATGTCTCTCCATCCCCATCCAGGCCCCCCCAGGTCCTTCCATCCCTCTTGGGTCCTCTCCGTGTCCCCCCATCCCTGTCTGTGTTCCCCTGTGTCCCTTCATGTCCCCACATGTCCCTCCATCCCTATTCAGTCCCCCCTTCCCCTCTCCCCCCCCCGCACTGTGTCCCCATTCCTGCCATTCCCCCCCCCTTCCCAGTGCTCCCAGTGCCCACCTGGGTGTACACCAGTGGGACGCTGATCCAGTCATAGTGGAAGAGGAGGCTGCAGTGGCCCCGAAAGCGGTTCAGCTCCTGGGGAGGGGCATGGGAGGGTTGGGGGGGGCTCAGGGGGGGCCCGGGGGGAGTCAGGGGTCTTGGGGGGTGGGGGTACCTCCATGAGGAGCTTGAGGGCGCAGTCATCGCGCACGCGACCCTCCCGCCGCGCCTGCCCCGCCAGCGCCCCAAACCAGGCGCAGGGCACCCAGAACTTGTTGTAGGGTGAGTGCAGCCCCTCCAGCCGCCGCCGCTCCTCCCGTGTCAGGAACCCTGCAGGGCCAGCGTCACCATCTGCCCCCCCCGTGACGTCATCCGCCAGCCCCCATGACATCACCCACTGCCCCATAATGTCACTGCCTAGCAGCACTGACACCCAGTGATATCAGGGTGCCCCACTGATGTCACAGCACAGAGGTTAGGGGAACCTGTCACCCAGCCCCGTGAAGTTCCCATGATGACATCGCTGCCTCTGTGATGACATCACCACCCCCACAGTGACACCACTGCCGTGATGCCATTCCCGTCCCCAGTGTGGTGCCCCACGGTGACATCACTGCTATGAAGCCATCCCCAGGGAGTCCCCGTGCCCCCCGCCACCCTCCCGCTGGTCCGTTACTGCCCCTGTGCTGAGTCACCCCCTCTGATGACATCACCATGCCCTGATGAGGTCACAGCAGGGCAGCAGAGACGCACCAGCCTCGACGAGGTGGTCAGTGGTGGGGAAGCGCTTGTAGACGGCGGTGCTGACGGCACGCAGCACCAGCAGCGCAGCCAGGCTGCCGTAGCGCATCAGGGTGCGGCGCAGGATGCGGCCCCGTGCGTCGGCCCCATGGACGTTGCCCGCCACGGCCACCATCAGCCCATCCGGCGCTGGGACGCTGCGGAACTGCCCCCACCAGCGCTCCAGCACCAGCGCCACGTAGAAACCTGTGGGACTGGGATGCACTGGGGGCACTGGGAGCCCTGGGAGGAGGCGCTGGGGGGAGTTCAGGGCACTGGGAGCACTGGGGACATGGTGAGGGGGTAGCTGGGGCACTGGGAGCACTGCATGGAGGTGCTGAGGGAAGTTGGTGACACTGGGAAAACTGGGAGGGGTCATGGAAGGGCAAGGGCACTGGGGACAGTGGGAGTACTGGGAGAAGGCACTGGGGGGGGAACTAGGGACACAGGGAGGGGGACTGGGGGCTCTCACCGAGGACAAAGGAGATGGGGATGAGGTTGGTGGGTCTGGGGAGGCTCTGTGGGGACACTGGTGGCCTGGGGGGTCTCGGGGGGGGGGGTTGGGGTCCTGGGGGGGATCTGGGGGTCCCGGGCGGGCCGGGGCTCTCACCGAGGACAAAGGAGACAGGGATGAGGTTGGCCGACTTGTCGCAGTAGAGCACCAGCTTCTCAAAGAGCCGCTTCTGCGCCTCCGACAGCAGGAACCTGGGGGGGGACAGACACGTGGGGGGACACGGGGGGGTTCACCCAGCTCCTCCCTCCAGCTGCATGTGTGTCCCCCTCTGTGTCCTGCCATACAAGGTACCGTGTCTCCATGCAACCCGTGTCCCCCCATCCCCATGACCCCCCCCACTGCACCCTGTGTGTCCCCATGCACCCTGCATGTCACCATAGCCCCATTCCTATGCACTCCCTGCACCCCCACGTGTCCCCCCATGTGCCCCCCACCGCACCGGTAGGCCAGGCTGAGCCCCAGGTAGGCTGCGAGGAAGAGGAGCAGCTCCCGGTAGAGCAGCTTGTAGATGCTCCCACGCCAGAGGAGCAGCAGCTGCGAGAAGCCCCCGAAACGCGCGGTGGCCACCCGCGAAGTGTAGGTCACCGTCATCGCGGCCGCGGTGACACCCGGGCAGCGCCCTGAGGACAGCAAAACCCTGGGGATGAAGAAACGGGACACTGGGGGCACAAAAACCCTTTGGGAGGGGGGGACACACCTGGTGGGGCGTCACTGAACCGATACCCAGGGGACACGAGGCACAGCCTGGGGACCTCAACACCCTGGGGACATGCCATGGGGCACTGCCACCCCCACCCCTCCCCAGGCTGGGCAGGGACCCCCCCCCATACCCCTCCCTCACCTGTGGGAGACCTGAGCTGGGGCGGCCACCGCCAGTCTGGGGCCACCGTCCCCGTCCCGGGGCCTTAAATACCGTCCTGGGGCTGGCCCTGCCCCAGGGCTGGGGGGACACACACACACCCGGGTCCCCTGGAGGTGGGGGGGGAGGCTGGACGCCTGCGTCCTTCCCCCATAACCCCCAGGGGAGCGGCTACTCTGGTTTGGCAAGTCCTGAGCCCACCCCCTCCCTGGGGGGGAAACTGAGGCAGGGGTGGGGTGGGTTTGGGGGGGGGTTGGTGGCCCGGACGCCGGGCTGGCCTGGCTCTGGCCCCACGGCCTCATGCCAGCAGCAGGGTCGCAGGGACAGATCGCAGCGGGACGTGGGACACGGGGCCGGGCCCGTGTGGGGTGGGGGGGGCCACCGCCACGCAGCCCCCCCAAAATGCTGGAGCCCAGCTGCTGCAGCCCCGTCATCCCCCCCCGGAACCCAGGTGTTCGGGCCCCAACCTCCCCTGCTGCAGACCACCCCCACCACACTGGGGACCCCGGCGTCCGGGCTGCCCCCCTCCCCCTCCCCGTGCCCCGTTAATCCGCCCCGAGCGCTAATGAGGGTCCCCGCGTCCCGCTGGGCCCGCTGCCAGCCGGCATTGACGTCACCCCCGCAGTGCCAGGCTGAGCCCCACAGCCCCCAGGGGACCCAGGTGTCCAGGCCCCCTCCCCCTCCAAGTGCCACGCAGTGAACCCAGGCGTCCGGGCCCCCCCAAAACACCCAAGAGCCGCCTCTCCGCTTCCCGAGTTTATTATTTACACAAGGTCCCCTGGGGGGTCCCGTCTCTGCCCCCCCGGCCTGGGGGGGGACAGATGGGGAGGGAGGGGGGACAGAGCAGCCCCGGGGGGGGGCCGCGGTGCTGGTTGGCTGCAGCCTGGAGGTGCGGGCTGCGTGCGGGGGGGGGGTGGTGTGGGCAGAGCCGTCCTGCCCCTCCTGGGGGGGGGGGAATAAATATCGGCTGCCCCCCCCCCCCCGGGAGGCGTGGGGGGGCTATTTGGGGCTGGGGGGCTGGTAGGGGTCCAGCAGGAGGGAGGAGAAGGTGTTCACTTTGTCGGCCCCCCGCACCTCGTGGGGCAGCAGCGGCAGCTTCACGATGTGGAAATCCTCGTACAGGTCCTCCATCTGTGGGGAGAGTGGGGCGGGGGGCAGGGAACCAGGTGATCAGGCCCCCCAACCTCCACAGCACCCCCCCCATGGCCTCGGGGAGGGTCCCAGGCATCCAGGCTCCCCAAATTCCACCCCCCAAGACCCCCTCCCCTCCCAGAGCCAGGCAGGGTCCCAGGCGTCCGGGCTCCCCAAATGTTAACGCCTGCCCCGACCCCCTCCCAGGCTCCCCAAACTCAGCCCCCTGGCCGCCCCCACTGCGCCATGGACCCCCACATCGGGGCGGTACCTGGTCGAGGTACTTGGCCTGGATCTTGTGCCGGGCCTCGCACATCTTGCAGGGCCGCTGTGGGTCGGGGAAGACGAGCTGGTTCACCACGATGTTGTGAGTGTCGATGCGGCACTTGGCCAGCTCCTGGATCAGCCGCTCGGTCTCGTAGAGCGAGAGGAACTCGGCGATGCACACGCAGATGAATGTTGTCTGCTCCTGCCAACCCCAGCCCCCACACCACGCTCAGCGTGACATGACTACACCACACTCAGCGACACCGGTCTCAGGGTGACGCCGCTCTCGGCATCCCCTCCTCAGACCCAGCTGTCCGGCACAGAGGCCCCGGAGGGATCCCTGCCCAGCCCTGCGGCGGAGCATTCCCCACAGGAATGCGTATGGGCCAGTTTGGCCACATCCCTGTCCCCCTCCTGTTGTCCCCATCCCCCTCCCAGCATCCCCACTCCCCTCCTTGGCATCCCTGTCCCTCTCCCAGCATCCCCATGCCCCCCAGAGGAGCCCCCCCGCCCCACCAGTGGCCTTACCGGGTCCTTGAACTGCTCGCTGACGGAGCGGATGACAGGCAGCGTCTCCTCCAGCTTGGAGGCGAGCTGGTCGGCGTTCATGTCCCCCAGCCCCAGCATGTTGCACATCTGGGGAAGGTGGCAGTGAGATCCACCCCTCGAGGCCACACACACCGTCCGCCCCACAGGGGTCCTGTCCCCGCAGCCCCTGTCCTCACCTGGGAGATGAAGGGGCTGATCTGGTTCTTGATCTGCATGAGGCGGCCCAGGCCCCGCTCCACGATGGTGGGGAAATTGAGCAGCCGCAGCGTGTGGCCAGTGGGCGCCGTGTCGAAGACCACCACCGAGAAGTTCATGCCCTTCACCAGCCTGCAGGGCCGGCGGGGGGGGGGGTGTCAGCGGGGCCACAACCCCAAAACTCAGCCCCCAACAGGCCCCCCCAGCCCCATATGGCTCCGCTCACCTCATCACCTCAGCGTAGCTCATAGCCTCATCAATGCCGGGGAAGGCGCTCATGGCCTCTTGCATCATCTTCTTGCCCATGCTCAGCATGTTGTCCTCCTCAAAGAACTCGTCGGGCAGCTCCGCCACCCCCAGGCTGGGGTCGATCTCCTGTCAGGGTTTGGAGGGTGAGAGAGGCCGTGGGGGGGGGGGGGGGGCGGTGGGCTCCCAGCTCCGTCCCGGACTCACCATGGCGAAGAGGTTGTCATAGCCCTTGACTTTGGTGGGGACTTTGGAGAACTTCTGGTCGAAGGCGTCGGAGATGTTGTGCGCAGGGTCGGTGGAGATGATGAGGACGCTCTCCCGCACCTTCGAGAGCTGCACGGCCAGGCTGCAGCTGGGGGGGACAGCGGTGACGGCGGGGGGGAGCTGCTGCCGGCAGGGGTCCCGGTGGCCTCCCTGGCTGGGGAGCTGCCGCACCCCCCCCCACCTACGGCCCCTCGCGCGGGGGTGGCCCCAGCGGGAACTGGTTCTGCCTTCTGCCCGAGGGGCTCCAGCTCAATTCCACCCCCCGCCCCAGGACGCTCCGATTGCATGTGTGTGTCCCCCCCCACCAGGTGGTCTGCTCCGCTTCCCCCACCCCAGGGTAGCCGGGTCCAAGCCGCCCCCCCAGGGGCCCGATCCCACCCCATCCCGGCGCGATCCCCCCCCCCGGGGGCCCGGCCCGGCCCCGCCGCACCTGCAGGTGGTCTTGCCCACGCCGCCCTTCCCGCCCACGAAGATCCACTTGAGGCTCCGCTGCTCGATAATGTTCGCCAGCGTCGGCTCCAGCGGCTCCACGTCGGGCGCGTCCTCGAACTCCTCCGCCTCCGGCCCCCACCCGCCCGCCGCCGCCGCCATCTTCCGCCGCGCCGCCGCGCCGCCGGCCCGCCCGCGCCCTCATTGGCCGCCGCCCCGCCGCGCCGTCGCGCCCCCTGCGGCGGATTGGCCGCCGCGCCTGGCGATCCAGCGGAGGGCGGGACAGCGCGGCGAGCGACCCGCGCGTTGCCCGGCAACGTCGCCCCGACGGCCGTCGCGCTGACGTCATCTCCCGGCGCCGCGCGCTTCCCGGCGTGCCCCGCGGCGCGGCGTTCGCGGCGGACAAGATGGAGGCGCACGGCGAAGAGGGGGAGGCCCCGTCGCCGCCGCCCGGGCCCGGCGGCGGCGTGAACGTCTTCGCCAACGACGGCAGCTTCCTGGAGCTCTTCAAGCGGAAGATGGAGGCGGAGCAGCAGCGGGAGCGTGAGGCGGCAGCGGCGGCCGCGGAGGCCCCCGGCGGCGCCGGGCCCGGCCCGCACCGCCCGTCCGACGGCTCGAAGAGGAGCGGCGGCGCCCTCAGCTTCGTAAGGACGCGGGGCCCGCGGCCTCCTCCCGCTCCCGCTGGCCCCGCTGCTGCCCGGCCTGCCCGCCCGCTGCGGCGGCCCCGGCTGGGGGTTTCGCGGGGGTACCGGAGCCCTCGGGCTGGCTCCGGGGGTGGCAGCGGCTTCTTCCCGGCAGCGGCGACCTGCCGCGGGCTGGCTCCGGGGGTGGCAGCGGCTTCTTCCCGGCAGCGGCGACCTGCCGCGGGAGAGCTTCCCCGTGCGAGCCGGTTCCCCGGGCGCGAGTGCAGGCCCCGGTTTTGCCGGTGGCACCTCCCGGGAGCGGGGCCGGGACTGGGGCCCTCGGCGGGGCTGGCGGCCCCGGGGCCCTGGAGCTCCGCGGGCACCTGCGGTCGCCGAGCTGGGGGGGCACGTCCCGGGGGGGGCCGTGCCGCCGCTTTCTGGAGCGGTCCTGGGGGCACCTCAGTGCTGTATGGGGCTCCCTGTTGTGCTGCCTTTTGATTTTGGGTTTTTCTTGTCTCCTCTTAAACCACGTCAAACCGCACCAAAATTCTCCGTTCCTGGGGAATGGGGGTGGCTTCAGCTGCTCCGGCACCGCTGTTCCCCGGGGGACGTCGCCCCCGCCCTCGGGGACGGCAGCAGCAGCCGCCGGCCCCACCCCAGGCAGGAGCGGGGTCCCTGCGGTGCTGCCCGCCGCGGATGGACGGATGGACGGCTGCCGGCCGGGGTCTGATGGACGTCCCTCCTGTTCCGTTGTGCAGGGGGCGGCGCAGTCCCCGTGGCGCGCGTAACGGTGGCAGTTCTGTCCCTTCCCCCAGGTGGGCAGGCGGCGAGGGGGGAACAAGCTGGCCCTGAAGACAGGAGTGGTGGCCAAGAAGCAAAAGACGGACGAGGAGGTGGGTGTCCCCAGACCCCCAACCACTCCTGGGGGGACACGCGGTGCTGCCGGGGGGTGCCGCGCTCACAGACCTCATTTTCCCCTCATTTCCTTGCAGGTGTTGACGAGTAAAGGCGACGCCTGGGCCAAGTACATGGCGGAGGTGAAAAAGTACAAGGCGCATCAGTGCAGCGACGATGACAAAACCCGGCCCCTGGTGAAATAGCGCCCGCGCCCGGACTCGCCCCTGTATATACTTATTTAAGGGCAGGGGAGGCGCCGGCCCCGCCCCTTTTATATCTATAAATACCGATCGGGCGCCTGGGGCCGCCGCTCCTGCCCCGCTGGCAACCAGGACTTGACGCCAGCTGGCAAACCGCTGCCACCTGCCGGGACCCGCCACCACTCCTCCCCCCACCCAGCCCCTGTGGGGGGGGTGGTTTTGGGGTAGAAAGCGGAGAAACGGGGAGGGGAGAGGTGGGAGCGGAGGGGCCGCTGTCGCAGCATTAAAGACCTCGGAGATTTCGGAGCTGCCGAGCGACTTGTGGGTGTTTTTGGGGAAGGGGCCACCCCCACCACCCCCCGCTGTTACCCCGGTCTCGTGGGTTTGGGGGTCTCCTGGTGTTTGGGGGTGAGACAGTGAGACCGCTGTGATGGGGTGACACAACCTGCCCTATGCTGTCACCTGCTGGGGGGGGTACAGCCTCCCCCGGCCATGACACCGGCTGACTCAGGCTTCCAGCCATCAACTCTTTATTTACCACCCCCACAGCGCCAAACTTTCACTATTATTGGCTTTTTTTCCCCCCCCAGTAAAGATGGGCGGGGGGTGGGACCTGTGGCCTGTGCCCCCCCCGCCCGGCGTGTGGGGGGCAGGCAGGGCCGGGCCCTCCCGGGGCAAACTCGAGCAGAGGACCCTGACAGGTTTGTGATCCCAGTGCGCCCAGTCCCCCCAGCGCTTCCCCGACCTGGCGAGACCCGGCTGGCGCTGCCCACCCGGCGCTGGGCAGGGGGGGGAGGCTGCCGCTCCCTTGGCCGGGCCTGCGCGGGGGAGGCCTTCCTCCCCCCGGCAGTGGTACGGCCCGCGCTGCGGGGCGCGCTGGGAGAGCTAGTCCGGCGTTGCGGGGGGGGGGGGGGAGGGAGAGAGGCGGGGGACTCCGCGCATGCGCGCAGCCGCACCGCCCTTTCCCCATGCGGCCCCGCCTCTGGCCCACGTGACGCAGCGCTGTCCTTCCCGCGCGTTCACGTGGTGCCCGCGGCGGGGCGGACGGTGGCCGGCGGGGGTCATCGCCCGCGTGCCGCGCTCGCTCCCTCCGGGTAGCGCCGGTGCCCCGCGGCTGCGCGAGGCCGCCCCGAGCCCCCCCGCCCGTCCCCCCCCTCCCCCCCCCGAGCCCCGGGATCCCCCCCCCAGCAGGTACCGGCCCGGCGGGAACGCGGGGGTGGCGGGGAATCGGCGCGGGGCCTGGCGGGCGGGGGAGGCCCGGCCGGGACCGGGCTGAGGGGGAGGTGAAGGAGACGGGGGGGGGGGGGGGGCTGAGGGGGTAATTGGGGACTGAGGGGGGTCATTAGGGGTGCAGGGGAGCATGCCGGGGCCGGGGGGGGGGGGTTGCGGTGGGGCGGGAGAGGAAAGGGGCCGTGCCGCGGGGTGGGGGTGCCGATGGCGGCGGGGGGGGTTACGGGGCCGAGAGGATCAAACCGGGGAGGGGGGGGGGAACTGGGCTGGGAAGCAAACGGGGGTGCGGGGGGGGGGCCCGCTGGGGTGGGGGTGCTGGCACGGCCGGGGGCGTTCATAGCCTCGGGGGAGTTAGGGGGGGCAGTAGGCGGGAGATCTGCCCCTCTCTAAGTCTCCCTGTGCTCCCCCCCCGCCCCGTCGCCCCGCGCTTTTACCGGGGCATCCTCGTCCCCACGTGCGCGGCGCGTCCCCGCCGCCGTCCTCCCGCCGCCGTCCTCCCGCCCCCGCTGCCGCGTGGACGGGCCCCGCTGCGCCCCCGGCCGCGGTGGGAGGGGGGGGGGGGGCGCCATGCCTCATCTCCCCCCCCCCCCCCCCGCGGGAAGCGTGCTCATCCCGGGGGCGTCCCCCCGCGGCTCCCGCTTGCAGCCGGTGCTGCCGGTAGATGGCTGTCCCGCTTCCCGCCCTTCCCCGCCCCCGCAGGGATCCGGGGTCTGTGCCCCCCACTTCCACCCCAGCCGCTGACCCCCAGGACCCCCCCCCAGTCGCCATGGACTGGCAGCCGGACGAGCAGGGCTTGCAGCAGGTCCTGCAGCTGCTGAAGGACTCGCAGTCTCCCAACACAGCCACGCAGCGCATCGTGCAGGACGTATCCTGAGGCGGGGGGCTGGGGCCTCTGGGGGGGGGCGTCAGGACACACACACACACACGTGCGCCCATCCCCGTTTGAGCCAGGGAAAGGAGAATTGGGGATTTCCTCTGTTAACGGGGTCAGTAGCCACAGGAGACCAGGCCAGCTTGAGCTCCGGAGGGGCTGGACCTTGGGAACAGAGAGGGGGGGTTCAGCCACATTAATCCGGGACAGCGTCCCTGTCCCCGTCCTCGTCCCATTCCTTAACCGCCCGGAGCAGAAGCTGAAGCAGCTGAACCAATTCCCCGACTTCAACAACTACCTGATCTTTGTGCTGACGCGGCTCAAGTCTGAAGGTGGGTTGCTCTGCGGCCCGGGGGGGTTTGGGGTCTGCTGGGTCCCAGGGGGGTGGTAGAAGCATTTGGGGGGTTGCAGAGGTGGATGCAGGAGCTGAGCCCACCCGTTTCAGGCTCAGGGAGGTGGAAGGGGAGAGGATGCATGTTGCAGCCCCCCCTTAACGACTCACACCCCCCCAGATGAGCCAACACGCTCGCTCAGTGGCCTGATCCTGAAGAACAACGTCAAGGCGCACTACCAGAGCTTCCCCCAGCCCGTGGCCGAGTTCATCAAGCAGGAGTGTCTCAACAACATCGGGGATGCATCCTCCCTCATCCGGGCCACCATTGGTGAGACAGGGCGGGGACCCCCGCGGGGACCCTCAGCCCTCCCCGTGCTAACAACCCACCCGCAGGCATCCTCATCACCACCATCGCCTCCAAGGGGGAGCTGCAGATGTGGCCGGAGCTGCTGCCGCAGCTCTGCAACCTGCTCAACTCGGAGGACTACAACACGTGCGAGGTGCGCGGGGCTGGCCGGGGGGTCCGGGGGGGCCGTGGCCGGCGCTGACACCCCTCTGGCGCGCAGGGGGCATTCGGGGCCCTGCAGAAGATCTGCGAGGACTCCTCCGAGCTCCTGGACAGCGACGCGCTCAACCGGCCTCTCAACGTCATGATCCCCAAGTTCCTCCAGTTCTTCAAGCACTGCAGCCCCAAGATCAGGTATGCATGCGCTGGGTGGGGGACATACATGTCCACCTGCAGCCCCACGGTTGGGTGCAGAGGGGTTGTGGGGGAGCCAGCCGGGGTGGGAATGTTGGGGGGCCGTGGCCAGAGCCATTATATGGCCATTCAACAAGATGGGGTGGGAGCTGTTCCTGTGCCCCCTGCCACTGGTTGTCGTTTGCCTCGGGGTCCCCTTGTCCCTGTCCCTCCCTGCGATGGGTGGTCTGGCTCTATCTGTGTCTGCACTGGGCTGACGTGGGGATTTGGGCCCCCCCAGACTGGGCAGCTCCAGCTCAGCCCATCCCCATGTCCCCACATCACTCCATGGGGACACTGTGTGTGTGTTCCCAAGTCTGGACTGGGACAAGAGGTTATTCCAGCTCAGAGCACATTTCCCTCTTGTGAGTTAATTCAGCGCTGGGGGTCCAGGAGGGGCAGGTGGCTGGGCTGAACCCCCCTCCTGGCTTCACATCGTTAGCTAACGAGCCTGCCGGACCACCCCCCGCCATGGTCTGTCTCTCCCCAGGTCCCACGCCATTGCCTGTGTCAACCAGTTCATCATGGACCGGGCTCAGGCGCTGATGGAGAACATCGACACCTTCATCGAGGTGAGCGGCTGGGTGGGGAGAACCCCTGGGAGCCCCCTGGGCACGGCCCTGAGGGCGGATGGCAGTAAGTGGGCTCGTGTGTGTGTGTCCCCCCACAGCACCTCTTTGCTCTGGCGGTGGACGAGGACCCCGAGGTGCGGAAGAATGTGTGCCGTGCGCTGGTGATGCTGCTGGAGGTCCGCATCGACCGCCTCATCCCCCATATGCACAGCATCATCCAGGTGAGACAGGGAGGGCAGGTGGGTGTACACGGGACCCCCAGACAGGTGAGCTGTGGGGCTGACATGCCCCCATGCCCCCCACAGTACATGCTGCAGCGGACGCAGGACAGCGACGAGAATGTGGCGCTGGAGGCCTGCGAGTTTTGGCTGACGCTGGCTGAGCAGCCCATCTGCAAGGAGGTGCTGACCTCCCACCTGGTGCAGTGAGTGCTCGGGACGGCCCCTTCTCGTTCCCCGGCCCCCCCCAGACCCACCCCCCAGCCCCTCAATTCCCCCCTTTGCCCCCCCCCCCCCCAGGCTCATCCCCATCCTGGTGAATGGCATGAAGTACTCGGAGATTGACATCATCCTGCTCAAGGTATGAGGTCAGAGTGAGAACGTGAGAGTGCCCGGCTCCCCATCCCTCCTCCAACTCTGTGGGGCTGGTACTTGTTAACTGGAGGGACTGGGGCAAGGCAGGAGCTGCCCCGAGACCTCCTGGACATGATGACAGATTTAGAGCTGATGCCGGTGATGGCTGTTGTGTTCGTACTGTCTGATCCATGGGGGCCAGGGGTCCCTGGGATGGGAGGTTGGGCGTCTCCATGGTGCAACATGATGTCCCCTGTCCCCACAGGGTGATGTGGAGGAGGACGAGGCCATTCCTGACAGCGAGCAGGACATCAAGCCCCGCTTCCACAAGTCCCGCACGGTGACACTGCAGCACGAGGAGGAACGGCCGCAGGACCCCGATGACACGGAGGACGAAGATGACGACGACACGCTCTCAGACTGGAACCTGAGTATGGGCTCGCTGGGGGTCCTGGCCCCAGCTTTGGGCTCCTTTGGTGAACCCTGGGGGTTAATTAAACCCCGAGGTGAGATGGTGCCTGTTTGGGAGGGATTAACCCCGTTCCCTCTTGCCCACCCGGCAGGGAAGTGCTCGGCTGCCGCGCTGGACGTCCTGGCCAACGTCTTCCGGGAAGAGCTGCTCCCCCACCTCCTCCCACTGCTCAAGGAGCTCCTCTTCCACCCCGAGTGGGTCATCAAGGAGTCAGGCATCCTCGTTCTGGGGGCCATCGCGGAAGGTGGGTGCCACGCTGCCTGCAATGGGCCATCCTTGAGCCACCGCCGTGCCGGCGCCGGGGGTCTCTGAGCCTCCCTGTGCCCTCCAGGCTGCATGCAGGGCATGGTGCCCTACCTGCCGGAGTTGATCCCCCACCTCATCCAATGCCTGTCGGACAAGAAGGCGCTGGTGCGCTCCATCGCCTGCTGGACCCTGAGCCGCTACGCCCACTGGGTGGTCAGCCAGCCCCCCGACATGTACCTCAAGCCGCTCATGACCGAGCTGCTCAAGCGCATCCTCGACAGCAACAAGCGGGTGCAGGAGGCGGCATGCAGGTAAGGGCCGGGGGACAATTTGGGGCCGCCTGTGGCATTTTTTGGGCAGGATCAGCTGGATCTGAGCCCTTCTCTGGGCAGGATGATGAAATTGATATGTTGAGTCACTGTGATGATGGCGTATTCGTACTGTCTGACCCAGAGCAGGGGCGTGCAGGGGGCTCGGCTCTGGCCCAGGGCGGGCTGCTGACCCTTTTTCCCCCCACCCAGCGCCTTTGCCACGCTGGAGGAGGAGGCCTGCACAGAGCTGGTGCCGTACCTCAGCTTCATCCTGGACACGCTGGTCTTCGCTTTCGGCAAGTACCAGCACAAGAACCTGCTGATCCTCTATGACGCCATTGGGACCCTTGCCGACTCTGTGGGGCATCACCTCAACCAGCCGGTACGATGGGGGGGGTCCCCATACCGGTGGTCCCCTCGCCCCCCACGGTGCCCCAATGCATCCCTCCCCGTGCCCCAGCCCGGGACTGGTGATGACAAGTGACAACAGACATTCGAATCCCGAACTCGCAGTGTGGATCTCTCTGGTCTGATGGTCCCTGGGCTGAGGGGGAGTGGCCCCATGCCCCCCACATCCCTCCCCTTGTGTCCCCCCGCCGTGACAGCCTCTGTCCCCGGGGTGCAGGAATACATCCAGAAGCTGATGCCTCCGCTCATCCAGAAGTGGAACGAGCTGAAGGACGAGGACAAGGACCTCTTCCCGCTGCTGGAGGTGAGCTGTGGGGCGCAGAGGGTGGCGACGGGGGGGGGTGTCTGTCTCCTTTGCCTCCTCCCACCCCCCTGCTGTCCCCCCCCTGCCTGCAGTGCCTGTCCTCGGTGGCCACCGCCCTGCAGAGCGGCTTCCTGCCCTACTGCGAGCCCGTCTACCAGCGCTGCGTCACCCTGGTCCAGAAGACGCTGGCTCAGGCCATGGTGAGCCACGGCCCTCCCTTCCCCGGGTGCTGTGGGGTGTGCCCCCCCACCGTGGGGTGACCGTGCCCCCCCCCCTCCCCGCAGATGTACAACCAGCACCCTGAGCAGTATGAGGCCCCCGACAAGGACTTCATGATCGTGGCCCTGGACCTGCTGAGCGGTTTGGCCGAGGGTCTCGGCTGCCACGTGGAGCAGCTGGTGGCTCGCAGCAACATCATGACGCTGCTCTTCCAGTGCATGCAGGTGAGGCCCCCCCCCAGGACCCCCCCATCCCAGCCCCGGGGCTGCCGGGACCCTCCCTGGTGCTCACCCCCATCCCTGCCCACTCCCTGCAGGACACCATGCCCGAGGTGCGGCAGAGCTCCTTCGCCCTCCTGGGCGACCTCACCAAGGCCTGCTTCGTGCACGTCAAGCCCTGCATCGGTGGGTGCCGGGGCTGCGGGGGTCCCCCGGGGGGGGGGGGGGGCGGGCAAAGCAGGGGGACCCCGAAAGGATTTGATGGGGGGGGGGGGCCTGCTGCTGACCCTGCCTCCCCCCAGCCGAGTTCATGCCCATCCTGGGCACCAACCTCAACCCTGAGTTCATCTCCGTCTGCAACAACGCGACCTGGGCCATCGGGGAGATCTGTATGCAGATGGGTGAGTGCCTCGTGTGTGTCCCCCCAGCCCCACAGGAGCTCAGCTGAGCCCCCCCACCCTGACAAACCCATCCCCTCCCGGCAGGGGCGGAGATGCAGCCCTACGTCCAGATGGTGCTGAACAACCTGGTGGAGATCATCAACCGCCCCAACACCCCCAAAACCCTCCTGGAGAACACGGGTGAGGCTCAGGGGGACACAGCGGGACCCCAAGGCGGGGGGGGGTGCTGTTTGCTGGGGGGGCCCCCCCACCATGCACAGCCCCCCAAACCCTTCCCTCTGCCTACAGCCATCACCATCGGCCGCCTGGGCTTCGTCTGCCCGCAGGAGGTGGCCCCCATGCTGCAGCAATTCATCCGGCCTTGGTGAGTTTGTGGGGGGCTGTTCTGGGGATCCCCATGTCCTCCAAGGAGGGGGGGGTCGCTGAACCCCAATTTTCCCCCCCCCTCAAGGTGCACATCCCTCCGTAACATCCGAGACAACGAGGAGAAGGACTCTGCTTTCCGTGGCATCTGCGTAATGATCGGTGTGAACCCCGGAGGGGTCGTGCAGGTATGGGGGGGTACCCAGCAGTTTGGGGGGACCACCTTAAGCCACGGCGGGGGGGGGGGGACTCAGGGGCAGCCCCCAGAGGGGGAGATTTGGGGGGGGACTCAGCTTCAGCCTGACTCTATGCAGAATGGGGGGGGTCCCTGGGCCCAGGCCCCTCTCCCCATCACCCCCTCATTTTATCCCTGTCATCCCCCCATTTTGTCTCCTTGTCACCTGCCCCCCCATGTGTCATCCCCCACCCTGTGTGTCATCCCCCCCCAGGACTTCATATTCTTCTGTGACGCTGTCGCGTCCTGGGTGAGCCCCAAGGATGACCTGCGGGACATGTTCTATAAGGTCAGCTGGGAAAAGGGGGGAATTGGGGACCCTCCCATGCTGTGGGGGGTGCTCAGCAGGGCCCCCCCCCTCATTGTTAACACCCCCCCCCCGCCAGATCCTCCACGGCTTCAAGGACCAGGTGGGAGAGGAGAACTGGCAGCAGTTTTCGGAGCAGTTCCCGCCCCTGCTCAAGGACCGGCTGGCGGCGTTTTATGGGGTCTAGGCCAGGCAGAGGCACCGGAACCAGGTCCGGGAGGGGGGGCAGCACCCCAAAACGGGGGTGTAAACAGGTGGAACCCCCCCCCCCTCAGCATGACAGACCCCCCCCAACCCCTCTCTCTCTCACAGGTCGGCGCCGGGAGGCCGTCGGGACGGCGGCCGTGAGCGGGCGACCCCGCGCCGTGCCCGGGGGGGTTCGGGGGGGCGGGAGGAGCCGCGTGGGGGGGCCACGGCACGGTGCCCCCCCCCCAATCACCCCGTCCCCAGCCGCCCCGGGGGGGTGTGGGTGGGGGGGGCCCCGAGATCGGTTTCACCCCCGGGGGGGAGAAGGGGGGGAGGGACTGGGGGTGGGGGGAGGTCCATGGCGGCCGCGGGGGAGGGATGGACCCGTGGCAGGGGCACCCCAAAACCGTGGGGGGAGGGGAAGCAAAAAACCGGGGCAAAAGGGTCCAAAAATGGGGTGGCCTGGGCGGGGGGGGGCGACCCCCCCCCCCTTTTCCTCTGTAGGATGTTCCTGTTCTCCCCCTTCCCCCGCATGGTGCCCCCCCCACCCCGTACCCATGCACACGTTTATGGAGATAAACCTATAGGAACATATAGAGCAGCCCCGGCCGGGGGGGGGCGCGGGGGGCCCCGGGGGGGGCGGGAGGGCCCCGGGGGGGGGGCGGGGGGCCGGGGGGGGCCGAGCCGCCGCCATTGTGCTTCGTCGTGAGCGAGTCGGTGCCACGTTTCTTGTGTTTTTTTTCCCCGTTTTGTTCCGTTTTTTTACCGTTTACAGGGCGGGGGGGGGGGGGTGGCGGGGGGGGAGAGCGCCCCGCAGGGACCGGCGGGGGGGGGGCGGGGAGGAGGTCGCGTCCTGGAGGGGGGGGCGGGCCCGATTGAGCCGCGCCCCCTCGCTCGTGCTCGGCAAAGAGAGTCCGTTGTTGACCGTCCGCCGTCTCGGTGCCGTTTGTTCCCGCCGGGGGGGGGGGGGGGGGGGTGTGTGTCACTTCCCCGCCCGGGGCCGCTGCGGCCCTTCCCGGTAGTTCGGCTGCCACACGTGGTCCCCTTCCGGCGCCGTTGGATGACGTCATGACGAGCCTCTCGCATTGGGCGAGGCGTCGGTCACATGGGGGGCGAAGCTGCCCGCGCGCCGGAAGCGGATTCCGCCGTGGCCGTGGCGACGGGACGCGGCGGGGCCGGGCCGGGACGCGCCCCGGTACCGGGGGGGCTCGGGGGGACCCCGAACCTTGCTGGGGGGCGGGGGTGGGGAGAGAATGGGCGGGCGGGAACGCGGCTTCGGGGGCTTTGATGAGTGGGCGGGGGTCTCGGTACCGGGGCTGGAGGGACTCGAGTGTTGGGGCGGGTCCCGGTACCGGGAGTTCAGGGAGTACCTGGGTGTTGGGGTAGCCTATTGAGGGGGAGGGGGTCCGGGAGAGGGGGTGGTCCCGGGGCTTTTTGGGGTGCCGGTTTGGGGCGAATCCCGGTGTTATGGGCCGGGGGGGGGGCCGGTAATGGGGGCTGAGGGCCCCGCTCGGGGCGCGGGGGGGACCCCTCGCCTCTGGGGCTACGGGAGGTGCTGACACCCCCGCCCCCAGCCATGGAGGGGGCCCCCGCGCCCCACGACCCCGACCGGCAGGCGCAGGAGTACGTCAACCGACTGCGGGGCCCGGGGACCCCCCCAGGCCGCCCCCCGCCGCCCCCCGCCGCCCCGACCCCGGGGTCCAGCCCCCCCGCGCCCCCCCCGCGTCCTCCCCCGGGGCTGAAACGGCCGCCCCCGGGCGGGGGGGGCGCGGGGGGGCTGCTGGCGCTGCCGCTGGAGCTGCTGCTGGAGATCTGCGGGTACCTGGGGGCACGGGAGGTGCGGGGGGTCCTGCCCCGTGTCTGCCGGGCGCTGCGGGAGGTGGCCCGGGACGCCGTGGCCTGGCGGCTCCGTCTGCAGCGCAGCGCCCGCGGCCCCTTCCCCGTCCTGGAAGGTGGGTCTGGGGGGGGGACAGACCCTGTATTGTGTTTCCACGCAGGGGGCTGGGGACCCCAAAACGTTTCCCTGTGGTGGGCTGGGGACATCCTTAATACTCCATTTTCCCAGCTTTGCTGACCCCAAGGCGGCTGTGAGGTGCTGCAGAGGGCGAACGTGGGGAGTTGGGGACCCCCTCTGACCCCTGTGGCAAATTGAGGACCCCCAGTGACCCCCCATTTCCCCACAACTCCTGTCCCAGTGCCCCATGTCCCCCACTCTGCTGAACCTCAAGGTGGCCATGGAGCACTCTGTGAGGCAAAGGGAGCAGGTTAGGGACCCCCCCCAATGCCCCAGATCCCCCCCATCAGTTCAGGGGGCTGCCCCTGACCCCCCATTTCTCTGCAGAGGAGGGGTTCGACTGGTCGGCCGCCTGCGTGGACCTGGAGGAGCACCTGCAGCGCTGGGGGGGTGGCGGGGCCCCTATGGAGCACTTCTCCCTGGACGAGGGACACTTCGCCTCCGTTGACTCTGTCCTCCTGCTGCAGGTGGGGCCAGGCTGGGCCCGGGGGGTCCCCTGGTTCTGGGGGGTGGTCCCCACCTTACCTCTGTCGTCCCCCCCCCCCAACCTGGCAGGGAGGGACCCTCTGTGTTTCAGGCGCCCGTGACCGCAACGTCAACCTATGGGACCTGCGGCAGCTGGGCCGGGCCCCCGGCAAGGTGCTGGTGAAGGCGCTGGGCACCGAGCGCAATGGGACGCACAAGGTGGGGGGTGCAGCCATTATCCCCCCCTCCTCAAGCCTCGGTTGCCTCCCCTGGGGAGCTGCTGGGGGGTCCTGGAGTGGTTTTGGGAGCGGTGCTGGGCTTGGGCTCTCCCTTGCAGGGCTGGGTCTGGTGTTTGGCCTCCCAAGACAACAAGGTGTGCTCGGGCTCGTGGGACAGCACAGTGAAACTGTGGGACCTGGAAGCCGAGGGGCAGCAGTTTGGGGAGATCAGGTAACAGCTGGGGGGGCCCCAGAGAGGCTTGGGGGAGTCCCTGGGGTGAGGTTCTGGCTGAGCCCAGCCCTCCCCTCACCTCCAGGGAGAAGGCGGCTGTGCTGTGCCTCTCCTACCGCCCTGACGTCCTTGTCACCGGGACATATGACAAGACAGTGACTGTTTACGACCCACGAGGTTGGTCCTGCCTGGGATGGGGGCATCCCTGGGATTAGGGGAGGTGCTGGGGGGGGCCCCCAGCTCAACCCCCTTCTGCTGGCAGCTGGCCAGGCTCTGGTGTGCAGCTACAAGCCCCATGCTAGCGCCGTGCTGTCCTTGGCGGCTGATGACCGGCTCATTGTGTCGGGCAGTGAGGACCGGACCCTTGTTGTCTTTGACCGACGGGGCGATGGGGTCCTTCAGCGGCTGCAGGTGGGTCCTGCTGCCCGCCAAAACTGGGGGGGGGGGGACGGGGGGACACAAGGCTGGGGGCTCCCTTCTCCATCATCTGCTGCAGTTGGGGCCCCGAGATTTGGGGTGCAGCAGGATCTGCCCCCGCTAATGCTTCATTCCTTCCTCCCAGCTGGAAAACTACCTGCTCTCCATGTCGTACCAGGGGACACAGCTCTGGGCTGGGGACAACCAGGGCCGGGTGTACGTCTTCAGGAACAGCACCGGCAGCTTCCAGCCCGCCCGGGTAGGGACCCCAAGGGGGTTGGGGGGTGCAGGGGAGGGGTTGTGTGCCCCCCAGTGCCTTATGGTATGTTTTTATGTCCCCTCTCCTGCAGTACTTTGACGTGGGGCACCGGCTGCAGATCACAGGGCTCTGGCACTCACTGGGGTCCCTCTACACCACGTCCACTGACAGGACGCTGCGGGTGAGGGTCCCTCTGTCGCCGTCACGCAGTGCTGCACTGGGGGGAGGCCTGCTGACCCTGTTGTGGGGGGCTAGAAGACTGCAAACAGCTTTTGCTCTCTTACAGATACACGTCCCTACAGACCCTCCCCGCACCATCTGCTCCTGGACACATGACGATGTGCTCAATGGGGTAAGGAGGCGCTCGCTCCCTTGCACACGTGTGTGCACACACATCCCCTCGTGCACACGCCTGTAAGCACCCCGGCTCCCCCCAGCTTTGGTCCTACCACAGCGTCTGCCATGCTGGTCCTTGCACTGGGGGCTCCCTGGGGTGGGGAAGCGTCCCCCCGGGTCAGGGGGTGTCCCCCCAGCAGGTCCCCTGCCCCGGAGGTGCCCCCCACCCCCTCCGACACTCCTCTCACCCCCCCCAGATCAGCGTTGACGGCGACGTGGTGGCAGCCGCCTCGGGAGGCCTCTCAGTCGAGGTGTGGAGGCTCCGGACCTGACATGCTGCTATGGCCCCATGCTCACACTGCCTGGGAAGCGGGGCTGGGGGGGCTCCCCGGCGCCGGGGGGGGTCTGTCTCCGTTCCCAGTGGGCTCCCGCCGGGCACGGGGTCCCCTCTGCGCCCCCCGACACGGAGGAGACGGGCCCAGCCTTGCGCCCTTGGTGGGGCTGGAAGTTGCTGCCTGTTCATGGGTATTAAAAGGATTTGACTGGAGCGGAGGTTGCGTCCCCCCCCCCGCGGGGCCATCCGTGGTTTTGGGGCGAAGTTGGGCGGTTTTGGGGAGGTTTCGGGGCAACCCCAGTCCAACGCCATCCCCTCAGGCGAGGCCCTTCGCTTCTGGGAGTCGATTGCCCCCCCGCGGCCACCGTCCATTCTTCAAGATGGCGGCACGCAGCTGTACGGCAGGGGGGGGAAGCAGCAAGATGGTGGCGCGCAGTCGCAGTGTGCGGTGCGGTGCGGCGCGGCGGCGGCGGCGGTGGTGGGGGGGGGGGCGGGCCAAGATGGCGGCGCGCAGCGGCGGTGCGGCGGAGTGAAGGCGGCCGGAGCCCCATGGCGACGCCGGGGCAGGCCCCCGCCGCGGCCCTGCGGGCCGTGCTGAAGCCGAGCGGGCCCCTCCCGGGCGAGAGCCTCCCGGTGCGCGGGTACGACTTCGCCGGCGGCCCGGACCACGCTGCGCTGCTCCGTTCCTTCCGTACCACCGGCTTCCAGGCCACCAGCTTCGCCCAGGCCGTCGCCGAGATCCACCGGATGGTGGGGGCGCTGGGGCCGGGGGGCGGAGTCCCGGGGCGGCGGGAGGGGGGCCGGGGCGCGGCCGGAGCCGGTCCTGACCACCCCCCCGCGCCCGCAGATCGCGGCGAAGCTGGAGCCGCTGAGCGAGGAGGAGCGGGGCCGGGCCGGGCTGGGGGGGCCCCGGCCTCCCTCGGGCTGCACCATCTTCCTGGGCTTCACCTCCAACCTCATCAGCTCCGGCGTCCGGGAGACCATCCGCTACCTGGTGCAGCACAACATGGTGCGTGGGGCCTGGCGCGGCGGCGGGATCTGTCCGGGGCCCCACCTGCCCCGGGGCCATCGCCGAAGCCCCTGGCGGGGGGTGAGGGGGGGACCCTCAGGTCCTTGGGGTGTACCCGGGGCCGGCCCCAAGGTCCACGCCTTGTCCCTGAGGTCCCTGCAGGGTTCCCAGGGGGATGCGTGGCTCCCTAGGGTGTCCCCGAGGTCCCCAAGCTGTTCCTCAGGTCCCTGTGGGATCCGGGGGGGGGTCCCCAGCCTAGTCCCGGGGTCCCACCTCTGTCCTTGTCCCCTCAGGGCCTTTGGGGTCCCCAGCATTCCTGGGGCCTCAGCCCTGCCCCCGAGGTGTCCCCCAGCTTGCTGTAGGGTCCTTCGAGCCCCCCCACCCCTTCTCCCTGGTGTGTCCCCAAAATCCTGATGCCGTCTCCACCCGGGGTAGGTGGATGTGCTGGTGACCACGGCGGGGGGGGTGGAGGAGGACCTCATCAAGTGCCTGGCGCCCACCTACATCGGGGACTTCAGCCTGCGGGGCCAGGACCTGCGCCAGAGCGGCATCAACAGGTACGGGGTGCCAGGGTCCCCTCCTGGACACTGGGGTCCCCTCCTGGGCTGAGCTTGTCCCCTCCCCAGGATCGGGAACCTGCTGGTGCCCAACGACAACTACTGCAAGTTTGAGGACTGGCTGATGCCCATCCTGGAGCAGATGGTGGATGAACAGGAAACGCAGGTGGGGGATGGCCGGCCCGGACACCTGGGTCCTCCCCAGCTGGGGGGGGCACAAGGGGCCCAGACGGCTGGGTCCTCCCTGGCTGGGGGTCCTGAGCGTGGTGGTCCGGCAGGGCGTGAGGTGGACCCCCTCCAGGATGATCGCGCGGCTGGGCAAGGAGATCAACAACCCCGAGTCGGTCTGCTACTGGGCGCAGAAGGTAGGTGGGGATGGGGGGAGACGGTCACTGTGGGCGTCACCACGGGTGTCACCGCCCATCACCACGTCCCCTTTCCAGAACAACATCCCGGTGCTGAGTCCAGCGCTCACCGATGGCTCCCTGGGGGACATGATCTTCTTCCACTCCTACAAGCGCCCAGGGCTGGTGCTGGACATTGTGGAGGGTGAGTGTGTCCCCAGATGCCAGGGTCCCGTCCCCACCCTGCCACCGACGCCAGGGTCCCCCCCGCCCCGACGCCGGGGTCCCCTGATGGCTGTCTCTGCCCGCAGACCTGCGCCTCATTAACACCCAGGCCATCTTCGCCAGGAAGACGGGGATGATCATCCTGGGCGGGGGGCTGGTGAAGCACCACATTGCCAACGCCAACCTCATGGTAAGGGGGGTGGGGCTCCCCCATATCCTGGCGGATGGGGAGGGGGTGCGGGGCACTCCCGGGGATGGGGAGGGGGCACAGGGGCTCACCCTGCTCCTCACCCCACAGAGGAACGGGGCCGACTTCTCCGTCTACGTCAACACGGCGCAGGAGTTCGATGGCTCCGACTCGGGGGCACGGCCAGATGAGGCTGTGTCCTGGGGCAAGATCCGGATGGATGCCACCCCCGTCAAGGTGGGATGGGGGGGTCCTGGGGTGGGGGGCGGAATCTGGGGTGCCTGGAAGGGGCTCCCCCATCCTCACCCCCTCTTCTCTGCCCAGGTCTATGCCGACGCCTCCCTGGTCTTTCCGCTGCTGGTGGCGGAGACGTTCGCCCAGAGAGCTGATGCCTTTCCATCAGAGACGCCGGGAGACTGAGCCAGTGGCGGGGTGTCTCTGGGGACTGAGCCCCCCATCTCTGGGGGGAGGGGGCAAGCCCCCCAATTTGGGAGGGCCAAGCCCCCACTACCTCTGCAGGGGCTCCCATCTCAATGCCCCCAGGCTGCGCTCCCCGCGCCCCAAACGCCGGCGTGTGCAGAGCAGGAGAGAGTGGGGTGACTCCCCTGAACGGGGGAATGGGGGAGCTGGGACCCCCGCAGCACCGTCCACCTGTCTGTGCCCCCCCCGCCACTGTCTGCCTGTTCCCCCCTCCCCAGCGCTTGTATTTATTTAAGCTGCTTGGGGGTCCGCAGAGCTCTGTGTGCTCCCAATAAAGCACTGCAGTTTCTCCACACTGTGGGTTTATTCCTCGTTACTGGGGGACACAGACGGGCACTGCGGGTGCCCCCCCAAACCCGCATCACGTGGCGGCGTCCCCCTCAGGCTGGAAGGTCTCCTCGCGCCAAAGCTGGACGTGGCCCTCAGTGGCGGTGAGCAGGCAGGGCAGGGTGGGGTGGAAGGAGAGCGACTGCACCACGCCACGGCCCACTGCCAGGCTGAGCGCCAGCGAACCCTGCGGGGGGGGTGTGAGGATGTGGGGGGGCTCCCCTGGAACCCCCCCAAGTGCAGGCTCGGCCCCCCCTTGCCCACTCACCTCTACCAGGTCCCAGAAGTAGACATTGCCATCCTCAGAGGCGCTGCCCACGTGGGTGTCCTGCTCGCTCAGCACGCAGTCCAGCCGGTATGCCGTGCTGCGGTGGCCTGTGTACCTGGGGGGAGGTTCCGGGGGGGACGGGGTGAGGTGCAGGTCCCCCCACAGCCCCCCAAGGGGGCGCAGGGCCATGGGGAGGGGGCTCGTACTCGCCCAGCAGCTCCCCCGTTTCCTTGTCCAGCAGGCGCAGGGTGGAGTCAAGGCTGGCAGCCAGGGCGCACTGCCCGTCCTTGCTGAAGCAGACGCTGGTGATGGGGCCTGGAAGCAGATGGGAGTTTGGGGGTGTCCTGGGGAGCCCCCCCCCTGCCTTGGGAGCCCCCTACGCTGGTGTCCCCCACGCCCTCACTCACTCCCTATGTAGTCAGAGTAGAGCTGGCCAGCGCGCAGGTCGTAGCGCCGGACACGGCCGTCCACGGAGCTGCAGAGAGGGGTTGTTAGTGTGGGGGGGGTCCTGCTGGCCCCATGCCCCCGAGCATGTCCCCATCCCCCGAGTGCATCCCCATCCCTCACCCCGAGAGGATCTCGTGATCGGAGACCTTCACGCTGGAGACGCCGTCCTTGGCTTCGTCCAGGACCTGGACGGGGTCAGGGCGGCGGGAGCGGCAGTCCCAGCACCGGACAGTGGAGTCAATGGAGCCTGGTGGAGGGGCAGGGGGGAAAAGGGGCTGTCAAGGGGGGGCTCTGATGCTGGCAGGCCCCCCCGAGACCGCTCCCTTACCAGACACAATGATGGTGGCCTCCTCATTGAACTGGACGCAGTTCACCTTCTGCGAGACAAGCAGGGAGTCAGCACCCCGCAGGGAGCCCCGACCCCCCGGATCCCCCCACACCCCTCACCCCTGCTGCCCCATGTCCTCACCCCCGCATGTCCCCGGTACTTGCGGACCACTTGTCCGGTGGCCACGTCCCACAGTGCCACGGTCTTGTCAGCCCCGCAGGAGCAGAGCTGGCTGTTGTCAAAGGAGCTGGGGGGGACGGGGTGCCCCATCAGTGGGGCTGGGGGGGTCCCCAAGGGGTGGGGGTCCCCACAGCCCCCTGCACCTTACCCGGCAGCATCCAGCACCTCGTAGCCATGCCCCTGGTAGGTGCGCAGCGCCGTACCCTTGTGTGGGTTCCAGAGCCTCAGGGACTTGTCGCTGCCGCAGGTCAGGCAGTAGTTCCCGTCCACTGGGGAGGGGGGGACTGAGATGATCCTCCTGGCACCCCAAATAGGCATGCCCTCCGCAGGAGCTGCGGTCCCCAGGGACAGGAGCCCGGGACGCCTTTCCTCCCCTCTGGGATGGGGACTGGGAGTGTGCCCCCCCCCCTTCCTCCCCCTGGGATGGGATCAAGGAGTTGGGGTCCCCATGCCTCCGGGATGGGGCGCGGGTCCCCGTTCCTCCCCCCCGGGATAGGGCCCAGGTCCGCACTCCCCCCGCCGGTCCCACCGTTGAAGCGGACGGCCCGCACCGCGCCCTGCCCACACTCCAGCGTTCGCACCCGCCGCCGCGGCAGCTCGGGGCGGGCAGGCCGCGGCCGCGGGAAGGCCATGGCGGGCCGGGGCCGGGGCCGGGGCCTCTTCCGGCGGCGGCGGCGGAAGCGGGCGGCGGGGCGGCATGGCGGACCCGCGGCGACCGGCGCGGGTGGCCAGGTGGGACCGGGGCGGGGACACCGGGAGGGGGACCGGAGAGGGCACCGGGGGGGGGGGGGGGGGGGGGGGGGGGACGGGCACCGGGAGGGGACACCGGGGGGGACACAGGGGCCCCGGCCCGTCTGACGGCGCCACCCCCAGGTACAAGCCGCCGGCCACCGAGACCAACCCGGCGCTGGAGGACCCCACGCCCGACTACATGAACCTGCTGGGGATGGTCTTCAGCATGTGCGGGCTCATGCTTAAGGTGGGGGCACCGGTCCCGGGGGGCACCGGCACCGGGTGGGGTGGGGGGACACCTGCCCAGGGTGGGCACTGGCCCTGGGAGGCACCGGGACCGGCCCGGGGTGGGCGGTGGGATGATATTTTGGGGGCTGAGGACTGTCCCTGGGGGGGTTCTGGGGTGGCTGAGGGCCGTGGGGGCACAGGGACCATCCCCGGGGGGGTTTGTGTGGTCGAGGGCCAATGGGGGAGAGGGGCTGTCCCCAGGGGGGTTCAGGGGGACAGGGGCCAACCCCAGGGGGTTTTGAGGTGGACAAGGAGGGGACAGGGGCCATACCCAGGGGGTTCCCACACCGTACCCTTCTGCCTGCAGCTGAAGTGGTGCGCCTGGATCGCTGTCTACTGCTCCTTCATCAGCTTCGCCAACTCCCGCAGCTCTGAGGACACCAAGCAGATGATGAGCAGCTTCATGTGAGTGCCGGCGGCTCCGGGGTGCCGCATCCCCTGCAGAGGGGACAGTGGGGAGACCATCCCGGTTTTGGGGGGGTCTCTGAAGCCAAGGCTGGTGTCTCTCCCCTCTCCAGGCTCTCCATCTCAGCCGTGGTGATGTCCTACCTGCAGAACCCCCAGCCCATGTCCCCTCCCTGGTGACGGCTGGTGCCATTCCGTGGGGAGGGCACTCACCGTGGGGGAGGCAACGGGTTGAGTCGGGGCCAGGACGATAAAGGGGGTGCTGGGGCAGAGCTCGTGGTCGTTGTGGTTTGTACGTACCTGCGTGGGCCGGACCCTGCTCAGAGCTGCGGCGTCAGCAGGCAGATGGGGTGGATGGACCCCCCCAGGGTTGGGGGAACCCCAGGGGCGTGGGACCCTTCCTGGGGGATCTGGGGGGCCTGCCGGTGGGAATGGTGGGTGAACATGGCAGGAGTCAGAGGGAGCGATGGGGTGTGAGGGCTGGGGGAGCCCCAGGGGGCTGAGGGGAGCCTGGGGGGGGGGGCCCAAGGGGAACCCCGGGTGGGGCTGAGGGGAGCCATGGAGGTGGCAGAGCCCCGGGGGGGGCTGAGGGGAGCCCTCAGCTCTGGCTGCCCCCGGGCTCCCCTCAGCACCCCGGCGCCATCGCCTCCGTGAGGGATCCGGCTCCTCGACGCGCCATTGGAGGAGGAGAGGTGCCCGTCTCTCGCTCTGCGCCGACCACGGCTCGGCGGGGGCGGGGTTTTGGGAGCTGCCACACGTCATTGGGTACTGGGCGTTCTCCCGCCGCCGGAGGGGCCGTTGCCGACGCCCGCCCCGGGAGGAGCGACTCGTGATGTCAATCAGGGGCGCTCCGCCTCCTCATTGGCGCCAGTCCGTTATGTCACCGCCCCGCCTGTGGGGGGGTCTTCGCGGTCTTCCGTTACGCCCCGCCTCCGCGCGCAGCGGCTAATCAGAGCGCGGGGCGTGGCCGAAGCGGCTTCCCTCGCCGTCCATTGGCTCTCGCTTGCCCAGAGGGGGTGGGGTGGGGACCCCCCCCCGGGTCATGTGGACGGGCGGTCACATGACCGTGCCCGCGAGCGGCATGGCGGTGCCTGGGGCGGTGGCGCTGCTGCTGCTCTTCGGGGCAGCGGCCGCGGGCTGCGGGTACCAGGTGGGCCCGGGGGGATTGGGCGAGACTAGAGGGGCTCTGGGAGAGGCTGGGGGGACGCCGGAACGTCCTGGGAAAACGGGAGCCGGGAACCGGGGGAACTGGGAGGGACTAGGGGAACTGGGAGGCACTGGGGACACTGGGATGGCCTGGGGGAGCCGGGAGAGACTGGGAGCACTGAGGAAACGGGGACTGGGGGAGACTGGGGGGAGCTGGGCAGCTGGGAGAGATCGTGGTGGGGAAGCTGGGAACCCAGGAGGGACTGGGGGGCAACTGGGAGGAGCTGGGGCAGGGAGAAACTGGGCTGAGGTAGCTGGGATACTGGGAGAGACTGAAGGGAGCTGGGGAAACGTGGATGGGGCAGCTGGGCTGGGACTGGGCGAACTGGGAGAGGTCAGATGGAGGGAGCAGTGGGGGACTGGAAGAGGGAAACTGGCACCATTTGGGCCTGGGGAATGGGAAGGGATTGGGGTCTGGCATGGGCTGGGACTGGAAACACTGGGGAGAGGCTGGGATGGGGGTGCTAGGGGAGGAAAAGGAGGATTTAGGGTACTGGGGTGCCTGGAGGGGGCTGGGGCACGGCTGGACAGTGACAGTCACGTGCGCCAGCTGGGCTGTCACTGGGGGGGAATGACACGTAGGCATCCTGGCCTGCCCTTCCCCCCCCCAAGCAGGGGACCCAGGCGTCCTGGCCACTGGTTTTTAACAGCCGTTTGCATCCTCTCCTGCAACCCAACGGCTTCCTCTGGAAACGGCTGGTGGGGGGGTGAGGAGGGGATGTGGGGTGTGGGCACAGCCCCGTAAGAGCCCTCAGAGACTCTGCTTGCGCCTGCAGTCGTGTCCGCCCACGCGCCCCGACCTCCTCAATGTGCACCTGGTGCCCCACACGCACGATGACGTGGGCTGGCTCAAGACAGTGGAGCAGTACTTCTATGGAGGTGGGTGTCCCTGCCACCGTGGGAAGGGGGGGGGGTGGTCCCTGGGGAGGGGCGGTGACGTCCCCAAGGCCACCGCAGCGCCTGCAGGGACGGAGGTGATGCCTCCAAGGCCACTGTGGGGGTGGAGGTGATGCTCGGTGAGGCCAGCATGGGGTTGAAGGGACACCAAGTGCCAGAGATGGAGCCTGCAGCCTCACGGCAGGGCGGGGGTTGGGGGCAGAGAGACAAACCCTGCCCTTGGGACAGGGACAGGACCATGCTTTCTGCCTGTCATCCCCAGCGTGGTGTTGTGACCCCGGTTTGCCTCTTGTTTTTGCCTGTCAGAACAGTGCTGGGACCCCTGGACCTTTCTGTGTTCCCCCCTCTATGTCCCTTGGATGTTTCTGTGCCCCGCCATGACCCCCTGTTCTCCCCCCACATCTCCTGGAGGTTGCTGTGACCCTATCCCCTCTATTCCATGACCCGCACAACCCCGGATGTCACCTGTGTCCCCATGGATGTTGCCGTGACCCCGTATACCATATCATGCCGTGCCCCCCTGTCCCCTCCCCGCCTGTCAACGGTTGACCCCATCAGCGCGTAACGAGGTGCAGCATGCAGGGGTGCAATACATCCTGGACTCGGTGGTGGCCCAGCTGGCAGCCGACCCCTCCCGCCGCTTCATCTACGCCGAGGTGGCCTTCCTGGCCCGCTGGTGGCGGCAGCAGGACAAGGCCACACGTCGCACCGTCCGCCAGCTCGTCGAGCAGGGTGTGGGGGGCATGGTGGGGATGTCCCCTGGGGGGAATCCGCCACTGAGAGGGATGTGGGGGGTGTCCCTAGAGAGGGACGTGGGCATGGGGGCACACAGGGATGGGGGGGGGGGCCGGGGTGTCCCTGAGGGTCATGGGGAGCACGCAGGGACGTGAGTGGGGGGGGGACTGGGGTGTCCTTGGGGGCATGCAAGGACATGGGGCGGGACTGGGGTGTCTCTTGGTGGACAGGGACATGGAGGAACAGCGACTAGAGTGTTCCTTGGAGGATATGGGCTTGGGGGGGGACTGGCGTGCCCTGGGGGGACAGAGACTTATGGGGTGCTACTGGGGTGTCCCAACAGGGATTTAGGGGGGGTACTGGTGTGTCCTTGGAGAGACATGAGTACAGGGGGTTCACAGGAACACGGAGGGGGACTGAGGTGTCTCTGGGGGGTTATAGGGGGTGCACAGGGACATGGGGGGGGATTGGGGTGTCCCTGGGGTGACATGGGCATGGGGATGTACCTCTGACAGGGCACAGAGGCCGGGGGGAGGCTGAGGAGTCTGGGGTGCCCCCAAGGGACTTGGGGTGCTGCCGGTGTGAGGTGCTGCTTGTCCCTGAGCACCCCCCCTTTCCCTGCAGGGCGTCTGGAATTCGTGGGGGGGGGCTGGTGCATGAGTGACGAGGCGGCCGCCCACTACAGCCCCACCATCGAGCAGCTGGCACTGGGCCGTCGCTTCCTGCGCCAGGAGTTTGGGGCCTGCGGCACCCCTCGTGTGGCCTGGCAGATCGACCCCTTCGGGCACTCCCGCCAGCTGGCTGCCATCTTCGCCCAGGTGGGAGACCCCCCTCTGCAGCCACCCCTCCACCCCACTCCCGGCCCCACAGGGGACCCTGGCATCCAGGCTGACCCCCTCCTCCCCGCAGATGGGCTACGACGGACTCTTCGTGGGACGTGTGGACTACCAGGACAAGGCGGCGCGGGAGCAGCTGCGGGAGATGGAGTTGCTCTGGCGGGCGAGCACGAGCCTGCTGCCCCCCGCTGCCGACCTCTTCACTGGTGGGACAGGGCGCAGGGCCCCTCCCGGGGCTGGGGGTCCCTTGGGTCTCCCCCCGAGCTCTTCCTGGGGGCCGGTCCTGTCCCGGGGTGCCCACTGGGTGTTGCCCATCCCTTGAGCCTTCCCCTGTCCCCTTCCCCTCCCCTCCTGAGGGTGACCTGTCCCTTCCCAGGTCTGTTGTCCCATCCTGGGGCTGTCGCCGTCTTCTGGGTCCCCTCTGGGATTTTTCCTTGTCCCTAGCACTGAGCCCATTCTCCATCCAGCTGATCTCAACCCTGTCCCCAGCCCAGCTGCCCCATCCCTGGGCTGACCAGGGGGGTGACTGTCCCCAGGCATCCTCCCCAATGTCTACAACCCGCCATCGGGGTTCTGCTGGGACCAGCTCTGCTCCGACCCACCTGTGGTGGACGAGGACAGCGAGGAGAACAATGTGGACAACATTGTCTCCACCTTCCTGCAGATTGCTGCCAGCCAGGTAGGTGTTCCTGGGTAGTGGGGTGCTCCCTGGGGTGGGTGGGGGGTCCTGGACACCAGGGTTTCCCCTCTGGGACAAGGGGTGCTGACCTGTCCCGTCCCCACCCCAGGCCGAGCACTACCGCTCCAACCATATCATCATGACGATGGGCTCCGACTTCCACTATGAGAATGCCAACCTGTGGTTCAAGAACATGGACAAGCTCATTGCCCACGTCAATGCCCGGGTGAGTGGGGTCTCCCCTGTGTCTCCCCCTGTGTATCCCTGCTGTCTGCTGTGCCCCCCCCCAGCCTGTCTCACACCCTCCCCTGCTTTTCCAGCAAGCCAATGGTAGCCGTGTCCACGTTCTTTACTCCACCCCATCCTGCTATCTCTGGGAGCTGCACCGGGCCAACCTCTCCTGGTGAGGCCAGGGGAGTGAGGGGGAACCCAAGCGTTCAGGTGGGATGGACAGATGGACAGATGCAGCCTGGCTTTCCCACAGGTCCCTGAAAACGGATGACTTCTTCCCCTATGCAGATGGACCCCATCAGTTCTGGACGGGCTATTTCACCAGCCGACCCGCCTTCAAGCGCTACGAGCGCCTCAGCAACAACTTCCTCCAGGTGGGACGGTGGCCCTCATGCCAGGGTCCCCATCCTGGATGCCTGGGTCCCCTGTCCCTCTCCCTGACCCTCCCTTCCCTCCCGGCAGATCTGCAGTCAGCTGGAGGCCTTGGCAGGGATGGCAGCACGGGAGGGTCCCTACGGGCCTGGGGACAGCTCTGTGCTCCGTAAGTGCTGGCATGGGGCCCCCGGGGACCCCTCTGGATCCGCCTGATGCCCCCTTGCCCCCTCGGCAGGTGAAGCTGTGGCCGTGGCCCAGCACCATGATGCTGTGACTGGCACCGAGAAGCAGCACGTGGCTGACGACTACGCCAGGCAGCTGGCGGCGGGGTGGGAGAGCTGCCAGGTAGGGCCCTGCCACCTGTTTTGGAGGGGACAGGTGGGGTTCGGGGGGTGCAGGGCCAGGGCCAGCAGTTGGGTGTGGACCAGCATCATGTCCATGGGGCAAACTGGTATCTGGGAGGGTGAACTGGTTTCTGTGGAGAACAGGAGCTGGTGGCCATCTTAGGGATGAGCCCCTGACCCTGGCCGGTGTTTTGGGGACAAGCTGGGGTCTGGGCAGCCAGAGCACGAGAGCTGGCGGCCACAGTCGGGGCGGGGGGGATAAGCCAGCGAGCACCCCTTGTTAACTCCCCTCGTTACCGCCCGTGCCACGTGACTGTCCCCTGTTCCCGGCAGCTCCTGGTCGCCAATGCCCTGGCCAGCCTCAGCGGCAGCAAGGAGAACTTCGTCTTCTGCAATGCCCTCAACATCAGCATCTGTCCCCTGACGGAGGCAGCTGGCCGTGTAAGCACCTCAACAGGGGTCTGGGGGGGCTGTGGGGTCCTGGCGGGGCTAACACACCATGTCCCTCTGTCCCCCAGTTCACCGTCATCCTCTACAACCCCCTGGGCCGCCGCATGTCCTGGCCCATCCGGCTGCCAGTCAACGGGGCGTCCTACGCAGTGACAGACCCCCAGGGCCAGCCCGTGCCCAGCGAGGTGAGCCCAGGCCAGCCGCCACATCCCCCCCCGCCTGCCCACAGCCCCCCCTGACTCTCCCTGCCTGTCCCCAGGTTGTCCCCATCTCCAACTTCACCCACCGGCTGCGGGGGGACAGGAGCAGTGCCATGCGGGAGCTCCTCTTCCAGGCCTCTGCACCCCCCCTGGGCTTCAGCACCTTCACGGTCTCCCGGATGAGCCGTGGGGACCCCCGTGTACCCCCTGCCCAGACCCCAGTGTTGTCACAGCCTCAGGAGATCCAGAATGAGGTATGGTCCCACTGCAGGGGATGCGTTCCCCCAACATGTGCTGGGCACTGGGCGGACACAGTTTGGGGTCTTTCCCCACAGGGTCCCTGGGGCTGGAGCAGGTCCCTGGGCAGGGGAAAGCCCATGGTGTTAAGTCCCTAGTGGAGCTGCACCTCTGTTGGCCCAGTTAAACCAGTCCTGGGGCGATGGGAGGAGCTGGGGGTGCGGGAGGGGGCTGAGCGGGAACAGGACAGATGCTCGACCCATTGCTGTCCGGCCCCGCAGCACGTCCGGGTGCTCTTCGACCCCCTCACCGGGCACCTGAAGGAGATCCAGAACCTGGACAAGAGCATCTCGCTGCCTGTCTTCCAGAGCTTCTACTGGTGAGCACTGGTGGAGCCCGGACACCTGGGTCCCTCGTGCAGGGCCTTCTTACACCTCTTGTCTTCCTCCTCCTCCTCTCGTCCCAGGTACAACGCTAGCATCGGCAACGATGAGAGCTCCCAGGCCTCGGGCGCCTACATCTTCCGCCCCAACAGCTCCGAGCCCATCCCCGTCTCTGGCTCCAAGCAGGTCTCCACATACCTCGTGAAGGTCTGTGGTGGGGACTGTGTGCCCGGGGGTGTCCTCGGGATCGAGGGTGTCCCCAGGGTGCTGAGCCTTGCCACATCCCTTGCAGAACAGGCTGGTGCAGGAGGTCCACCAGAACTTCTCCTCATGGTGCTCCCAGGTGGTGCGGCTCCACGCGGGGCAGCCCTATGTGGAGCTGGAATGGACCGTGGGGCCCATCCCCGTGGCGTGAGTTAGGGACTGGGGGAGGCGGGCTCCTGAGGTGGGGCCCCCTCAAAGCCCATTGCTCACCCCCTGCCTCTCCCAGGGATGGCTGGGGCAAGGAGATCATCAGCCGCTTTGAGACGACGCTGCAGACAGATGCCCGCTTCTACACCGACTCCAATGGGCGGCAGATCCTGGAGCGCAGGTCAGGGCTGGCCTGCATGCTTGCTGTGGCCCCCAGAGACCCCCGTTCCCCTCCCCATAACTGGGCTTTGCCTCATCCCCAGGCGTGACTACCGTCCCACGTGGAACCTGAGCCAGACGGAGCCTGTGGCAGGGAATTACTACCCTGTTAACAGCCGCATCTTCATCAAGGTACCAGCTTTGGGGCAGTAGCAGGGAAACGGGGCTGAGCCCGGGGCAGAGCTCGTGACACGTGCCGCCTTTCCCTCCCTGCCCGCAGGACAAGAAGTTCCAGCTGACGGTGCTGACGGACCGCTCACAGGGCGGCAGCAGCATCTTTGACGGCTCCCTAGAGCTCATGGTGAGGGGATGCAGCATGGGTGATCCCTGGGGTGGGGGGATGCGCTGGGACATAACCGCTGTCCCCTCCAGGTCCATCGACGGCTCCTGTACGATGACAACCGGGGAGTGGGGGAGCCACTGGTCGAGCTGGGAGCCAACAAGCAGGGGCTGGTGGTCCGCGGCCGCCACCTTGTCCTCCTTGACATGGTGGAGTCAGCGGCCGACCAGCACCGGCTCCTGGCACAGGAGCTCTTCATGGCACCCTACACAGTGCTGGCGCCTGGCGGGGGCCCCTCCTACCGCCGCAGCTATCCCAGCCTGCAGCAGGTGAGGTGGGGAGGGGGCTGTCCAGGGAGGGGGGGGAGCTGTCACGGTGCCCCCCCCTCACCCTCTCCCCACAGTTCTCGGCCCTGCGGCGGGAGCTGCCCCCCAGCGTCCACCTCCTGACACTGGCACCCTGGGATGCCAGCACCCTCCTGCTGCGCCTGGAGCACCAGTTCGAGAGGGGCGAGAGTGCCAACAGCTCCCAGCCCACCACCATTGACCTCCTGGTAAGCTGCTGCGTGCCAGGGGGGGCTGAGCCCGGTGCTGAGCCTGGCCAAGGGCCGACCCTGCGGCCGGGCTCCCCCCACAGCTCAGCCTGCCCCAGGCTCGAGGGGCTCCCCGTTCCGGGGGCTGCTCACTGGTCCCAGAGGTGATCCCCGCTGTGGGGACGGGTGCGGGGTGGTCACTGATGGGGTTTTCCCCTCTCCCAGAACCTCTTCTCGGCTTTCACCATCACCTCGGTGCAGGAGATGAGCCTGGGAGCCGACCTGCCACTCGATGCCGTCTCCCGCCTGGTGTGGACCCCGGCTACAGGTCCCGGGGGGGTCCAGGGGGCCCTGGGGGAGCTGCCAGCCTCCCCTCACCCTTCTCCTCTTCTCCCAGGTCCAGCTCAGCCCCGGCCAGTCCCCAAGCTGGACCCGAGCCAGGTCACGCTGCAGCCCATGGAGATCAGAACCTTCCTGGCCACAGTGCAGTACAAGGTGCCTGGAGCTGGCCCAGGGGGACTGTGAGCAGCCCCAGCTCGGCTGGGGGGGCTCTGCCCCCCCCCCGCCACCCCCAAGTGTATTAAAAACCACGAGACTTTTCCCAGGCACAGTTTAATCGGGGAGAGAGGCGGCATCAGGGCTGGGGGGCGGCCGGGGCCCCCCCCTCATGTGAGTAGCAGCACTGGGTGCCCAAGGAGCAGTTTCCCTATGGGAGAAGAGATGGGTGAGGGGGCTGTGCCCTGCCCCAGGGCCGGACCCCCCACCTTGTTCCCAGAACCCCACCCACCTCCTTGAAGCGTTTGCAGGGGAAGTTTTTCAGGCTCGTGCCGTCGTCTGTCCGCCCTGTCCGTTTGTTCTGGTGTCGCTTCCGCTTCTCCTGGAGGGAGGGAGAGATGCCGCCCCTGGGAGGGGGGTTGCAGTCCATGAGGTGACAATCGGGGCATAAGGGGTGGAGAGATGCTGTCCCCCCCCAGGAGGACAGAATGAGGGACGCTTCCCTCCTCCCCTTTTTTAGGGGATCCTTATTCTCCCTCCTGGTAAAAGATGGAGGGGAAACATTTTGGTCTTGCTTGTTTGAGAAGGGGCAAGGCTGGCTGCTGGAAGCCCAACCCCAAAAATCAGACACCTAAGAAGCCCCCCTGCCCCTTACCCAGCCTTGGCCCTGGCTTTGGGACCCCAAAAGGCTTCAGGGTTTTCCGGGAACCGCTTCAAGCCCCGTTTTCTGGAGCTGGGGTTGGCATCATCGCGGAGGGTGAAGGAAGCCTGGAGCCTAGGAGAAAAGGGGGGTCAGGGCCCTTTGGGGGGTCAGCAGGGCCCCCCCATCCCCTGGGCTAGTTGCAGGGGGCTGCTGCGGGGTCGTACGTGGGCTCCACGGAGAGGATGCGGGAAGCCGGGCTGGTCTCAGCAAGCCGCTCACGCTTCACTGGGTGGATCTTGGCCTGGGGGGGACAAGGCAGGGGTGTTCAGCTCAGCCCCTGGGGTGGGGGGCCTGGGGGATGGTCCCTGAGCCCCCTCCTCACCCAGCAGCGCATGATGTCCCAGAGCACGGCAGGTGGTGCGTCCGTCTTCACGGCATTCTTGCAGGCATGGGAGAGTGACACGCGGTAGCCAGCGTGCAGGAGGGCGGACCTGGGGTGCAGCCGCTCAGGGATGGGGTGTGCAGGGATGGAGGGGGAGGCAGGATTCACAGGGTTTGAGGTAGAGGAAGGGACATTTGGGGTACCCAGGCAGGAGGGGCAGGGGACTTAAGGTGCCCCTGGTGCTGTGGGGGGTTTGGGGTGCCCCAGCCCCAGATGGTTTGGGGTGCCCCTACCTGAACTGCAGCAGGGAGGGGGTGTTGCAGTGGATGGTGCTGCTGAGGCTGTCGAGGGTGTAGTAGAGGGGGACATCGCCCAGCTCCTACCCTCGGCATACGGGGAGCAGCAGAGTCAGCGTGAGCCCCAAAATTCAGGGGGGCTCGATCTGGCCTTGAGCTCAGGATGCCAGAGCTCTCCCCGGGGCTCGTCCCCTCCCTGTCCCCGTCCCTGTACCTCAGTGACGACACTGAGCATCCCCTGCATCCGCTCCTCCGTCTGGAAGCGTCCGGGGCTGCTCTGCAGTGCTGCCAGCACCCGCTCCACGAAGGCCGGGTCGTGCAGGGGCTCAGCCCACATGGGGCCGCCCAGCTGGGGGGGACACAAGGAGGGGGGGGTCAGTGCTTGGCAGGGGCGCAGAGGGGGTGGGGGACAGGGGGTCGTGCACCCACCTGGTGCCGCTGCTGGCAGAACTCGCAGGTGGGACCCACAGGCGGCCCCGTGGCTGCCCCGTACTTGAAGCTGGAAGAGGAAAGCCAAGGGGTGAGCAGCCCCCCACTGTCACAGGGCCCCCACCACCACCACAGAGCCCCCCCCAGCCCCATCGTACCCGGTGCCGTGGCTTGTGACTTTTCCCAGGCGCTGGAGGTGGTGAGTGCCACAGCCCACACAGTGATACACCAGGGCCTGCTTGCTGCCGGGACAAGGTGGGGGTCAGGGGCAGCAGGAGGGTGCAGACCCCCTCCCCATGGCCCCCTGTGTGTCCCCTCCTCACCTGGCTGAGGCCTTCACCTTCGCCTGCCCCGTGAAGACCCGCACGAAGACACGGATGTAGAAGTCGGCGCTGATGGAGAGCAGCGGCACAATGAAGCGCTGGTAGCAGTTGGCGCGGCTGTCCAGGCTGTGCAGGATGATGCGGAGGGCCTGGGGGGGGGGCAACACGGGATGGCACTGACCTACTGCCCCCCAGCTGCTGGCAGGACCATGGTGGTCTCGGGGACCCCCTGAGCACTCACCATCTCGTGGCAGAACTTGCCCTTGAGGGACACGGCCCCGTATTTGCTGTAACATGTCTCGGCGCTGTTCCCCGCCATCACACCCATGTCTGTGCAGGTGACGCAGAGCAGCCCTGATCGGGGCAGGGGGGTGTCAGGGGTGCTGCCAGGAGGACCCAGCTGTCAGGGATGCCCCCCACCCCCCACCCCCTCCCCGGCTGCTGCTGCTCACCTCCTTCACTCACAGCTTGGACGGCGGCATCCAGGAAGGGCGCGGGGCTGCCATAGGGGTCCAGGTCGATCACGTCGAAGGGCTCCCTGTCCGCCTTGCACTGGTACATCAGCATCCTGGGGGGGAGAAGGGGAGTCCCGGAGCAATTGGGACCCCAGTCAGCCCCCTCAGGGTCCCAGACCCCCCCTGGCCCTTGGGAACCCCCACAGAAACCAATGCCTCTGCCCAGCACGTGCTGGGAGGGACTGGTGGGGTCCCCACAAACCAGCCCCCACCTTGAGGCTGCGTCCCCTGGGGCAGGGGGGATGGGATGTCCTGTCTAGCCACCCCTGTGGGGACGCTGGGACCAGTCTTGGGCCCCCCAGTACAGGAGGAAAACCCCAGCAAGACCACTGAGGCAGTCAGGGCTGCACACAGGGTGTCCCACAGTTGCTGGGGGGGGGGGGGCTGAACCGCAGCATCCCACTCCCCAGTGGGATTCGGGGTGGGCTGCTGGGGTGCAGTGAAAAGGAGGGGGTACCTGGCATCGGCCATGTGGGGGGCCACCAGGTCCCCCACCCCGTTGAAGGCCACGTTGCGGTTCATCAGCTCCACCGCCCGGACCGAGAAGTCGTTGGCCACCACGGCCCGCAGCCCCGGCACCTCCTTGGCGAAGCGGATGGAGCGAAGCCCCGAGGCCGCCAGCGCCTCCAGGACCCGCAGCCCTCCCTGCGGGGAGAGGGTGCTGCCAATGGGGGCTTGGGGGGGCCGGCGGGGCAGAGACCCCGACTGGGGACAGAGGGGACACAGCAGCTCCTGCTCCCTGCAGCACCCCCCCCAGCACCTCGCACACTTCTCCTGGCTTCGCTGTCCGTGGGGCCTCGGGGCCGTCAGGTGCTGGCGCGGTGTCACCATCCCCATTGCCGTTCTCCGGTGGTTGAGGGCCGCCCGTGTCCGTCTTCTCCTCCCCAGGGAGGACGACTGGAAAAGAGGGGGGGGGCCGGTGGCAAAGCAGAGTCCAGGGGATGGGAAGCCCAGGGGACAGGGACCCCGGGATGGTACCTACCCCGGATCCCCTTTGGCTGCAGCTGAAGCCGAGCAAACTCCGTCATGACAGCACAGCTGTGGGGGGGACACAGCATCAGGGACCCTGCTGGGGGGTGAGGATGACCCCGAGCCCCCCATGGTCCCCCTGGGGCAGCCCAGAGGCCCCAGGACACACCAGAGCCCCCCACAATCCTCCCTGGAGCCCCCTGAGACCCCCGCCACAATCCCATGCCCCCCCCCCGCCCATCCTGGAACACCCCAGAGTCCCCCATGACCCCACTAGGACAACCCCGAGCCCCCCCCCCCCCCCCCCCCGATGCTCCCGGGCCCCCCCGCTCACGTCAGGTCACGGTTGAAGCCCTGCACGGGGTTGTAAAAGACCTCGTTGGCGCTGGGGAAGAGGATGGTGGCTCGACCCTCAGAGATCAGCGTCTCGCCGGCCCCGGGGGGGGTCCCCCGCTCCCGGGGGGGGCACGGAGCCGTTGGGGGAGCCCCCGTCCATGGCAGGGGGATGGCGGGGGGGGCCCGAGGTGACTCTGCGAAGGGTGCTGAAGGCCGTCGCTGTGTTGGGGGCGGGGGGGGGGGGGGGGTGTTAATGCCACACTGGAGCGGCCCTGGGGGAGATGGGGTGGGAAATGGGGGGAAGGCGGGGGGGGGGGGGGAGCCCCCGCAAGCGGGAGCAAGAGGCGGGGAATGCGGGAGGGGAGGAGCCCCCCACGCCGGGGGAAGGAGGGGTAGCGGGGTTGAGGCGGGGGAGGGGAACACGGAGCCCCCAGAGGGGCCGGGGCGGGGTCAGACCTCCCCCCCCCCCAAGACGGGACCGAGAAGGGATACAGCCCCCCCCCCCAACACGTGGCACGGGACAAGGCCAGGCGCCCCTAAACCTGCAAGCGCCCCGCCAGACCCCGCCTCCTCCGTGTCACGCCCCTTCAGGCCCCGCCCCCGGATGACGCCCCCGCCCCGCCGGTAACACACACACACCCCCCCCCCGCTCACCCGCCCGCGCCCGCCCGCGCATCCTCCGCGCCGCCCCTTATATGGGCGCCGCCATGTTGCGGCGGGCGGGACGCGGTCACGTGATCCGCGGCGGACGGCGCCCCGCGGGGGCCATAAGGCTCCGCCCGCCCCGAAACGCGGCCGGGAAATCTGACCCCGGAGAAGGGGGGGGGCGCGGATCCCAGGAGAGAGGGACCCCGGGCAGACCCCGAGGGGATCCACCGGGGGGGGGCCCAGCTGGTCCTGCGGGGGGGGCAGGGATACCCGTGTCTCTGCGTGTCCCCGTGTCCCCCCCTCCCCGCCGTGTCCCCAAGGGGAGGGGGGGCAGCGCGCGGGGGGGTCGGGGGGGGGCCGGCCGCTCGGCGCTCGTCTTGCCGTGCCTGTGGCGGGTGCGCTTGCGCGGGAGGCGAGCCGGGCGGTGCGGCGTTCGGCTGATCGCGCCTGCCGCACAATGAATGGCCGCTGAGCGCGGCGGGGACGGGGACGGGCACCGGCAGCGGCACCGGGAGCGGCCGGAGCCGCAGCGCAGCCCCCCCCCCGGCCTCCGGTAAGGCGGGGACACCCCCCCCCCCCCCAGCCCCGTCACATCCCCGCCTCCCGCCCCCTCGGGCCTGCCCCCCCCCCCCCCCCCAAGGCCTCGCCACCCCCCCCCCGGTTTCTCCGGCCTTGCGGCACCTTCCCGCCCCCCACCCCCCCGGGTTGGGGGATCCCCCTGCGCCTCCCACTGTTCCCGAGGGAATGCGGTCGTGTCTCCCCCCGCCGCAGTACTGGGGGTTCCCCGTCCCCGTCCCCCCCCATGTTTTGGGGTCCTCCCGCTCCCCCCTTGGGACTGGGGTATTTACCGATTTCCCCCCTCCCCCGGCCCAAAATTTGGGTCCTCCCCGTTGTCTCCCCCAGGCTGGGGAATCCCCCCATTGCCACCTGCGAGGGCTCATGTGTTGTCCCCCCCCCCGTCCCCCCCCCCCAAGGACTGGGGGTCCTCTCTGTCCCCAATTCTAGGAGTGGGGGGGTCCCCCCTGTCCCCTCCCACGAGATGGGGAAAACTCGTTCTCCCTGGAATGGGGATCTCCCTCTGCCCCCCTCCGAGTGTTGGGGACACCACCCCCCCCACGCACACACGCTCCAGGAATAGGATCCTGTCAAGCCCCTGCTTAAACTGCGGCTTGCCCTCCCCCGGCCACCCCCAAATACTGGGTAACCCCTTGTCCTCCCCAGGCTGGGGGATCCCCCTGACCCCTCACCACCCCCCGGGGGTGGGGGGTGCCCCAGATTTACCAAGCCTGCCCCCACCCCAGGCTGGGACCTTGCTAGGCCTGGGGAACCCCTTGGCCTGAGGACCCCCATGTCCCCAGGCTTGGAGACACCTGAGACTCCCCAACGCCAAGGCAGGGATCCCCCCCAGGCAGGGACATCCCCCCCCTCAGGCAGGGGCCCCCCCCCCACACCACCCCAAAAGGGGAAACCACAACTTTGCTGCTGTTTTGCCAACCCCATGTCCGTGTGTCCATCCGGCCTCACCATCCCCCTCTCCCAGCTGGGGTCCCCCTTCCCTGGTCTCAGGGGGTCTCAGGGCCCCCCAGGACACCCCCAACTCTTGGAGCACCCCCACCCCTTAATATCTCATTTGGAGGGATTTTTCAGCTCCCCCTGAGCCAGGGTGGGTGGTTGTTCCTGGGGCTCGGGGGCAGCACCAGACTGGGGGGCTGATGGGGGGGAGGATCTGGGGTTCCCCCCCACACCGGGTGGGTGCCTGGGTGAGCTCTGCTGGGGGGGATGCTGGACCCCTGCGGGGCCGTGTCGAACTCCTGTGCCTGATCTGTTCCTCATCCCTCCTCTGTGTCTGTCCCCGTCCCCCCCGTGCCCTGCCCCCCTTCTCTGTCCCCACCCTCCTCTCATCTCTCACTGTCTGTCCCCATCTCCCTGCTCTGCTCCCCATCACTGCTGTGTCCCCCTGTGTCCCTGCCCTGATCCACATGTCCCTTGTGCTCCTGCACTGCTCCCTGGGTCCCTGTTCCTTCATGTCCCCCATGTCTGCCCCGCTTCCCTCTCTACCTGTGTCCATGTCCGCCATGCCTGCCCTCCTTCCCTGTCTACCTGTGTCCATGTTCCCCGTATCCTTCCCTGTCTCCCATGTCTGCCCCACTCCCTTTGTTCCTGTCCCCACGTGTCCCCCATGTCTACCCCATGCTGCTGTTCCCGCATGTCCCCCATATCTGCCTCGCTCCTTATGTATCCGTGTCCATGGTCCCTGTGTCCCCCATGTCCCTACACATCCCCCATGCCTTCCCTGCTCCCTGTGTCCCTCTCCCCGCATGTCCATCCTGCTCCCTGGGCCCCCGTCCCCCGTTTCTGCCCCGTGTCCCCCTCCCCGTCCCCGCAGGCCCCCATCGGCTGCCGCGATGGCTCAGACGCTGCAGATGGAGATCCCCAACTTCGGGAACAGCATCCTGGAGTGCCTGAATGAGCAGCGGCTGCAGGGGCTGTACTGCGACGTCTCGGTGGTGGTGAAGGGCCACGCGTTCAAGGCGCACCGGGCCGTGCTGGCCGCCAGCAGCTCCTACTTCCGGGACCTTTTCAACAGCAGCAAGAGTGCGGTGGTGGAGCTGCCGGCCGCTGTCCAGCCCCAGTCCTTCCAGCAGATCCTCAGCTTCTGCTACACGGGGCGGCTCAGCATGAATGTGGGCGACCAGTTCCTGCTGATGTACACCGCCGGCTTCCTGCAGATCCAGGAGATCATGGAGAAGGGGACTGAGTTCTTCCTCAAGGTCAGCTCGCCCAGCTGCGACTCGCAGGGGCTGCACAGCGAGGAGGCACCTTCCTCCGAGCCCCAGAGCCCCGTGGCCCAGACCTCGGGGTGGCCCTCGGGCGCTGCTGCCCTGCCCCTGGTCTCGCGGGTGAAGACGGAGCAGGGCGAGCCCGACGGGGTGCAGTGCACCTTCGTGGTCAAGCGCCTCTGGGACGGCGGCCCCAAGGACGGCGCTGCTGGCGGCAACGGTAGCCGCAAGATGGCCAAGTTCTCGGCGCCCGAGCCAGGACGCCAGCCGCAGCCCCCTGCCCCGGCAGCGGCGGCGGGGACCGGCCCCGGCAGCGGCGGCGGCAGCAGCGCCGCCTGGCCCCAGCGCGGCCGACCAGACCAGCCCCGGGGGTACGTCCAGCGCCTACACGAGCGACAGCCCTGGCTCCTTCCACAATGAGGAGGACGAGGAGGAGGACGGGGGTGAGGAAGGCTCTGACGAGCAGTACCGCCAGATCTGCAACATGTACACCATGTACAGCATGATGAATGTAGGGCAGGCAGGTGAGGCTCCGCCCTCGGCGGGGGTGGGTGGGTGTGGCCTGTGGTGCACCGCCCACTGGGTGTGGCCTACCGATGCTCCACCCATGGGGTATGGTCAAATGAGGCTCTATCTCTGGGGTGTGGTCATTTAAGGTGCTGCCCATGGGGGGTGTGGTCAAACGGGGGCTCCGCCCATGAGGCATGGTCACCCCCATGGACAGCCTTGGAAATGGCTGGGGAGGGTGTGGTCAACTGAGGCTCCACCCACAGGGCATGGTCAGCTGAGGTTCTAGGGTGTGGTCTGGGGAGGGGTGTGGCCAAGGGAGGGGCCATCTTGGGCGTGGTTGGGGGAAGTGTGTGGGGTCATCTAAGGCTCCACCTCCTTGGGGGTGTGGCTGGAAGTAGGTGGGGCTTCCATGCTGTGGGGGTGGAGCTAAAGGGGGTAGAGGGGTTGAAGCTCCACCCTGGGTGTGCTTTATGTCCCCACCGCTCGGGTGGGGCTACAGGTGGGGAGGGGTCAGCTGAAGCTCCACCCCAGGGGAAAGGTGCTGGGTGTGGCCTGTCAGGCTCCACCCTGTGGGTGGTGCTTGGGTTATGGGGCATGGCCTCATGGGGCTCCACCCCCAGGCGATGGTTATGGGGGGCATGTGGCCATGGATGAGCTGTCACCGTGTCCTTGTCCCCCCTCCCCATGTCCCCGGGCCCATCCCGTGCCCCCTCGGGGACTCCTCCAGAGGGCCCCGGAGAGGCGGGGTGGGAGCCCTGGGGTCCGAGCCCCACTGATCCCCCTTGTGTCCCTCCACTGACCCCCCGTGTCCGTCCGTCCCCCAGCCGCAGAGAAGGTGGAGGCGCTGCCGGACCAGGCCACCTCGGAATCACGCAACCGGGTGCGGGTGCGGCAGGACTGGCCTCGCTGCCAGCTGAGCTCATCAACCAGATTGGGAACCGCTGCCACCCCAAGCTCTAGCGACGAGGGAGACCCTGCAGAGAAGCTGGAGCTCGTCACAGGTACATTTGGGGTGGGGGTCCCCGCAGGGTGGGGTCCCCTCGAGGCATCCGGCCCCTCTCACCCTCCATGTCCCCCCCAGGCACCAATGTCTACATCACACGGGCGCAGCTGATGAACTGCCACGTCAGTGCGGGGACGCGGCACAAAGTCCTTCTGCGGCGGCTCCTGGCGTCCTTCTTCGACCGGTGAGTCAGGCCAGGGCACCCGGCTTCTCCTCCTGCCCGGTTTTGGGGTCCTGCAGAGGTGGTGGGGGGGCAGACGCCCAGGTTCTCACCCCATTTTTTCGCCTCCCTTGCCAGCAACACTCTGGCCAACAGCTGCGGCACAGGCATCCGCTCATCACCAACGACCCCAGCCGGAAGCCGCTGGGACAGCCGGGTCTTGCACGCTGTCAAGTGTGAGTGGGGGGACACAGGGGGACAGGGGACACGCTGGGGCAGAGGTGGGACCCCAGGGGTGGGGGGAGCCCAGGAATCGGGGGGGAGGCCAGGGAAAGGACCAGAGGACTTTAGGGATGAGGCGAGCCCAGGGTTAGGGACCCACAGGGACCGGGGGTACCAGGGAGAGAGGGGACACCAGGAAATAGGGGACAAGGGATACCCCAGGGCTGGGGGCACTCCGGAGAGAGGGGACCGATGTCATGACCCACTCAGAAAAGGGAGGGTGAGTGACTGGGATTCACAAATCCTCAGCAGTGTGGACTAAGGTGAGACAACTCTCAAGGTCCATATAGGAACGTTTATTAGATTCCCACAGTGATTAAATATACATCTTAAATGAGGCTTTATGGTAATTGGTTAGGTATATAACAAATTACGGCATGCGGTGAGGTACGCCTTGCGTTACTTAACAACTCTAAGAGAAACAGAGCGGGGAGAGAGAGTGAGAGAGAGAAAGAGATCACCAGTCATGGTTCCAGCCAACGGGGCATTCTGGTTCCTAAGAGCGCTCTTCTGCCGAATTCCACTTTCCTTTTTTAGTGGCACCTATCTTCCCCCTTTCTGTTCGCCGTATCAGCACGACCCACCCTCCTGCTATGGTGGCAGCTTCGTTTCAGGTTCCCACCCACCCCCACCCCCAAGTGACGTGTAGCGTGATTTGGGTTGAGAGAGGAGTGCTGTCGTCACGTATGTTTAGCGTGATCTCTGTAATCTTCGTTGGCACGTGCAGGGGTGTCAACTTTAATACGCCTTTTGCCAATAATGAGGCAGAGGTCATTCATCAGACGCGAGGGCCCCAAAAAACAGAGAGTTAACGAGCTTCACAGTTGTACCAGAGCAGAACCGTCGCTGTTCCTGCCACACGGGTAGCTTTGTCAGTCCATTGAGTGCCAAGCCCACGTTATTCAGCTGAGGCTACATGCAAGTGTTTGAGTTGTTCTCGGAACAGCTCGGAGGGCCTCCGCGCCCCCCCCCGCCCCCCCTTATCTTTACCAAGTTTCGTCTCTCGCCATCGTTGTGCTTCCCTCGGGCTGCTTCTCTCAGTCTTTGTTTCGGGGAGTTACAAGGCCTCTCTGGCAGACAGGGGACAGGGCGGACCCCAGGGCTGGGGGGGACCGTGGGGACAGGTGATCCGGCTGTGAAACGGAGCTGGGGTTGCAGGTTTAGGTTCCTGAGCAAAACCTCTCTATGAGACACCCATGACTCCCTGGGGTGGTGATGGCAGACTTGGGGGGAGTGGGGGGAACACAGAGGGCTGCTTGTGACCCGTCCCCCACTCCCCAGTTTACTGCCAGAACTTCGCCCCCAACTTCAAGGAGAGCGAGATGAACGCCATCGCCGCCGACATGTGCACCAACGCCCGGCGCGTCGTGCGCAAGAGCTGGATCCCGAAGCTGAAGCTGCTGATGGCCGAGGGCGACTCCTACACTTCCTTCATCAATGACACCGGCAAGCTGGAACCCGACATCATGGGCCCCGAGCCGGCCTTCGACGCCGGCGGGCATGAGGGCGAGGCGGGCGCCCCGGGGGAGGGGCCTGCAGTGACCCCTGCCTTGGCCCCCCCGGGGACCCCCAACTGTGGGGGGACCCCCACCGGGTAGGGACCCTCTCCAGTAGGGCCCTGCGGCCGGGTGGGGACCCCCACCGGGTAGGGCCCTGTGACCGATGTAGGGACCCGTGTGGGTGTAAAGCACCCCCTTGGGGCCAGGACCCCCCCCAGGGGCAGGGACCCACCCGGGGAGGGCCCCGTGCCGCCGTGGGGCCCCTGGCCATGGGGTTTGGGGCTTAGTGGGGGTGACAGCGCCTCAGCTCAGCCTGGCCACCCCCCCCCGCCCCAGCGGTTTTGGGGGCTGGGGGGGGGGCCAGGGCATCGCTCAGCTCGGGCTTTCCTTCCGCGCCCCCCTCTGCTCAGGCGTGAGTTGACGAGGTCCCGTGTCCCCTCCCTGGGGCCAGTGTCTCTCCTGCCCCCCCCCCCCCCGCTCTGGGTGCCCCATGTTGCCTCTGGGGCCCCACGTCTCCCCCAGGTCCCCTCCCCCAGGGCTGACGTTTCTCCAGGCACCCGCGTGGGTCCCCTGTGTCCCCTCCCCGGGGCCACTGTCTCTGCAGGCAACCGCATGTGTGTGTCCCCTCTGTCCCGTCCTGTCCCCCGTCCCCCCCCCCCCGCCAGGGGACCAGCATCTCTCTGGGCACCCCACATGTTCGCCTGGTCCCCCCTGTCCCAGCGTCTTCCAGGCGCCTGCATGTGTCCCCCATGTCCCCCGCGACCCCCCCGGGGGCCAGAGTCTCTCCAGGTGACCGCGTGTGTCCCCTCCCAGGTCCCCTGTCCATGTGTCTCTCCGGGTCCCCCCCCCCTTGTTGTCCTGTGTCCCGTCCCCCCCTCCCCTCCCCAGGGGCAGCATCTCTCTGGGCATCTGCGTTTGTCCCCAGGTGATGCACGTGTCCCCCTCCTTGTGCTGGCCCAGGTGCCCCCCCCTTGTCCCCAGCTCCCACCACCCTGGCAGAAAGGGGGGTGTCCCCTCTTGTCTGTGTTGTTCCCCGCCCCCTGGCCAGATGGGGACATGGGCAGGGGGTGGCAGAGTTGAGCCCATGTGTGGACCCCCCCCAATGGGGATGGGGACCCCCCCCCACGGGGTTAAAGGCCCTGTTAAAGTCCCTCCTTGTTAGTTTGCCCCCCCCCCCCTTTGTTAGCCCCCACTGGGGTCTGTCCTTGGGGGGGGGGATGACATGTTACCCCATGGGGGATGGGGGCACCCTGGGAGCAGCCGGGCAAAGGTGGACCCAGCGTCCTGGCCGGGGTGATTTGGGGAGGGGGGCGTGGGTTGGAATCCCACCTCTACAGGAGGGGTCTGGGGGGGGGGACACGACGACGCAGGGACCCCCCTGCAGCCCCAGCTTTGCCCCCCCCCCCCCGGCACCAGGGCTTTGCACCAGCTGTACTCCAAGCCCCAAAGGGGGAAACTGAGGCACCGTTCATTGGCTTCCCCCCCCCCCCGTGCAGACTTGGGGGGGGGGGGGGTTGCTAGGAGGGAACCCAGGCATCCGCCCCCCCCCCCCCCGGCAGCCCCCCAACAGGTCTCCTGACGTTCGGTCAAGTGCCTTACCCGCTGCCCGGCCCCCGGGCTCCGATCGCGTCTCCACTATCTCACCGCTCCGTGCCAAACCGCCCCCCCCCCCGGCCCCTCCCCGCTGCCCTGGCCTGGGGGGGGGGGGGTCACGGGGACACCCCCCCCACCCCTCCTCTTGCACCACCCCGGACACCTGGGTTCTCCCCCCTACCCCATCCCTCTCCTTTTCCCTGTGCCTCAGTTCCCATCCCCTTCCCCTGTGTGATGAGTTGCACCGGTCTCAGCCCCGTGAGAGTGTCCCTGTTGTGGCCCCCCCCCGGGCACTCAGTGAGCCCAGCCCCCGCTCCCCCCCCCCCCCCCAGCGGGGTCAGGCTATTTCATTTCCTCTTTTTCTTCTTTTTTTTCCAACCCAAAAGCTGTACAGAAGAGGGGAGTGCGCGGCGGTGTCTCAGCAGCATGGACCCCCCCCCTCCGGGCTTGCGCTTCCCCCCCCCCCGCCCCTTCCCCTTCCCGCGCCCCCCCCCCCCCCCCCCCCCGGGGCCGCCAGTGTCTGCCCTGTGTTATGAAGTGCCAAGACGCCCGTTCCCGGTGCCCCCCCCCTCCCCTCGCCTCCCCCCCCCCCCCCCCCCCGAGTCGCTGGAGAATTGCACATGAACTGCTGTACGAGAGCGGAGAGGGACTGCAGAAATGTTAATAATGATAAATAAAACACAGAGGTTTGTAACAGCCCCCGCCTCCCGCCTGCTGGGGGGGGCTGAGCCGGGGGGGGGGGGTAACCCCCCCCCTTTCCCCCCCCCCCCCCTCCGAACCCACCCCGGGGGGGCTGCACGGGTGGGCTTGCACACACCTGTGCGCTGGAGAGGGGGAGCAAAGAGGCTGGGGGGGGGGGGGGGTGGTGCGTGTGCGTGTGTTGCGTGTTGCGCAGCGGGCAGCACGCGTGCAAGTGGTGCAGGTGCGGGCGCGTGTGCGAGGACACGTGCGAGGTATAGCGCGTGGGCAAGGCCCGGGGCTCGCGCGGCGCGCAGGGCTGGTGCGAGGCCCGGTGCACGTGCAAGGGCTCGGTGCTGGTGCAACGCACCGTGCCCGTGCAACGCGCAAGGCTCGTGCGAGGCCGCTGCGGGGGCGGGCGCCACCCGCGTTTAAGTGCCGGAGGGGGGCGGGGCTCGCCCGCCTCCCGGTGCGCTCCGCCCCCCTGACCTTATTTGGGCAGGCGGAAAGGTGGGCGGCTCGCCTCCGCGCGGCCCCGCCCCCTTCCCCCCTTCCTGTCGTCACGGGGCCCTTATATAGTCATGGAAACGGCGCGGGGTGACCTCACGGGGGCGGGGCGGCGCGCGGGAAGGTGGCGGGGGGGGTCCCCATGTAACCCCCCCCGCCCCCAGTGCCGCCCCGTGTCGCTGTCCCAGGGACCCCCCCCCCACCCCATGGGGGCACAGCGACCCGCTAACCCCGGCGGGGGGGGGGGGGCACAGGGACCCCCACCCCAGAGAGTACAGGTACCCCCCCCACCCCATGGGGGCACAGGGACCTGCTCACCCCGGGGGGGGGCACAGGGACCCCCATCCCATCGGGGCCCGATCCCGGGGGGGGGCACAGGGACCCCCACCCCAGCGGGTACAGCTACCCCCCACCCCATTGGGGCGCAGGGACCCGATCCCGGGGGGGGGGGAGCGCAGGGACACCTCCCCCCCCCGGTAGCTCTCCCCGCAACCTCCCCCCCGGGCATTTCCGCCCCCCGGCGCCGCCGAGCCGCCCCGGGGCCGGATGCGGCGCCGGGGGGGGGGACGGGGGACGGGGGCGGGGGGGGGGGGAGCGGCGGTATAAGAGCCCCGCGCCGGGGGCGGCCCCGCCGCACTCCGCTCCCGGTGCCGCCATGGAGGAGGCGCAGCGGCTGCTGACCGTGTCGGTGTGGAAGCTCTACCGCTGCCGGTTGCAGCGCGGCGGCCTCCGCCTCCACCGGAGCCTCCAGCTCTCGCTCCTCGTCCGCGCCGCCCGGCACCGCTACCTGACCGCCCGCGCCGCCGCTCAGCCGGGACCCGCCGCGGGGACCCCCCCGGGAACGGCACCCGGGGACCCGCCGTACGTACCGACCCCGGACCGGGGGGACCCCCCGAGCGCCCCGACCGGGGATCCCCGGAGCCGACCGACCCCGGACCCCCCCCGCAGTGCCCCGGACCGGGGGGACCCTCCGAACCCACCGACCCCGGAACCCTCCCGCAGCGCCCCGGACCGGGGCGACCCTCCGAACCCAGCGGCCCCGGACCCCCGCAGCGCCCCGGACCCCGCGAACCGGGACCGCCCCCAGGACGCCCCGAGCCGGTACCGCGACCCGCCGAGCGCTCCGAGGCTGCCGCCCACCCGGGACCCGCCGAGCGTTCCCCCCGCCGCGCAGCCGCCTGAGCCGAGTCCCCCCGGAGCCCCCCCGGCGGCGCGGGCCGGGCGTAAGCGGCGGGGCAGCGGCTCGGCCGGGCCGGCACCGGTGCCGGTACCGAGCAAGCGGGCGCGGCTGGAGGCGGAGGAGCCGCCGCTCGCCCCGGGGCCGCCCGGCCGCTGCTCGGGGCCGCCCGCCGCCGCTTTCGGTCTCCTGGTCCGCGCCGTCGGAGCGTGCTGAGCCCCCGCGTACATGGACCCCGCCGGGCGCACGGAGACCCCTCGGGACACGGAGCGGGGGGGGGGGCACGGAGACACCCCCCCCACCCCCCCCCCGGCACACACGGAACCGGTACGGGGACCCCTCCGGGGCACAAGGACTCTCGGGGCCCCCGGTGGGCCCCCCCCCGCTGAGCCCCCCACCGTGATGGACTCGTGCTGGGGGGGGCTGCAGGCTGGTTCCCCCCCCCCCCCAATTTTGTTTAATTATTATTTTGTAAATGAAATAAAAGTCGGTTTTGTGCAGCTGCTGTCTCGGGGTCTTGGGGGGGGGGCGCATCCCGTGAGCGGCGAGGGGCCCGCTGTGTCCCCATGACACCCCCGTCGATGCCCCCCACTCTCATTTGGGGGGAAAAAGGGGATTCCTGGGGCGGGGGGGTGGGCGGTGGATCCTCTGATGGGGCGGGGCGGCTCGGCCCAAACTTTGGGGGGGGGGGCGGTTGGGCCCCGTCGCCCCCCCCGCTCCGCTTCTCCTCGCCTCAGTTTCCCCCACCCCCGGCGCCAGGACACGGGGGCGGGGGGACCCCAAACCCCGCGGGGAGCGGACCCGGGTGGGGGAATCCCCCCCCCCCCCCTCCGGTTCCGGGAAGCTCCACGTGCTGCCCACGCGGGGGCTGAGCCGGGGGGGGGCAGGGCGGGCGCCCGGATGCCTGGGTCCCCTGGGCGGGGGGGGGGGGGGAACGGGTTCCCGCTTAGCGGAGCACCCCACCGCCCATCCCCGCGGCATCGGGGCTGAGCTGGCCTGGGCGGTGCAGGGCCCCGCCGTGGGTGCGTGGGCTCGCCGGGCCCGGTGTTCCCGTTCCCTTCCCCCCCCCCCGCCCCGCCGGGCCCAAACCGGCTGCCCCGGTTCCGCCGGGAGACCCCGCCCGGGTCGCAGGGAGCGGGATGCCGCTGAGCTCCAGGGGGGGCCCGTGTGTGTGTGTGTCCCCCGCCGTGTCCGCCCCCCCTCGTGTCCCCCGGTGCCCCGGGCGGGGCTGCGACGTTTCCTGACTCCGCCGCTTCCTCGTTCCTGCGGCAGAGGGGGAGGGGTCGGGCGCCGGCACGCCGGGGTCCCCCGGGGGCTGCGAGGGCCGGAGGGGGGGGGGGGAGCTGCCCCCGGCCCCCCCCATGCCCCCCGCCCCCCCCTTCGGGGCCCGATCCCGGGAAGGAGCGAGAAGGGCTCGATCCAAAATTCCTCTTTTTTAATGGTTTCGTTTGTTTTGGGGGTTTCGGGCTTTTTTTTGTCTTTTTTTTTTTTTTTTTTTTAATCTTTATTTCTGGTTTCGGTAACTCGGTTCATGCAATGGCGGCAGCCCCGGCCCCGCCGCCTCCGTGCCTCGGGCGGGGGGGGTGTCCGGCGGCGCCGGTGCCCGGTGCCCGGCCTGGAGCCTCTCCGGGCTCCGCTTCCCGCTTCCCGCGGCCCGTTCCTGCCCCGGCGGCTCCTCCCGGCCCGGGGCGCCGCGGCCGTGCGGGGCTGGGGGGCGGGGGGGGGGCCCCCGGGGCCGCCCCCCGCGGCGGCGGCGGCTCCTCCAGATGATAAAACTCATCCATAGCCCCGGGAGCGGGCGGGGGGGGGGGGGGGGTGTTGGTGGTAGTGGTGGGGTGGCGGGGTGGCGTCCGTCCCCCCACCCCGCCGCGATATGTCGCGGCGCCGGTCGCGACGGCGCCCTGTCGCGATAGGTCGCCGGAGGCGCCGCTAGCAGCAGTCATCGTCCGTCTCGCTGTAAGGGTCGCGGAGGCCGGGCCGCCCCTTCCCGGCGCCGTGTCCCGGGTAGTAGCCGTTAGGCAGCCGCCGGCCGGGCCGGGGGGGCGAGGGGCCCGGGCCCCCCCCCGCCGCCCCCGCCGCCGCCGCCAGCGGCCCGGGGGGCCCGGGGGACGCGTCCGTCGAGCGGCGGCTCCGGGTCTCGGGGTCCGCGGGGGGCGTCGGTCCAACGGGCGACGGGGCGGGCGGCGCGGGGCGAGGCGGGGGCGGCGGCGGCGGCGGCGGCGGGGGGCGGCGGGCGGCGGGGCCCGCGGGCGGGGGGCGGCGCGGCGGGGCGGGGGTCGTCGGGCGGCGGGGGAGTAGGAGACGTGCGGCCGCGGCGTGGCGGGGGTCGGCGGGAGCTGGCGGCGGGCGCGGCGGGGCGTGCTGGTCCCCGAGGTGGAGAGCACCGGGCTGCCGCTCACCGAACTACTGCCCTACAGCAACACCGAGACACCGGGGATCACGGCGGGGGGGTGGGCACGGCGGGGGGGGGAGCGGGGGGCGTGGGGGGGGACGACACGGGGGACACGGACATGGGGGACGGGGGAGAGGACACGGAGCGTGGGCATGGGGGGGACGCGAGGAGAACACGAGGGACACGGACACGGGGGGGGCATGGACATGGGGGACAAGGGAAAGGGCACAGACACGGACAACACGAGGGACGTGGACACAGGGAGGATGGACATGGGGGACAGGAAAGGGCATGGGGTGGACATGGGGGACATGGACACAGGGGACATGGACATGGGCGACACGGGGGGCATGGACATGGGGGACACAAGGGACACGGGGGCATGGACATGGGGGACAAGGGAAGGGACACAGGGCACGGACACGGACAACACGAGGGACGTGGACACAGGGAGGATGGACATGGGGGACAGGAAAGGACATGGGGTGGACATGGGGGACACGGACACAGGGGACATGGACATAGGGGACACGGGGGCATGGACATGGGGGACAGACACAGGGACAACACAGGGGGGTGGACATGGGGGACAGGGGAAAGGACACAGGGCACAGACACGGACAACACGAGGGACGTGGACACGGACATGGGGGACAGGAAAGGACATGGGGGACATGGACACAGGGGACATGGACATGGGGGACAAGGGAAAGGACACGGGGGTGGACACAGACACGAGGACAGCACGAGGGACATGGCGGGGCATGGACAGGAAGGGATTGGGACCAGGGACACGAACACAGGGTGGACACGGGGGACATAGACATGGGACAGACATGGGAGAGAGTGGCCGTGGGTGGGGGGGGACATGGACAAAGGGGACCCAGGGGGATGGACATGGGGGGCCACGGACATGGGATCACAGGCATGGGGAGGGGCAGGGGACATGGGGGGCGATGAGGGACAGAGAGAGGGGGGTTGGGGGACACAGACACAAGCAGAGACATAGGGGGCCATTGGGTGGGGGCGTCACAGCCATGAACGATCACAGACAGGGTGGGGGTTACAGCCACGGGGGGCATCACAGCCACAGGCCATGCAGACATGGGGGGGGCCCAGGCGGGAATGGGGGGAACGGGGGGGGCCCAGAGAAAAGCAGCAAGGACACAAGGGGGGGGGGTGGAGAAAAAACAAACGAGAGAGCAGAGGGGAAGAGAAGTGAGAAGAGGCGGGGGGGGGGGGGGGGGGCCGGGGCAGCTGGAGGCGGCTGTGGGCTGGGGGGGCCAGAGGGGTGCAGGAAGGGAGGGAGGGGGCTGCCGGGTCCCCCCAAAGCCACTCGCAAGGCAAAAGGAACAAAAGCTCGGGGGGGGGGTCAGGGTTCAGCCAGGAGAGATGGGGGGAGCGGGGGCTGGAGAAGTTTGGAAGAGTCGGCCCGAGGGGGTTGGGGGACCCTGCACCCCAAACTGTTACCTGGGGGACCTGGGGTCTGGGGACCGTGCACCCCAATCTGGCACCTGCAGGGTGGGGAGCATGCCAGTCTGTTACCTGGGGGGGGGGGCCTGGAGTGGGGGGACTGTGACCCCCCAATCCGTTACCTGCAGGGACCCGGGGTTCAGGGTCTGTGCAGCCCAGTCTGGGACCAATGGGGACCACGCACCCCAATCTGGGGCTGTGGGGATGGTGCACCCCAATGCCTGGCCAGAGGGTGCAGGGGATGGTCACCCTGATCCAGGCCTTTGAGTGCCTAGCGGGGGGGGTGTCCATGCCCCCCCACCCAATCTGAGGTGGTGAGGACCCCAGCACCTATCCCGGGGTGCAGGGCCATGTACCCCAGTGCCATCACCCTAGCAGGGCTGCATGCCCCAGCCCAGGGCTGGAGGGGGCCTGTGCACCCCCCAAACCTTAGTGTAGGGACTGTGCCGCGCCCCCCCCCCAAGACTAATGGGGTGCCCCCAAATCCAGCTGGAAGGGCTAAGGCCCCTGATGCAATTAGTATAGCCATGCACCCCAAAGCAGGGCTGTGTGTGTGGGGGGGGGGAGTCCCTGCACCCCAACCCTGGGGACAAGGGGCTGTGCACCCTAAAGCAGGGCTGTGGGAGGGGTCCCTGCACCCCAAGTTTAGGCACGTGGGGCTGTGCACCCCAAAGCAGGGCTGTGGGGGGGTCCCTACACCCCAAGTCTAGGCTGGGGGAAGCTCTGTGGTCCTGCTCCTACCCCATCTGGAGGCATGATCCCTCCAGGGCTAAGGGGGTGCAGCAGGGCTGGAGATGGGGGGGGCGGTCACCCCAAAACAGCCCGGGGCAGCAAAGAGACTCCTCTTGGGGCCACGTCCCCATGCAGGGACCAGCCAGGTCCGGTGCCCCTCGCTGGAGGTGCGCGGGTGGGGGCTGGGAGGGGGAGCAGCTTCGTTCCAAACTTTCCAGCGTGGCCAAGGGGGTCGCCGGAGCCTGGAGGGGCCGGAGCAGACGGTGGGGGGCCCCGAACCGCTTACCTGGGCCACCCCTCGCCGTGACAGCGCAGCCAAAGCACAGCGATGGGGAAACAGAGAGGTGAATCAAGGCAGGCCCCCCCCAAGCAGCTGGGGGCACTGGGGGGGCCAAGCGAGGTGGCTCTGTGCGGGCAGGGATGGGCAGGGGGGGCCGAGAGCGGAAAGGGGGTGGGGGGGCATCCGGAGGGGTCGAAGCGTTGCCGCGGCTGACCGCCACCCCCCCCTTGCACCCCCAGATCCCCTCGAAGGGTGGCCCCGTGTCCCCCTCCTCCATCATCCTCCCTCTGGCGGGGCTGGACCCGCAAAGCGCAGTACTGGGGGGGCTCTGCTGGTGTAACTGGGCTCCTGGATGCCACCAGTATAAACTGGGGTAGGCAGAATGGGTGGGGGGGTGGGCCGGGACCCCCCCACCTCACTCAAGCAGCCATGGACCCTGCAGGGTCCCAATGCCCCCGGTAGCCTGGCCAGCACCGGTGGGTGGGGGGTGTCCCGGGGATGGGGGGTCTTTGGTTGAACCCCAAGCCAGAGGCTGCCAGGGACCTGGCCCGGGGGGAGGCAGCCCTTGCCCCCCCATGGGCGGGGGGGGGTCCCCACACCCCGTCGCAGTGCCTAGAGGCGGAGGGGGGAGCGGAGGGTGGCACCCACCTGCCGGGGGGCCGCGTGCTCCCGGCCCTCACTGGGGGAGCGGGACCAGCGGCGGTCACGGGAGCGGGGCCGCCCGTAGTCGTGCCGCTCGGGGGGGCAGCGCTCCTTGTCCCCGGGGCCGTGGTGGTGGTGGTGGTGGTGGTGGTGGTGGTGCCGGTGTTTGCGGTCCTTGGCACGGCCCCGCTCCGGGTCCCGCTCCTTGGGCGGGAGGTCGCCCGACTGCGTCGTGACGCTGAGGTCCGTGCCCAGCCCTGTGGGGGATGAGGCGGGGTGATGGGGGGGACAGCCTGGGTGGGAGGAGGTGGGGACGGGGTGGCAGGGATGGGGTGGACCAGGGGACACCCAAGGTGGAAGGATGTGGGGACTTGGTGGAGGAGCTGGGGTGTCCCAGGGGACGTAGGGTGCAGGAGGAGATGGGGACCTGGTGGTGGAGCTGGAGTGGCCCAGGGGACACCAGGGGCTGGAGATAGGGACCCAGTGGAGGAGATGGGATGGCCCAGGGGACACCCAAGATGGGAGGAGGTGGGGACCCAGTGGAGGAGACGGGGTGGCCCAGAGGACAGAGGATGCAGGAGGAGATGGAGAGCTGGTGGCAGAGGTGGAGTGGTCCAGGGGACGTGGGAAGCAGGAGGTGGGGAGCCAGTGGAGGAGGTGGGGTGGCCCAGGGGACATCGGTGGCAGGAGAAGAGATGGAGGCCCTGGGGACAGCTGGGTCAGGAGATGAAGGTTACCCATCAGAGGGAGAGGGTGGCCTTGGGGACACCCAGGGCAGGAGATGGCGAGACCCATGGGACACCTGGGCAGGAGGCGCGGGGTGCCCCCGGGGATGGTGGAGGTGGGGGGACCGTGGGGTCCCACCTGTGTCCACGTCAGTGTAGCGGCTGAGGGAGCGCTCGGAGGTGCGGTGGCTCCGTTCCCGCCGGCGCTGGTGATGCCGCTGGCCGTCCTCGGGGATGACGCGCTCCAGCGAGTAGTCATCCAGCCGGATGCCCCGGGCGCGCGGGTGGCCCAGCATGGAGGCCGAGCGCTTCATGGGGCTGGCGTCCGAGATAGTCTGCGGGCGACAGCAGAGCGGGGACGGTCAGTGGGAGCCCGGGGGGCCGGGGGCGGGGGGCCGGCTCCTGTGGCGGGGTGGAGGGCTTGAGGGAAGAGTTACCTGCGTGCGCTGGCCCATTTGTATCTCTTCATCCCTCCAGCTACCTGTCTGTCCGTCCATCCATCCATCCATCCACCCATCCACCCACCCGTCCATCCATCCATGCGTCCTCCCATCTACCCACCAATCCATCCATCCATCCATCTGTCTGTCGGTACGTCCGAGTCCCCTCCCTCTCCCCCTCCGTCCCAGCCTGACCCATTCCTCAGCCGTAGTCCCCCCGGCTCCATCCCTCCGGCCCTGCTCCCCTCTTCCCATAGATGCAGGATCTGCTCCCACGGCCAGGACCAGTGTCCCCACACCTCCCGCTAGAGCCGTCCCTGCGGCCACTGGAGCTGTGCCCTGCCGGGCCACCCGCTGTCCCCACGGCCCCTAGCCTCGGTGGGTGCCGACCTGCTGTGCTCCATTCTGGGAGGGACACGACGTCCCCCTCCACCGCATCCCCATGGTCCTGGGGACCGACATGATCCGGTGCAGCATCTGAGCCCCCTGGGACAGATCCCCCTCCCCCCGCTGCTCTAACCATTGAGCTGTGCCGCCGCCGCCGGGGACCCCTGAGCATCGCCGGTCACTGGGGGGGAGAGGGAGGACTGGGACAGGGACAGGGGGACGGGGACGCTGCTCCTCACTGGCCACATGGCACAACGAGGGTCCGGGTGGCCTGAGGTGGCCCAGGGGATGGGACACAGAGGGGAGGGACAAGAGGGGGACACAGGGCAGGGGACAGGGACTGGGAACGGATGGACAGACAGACAGGGAAGAGTTAGGAGCTGGCTGGTGAGTGGGTGTCCCTGGATAGACAGGACAGAGAGAGACCAGGAGGGAGGGAGAGTGGGCTGAAAGGACAGAGGGACAGAAGGACAGAGGGACAGAGGATGGAGGTATGAATAAAGGTGGGATAGAGGGACGGATGGTGCAATGGAAAGTTGGAGGGAGGGAGGGAGGGAGGAATGGAGGGAAGCAGGGAGGGATGGAGGCATGCAGGGAGGCATGCAGGGAGGGATGGAGGGAGGGACACAGGGAGGGACGCAGGGAGGAAGGGATGCAAGGATGCAGGAAGGGATGCAGCAGTGAAAGGAGAGTGATGAAGACCAGAAGCTGGTGGGACAGAGATGGCTGGGGCAGGGGACAGCAAGATAAGAGCAATGATGGAGGGATGGAAGGACGGATGGAGGCAGAGGGCAGGCAGAGGTGGCGGGGCGGCTGTACAGGGTAGGGGGCCGGGGAAGGAGCAGGCAGAGCGGGGGGCTCTGGCGGGGCCCGCCGGTACCTACACTGAGGTTATTCCCTCGGGGTCGGACCTTCCTCCTCTGCTAGAGCCAGCCCAGGCGGTGCCCGCAGAGCCGGGAGAGAGAGAGAGACCAGAGTAAACACGGGGCCAGCAGGGACGGGGGGCGGGGGGGGGGACCAGGGCAGAGCAGGACCGGGGTCACCCTGCACGGAGCCAAGCACCGGCTGGGCGAGCAGCAGCAGCAATGAGCAGAGCAGCCAGAGCATCCCTGTCCCTGTCCCCAGCCCCAGCATGCGGAGGGGGTGACAACCCCGAAGCCGGTGGCGCCTGCCGGCACAGAGGACGCCAATCCACGTCATCAGGGACCAGGGTGGCCATGGTCCCCCCAATTCACGGCTGCTGGTGGGGGCACCTGTGCTGGGACAGGCTTGACTCTGCGCTGGAGCAGATGCAGGAGAGTCCCCGCACGGGGACCGGTGGCCACCTGGCTGCCCCACGGCCGCGGCTCTGACCGGGGGGAGGTGGCACTTCTCCCCCAGCTTCATGCTCCCCAACAGCCCCCTGCCTGCTGCCACCATGCTCATGCCCCCACCCCCCCCAGAAGCCCCCAGCCCAGCAGCTGCAGCCATTTGGGGGGGACACAGGACCCTGCTCCTGCCATTGGGTACATCAGCAGGGTCACACCCCACTGGGACCACACTGCCCTCGGCCACCACAGCACAGACCAGGTGTCCCAGCCCCCCAGAAGCCACCCCCCCACCCCCCATTAAAGCATAAGTGGCCACAGCAGTGTGGGAGGGGGCTGTAGGGGGGCGATGGGGTCGTGCTGCCGAGCCTGAGGACTCTCTGGTGTCCCCGGGGGGACAGGGATGGCCATGCCAGGTGCCCCCTGACCAGTGCAGGCGGTGGGGCTGTGGCTGTGCCTGGCGGCACCCTGGAAGGGGTCCCCTCACCTGGTTTTCAGCAGGGAGCCGCGGCATGGAGGCGGCGCGGCCGTGCCCCTCCATGGGCAGGTAGTCACTGTCGGAATAGCCATCCTTCGCCATCTCGCGCATCTCCACCAACTGCAGGGGACGGGGGAGGGTCAGCGGGGGGAAACTGAGGCACAAGGGGGGGCGGGTGACACCGAAACCAGGGACATCCCCCCACCCAGGCACAGCGGGGTGCAATACATAGTTTGGAGGAGGGGGGCAGGCACCAGGGGACATGGGGAACGGACGGACATGGGGGAGATGGGGCTCAGGGGACCCCCAGGGACACGGGGGCCAGAGGGACGTGGGGCTGGCCAGAGCTCGGGGGACCCTGGGGTGGTGCAGCCCCTCACCTGGGAGTTGGGGCGGCTGTTGGGGACATCCTCGGGGTGTCCCCGCTCAGGGCTCCAGGTCCCCGTTTTCTGGAACATCTCCTGGGCACGCTGGGTGACCCAGGACTGACTCTCCTTCAGGCCCCCGTCACGTGTGGCCCTGGGGGGGGGCACAGGCAGGTCAGCCCCCTCCTGGCTGCCCTGCACCGGGCAGGGGCAGGAGGGGGCCTGTGGCACTTACAGCCCTGCGCCTGGCTCGGCCGTGGGCACTGCGTCCGGCCCCGGGGTCCCCTCCTGCGTGGGGGATGGTGGCTCCATGCGCTGAAACATCAGCGGCGTCCGGTTCTGCGGGGACACGAGAGGGGCTGGGGACACGGCATGGGGTGTACAGGGCTGGGATGCGGGGACACAGGGAGGGGACAGAGCTGGGACAGTCAGGGATGGGATGGGGACATGGGGAGGGGATGGGGACACAGGAGGGACTTGGGAAGGGGACAGAGCTGGGATGGAGACACTGGAGGGATGCTTGGGGTTGGGGACAGGAAGATGGGATGGAGCTGGGACACTTGCAGATGGGGATGGGGACACTGGAGAGACATGGGAAGGCGACAGGGCTGGGATGGGGATACCAGAGGTGGCAGAGGAGGGGACAGAGCTCAAATAGGGTCACTGGAGGGATGCTTGGGGATGGGATAGGGACATGGGGATGGGGACATGGGAGGGACTTGGGAAGGGGACAAGACTGGGATGGGGATGCAGGAGGTAGCAGAGGAGAGGATGGGGCTGGGATGAGACCCTGGTGGGACACGGGGAAGGGACAGAGCTGGGATGGGGACACTGCAGGGCCACGGGGAGGGGATGGCTTTGGGGTGCTCATGCTGGCCCCACCTGCTCCTCCCGCATGGCCTGCAGCTTCTTGGCTTTGCTCTGCCGGTAGTACTCCATGATCATCATCGCGGCATAGATCTTCCCCACCGTCAGGTCAGTGGCTGTGGGCACAGAGGATGAGGGGGGACGCGGATGGGGATGGGGGCGGGGATGGGGACGGTCCCTTACACTTGTGGGGGGTGACGAGCAGGTCCAGGTTTTTGGGGGAGAGGTTGGGCCAGATGGCAATCATCTCCTTGCGGAGCTCCGCGTCCATCTGCTGCTTGTCGGCTCCCCCTGTGGACAGAGGGCTGAGCTCCCTGTCCCCTCCGGGACCACCTGTCCCTGTCCCCTGGCCAGCCCCTCCCCTCACCTACCCCATGGGGACCTCCCTGTCCCCCCCCAGGGACAGATCTGCCCTGCCACTACCCTATGGATCCTGTCCCCCTTGGATCCCCCATCCCCTGATGCCACCCCTTTCCCCCTTTTCCCCCATTTCCCAGGGACCTCCATCCCTGGGCTCCTAGTGCTTTTCCCCTCCATGTCCAGGGATCCCATCCCTGTCCTTGTCACCCAAGAGACCCCCATCACCATGCCCCCAGGGTCCCTGTCCCTCTAAGGTCTTCATCCCCAAATCTACAGGATCTCCGTACCCTCCGAGTGCCCGTCCTTGTCCCCATCCCTCCAGGGTCCCTGTACCCCTCCCTGTACCCCCCCAAGTCCCCATCCTTGTCCCCATCCCTCCAGGATCCCCGTACCCCCCGAGTCCCCATTCTTGTCCCCATCCATCCAGCATCCTGGTCCCCAGGGACCTGGTATCCAACCCCTCAGGGTCCCTGTGCCCCCCAAGGCTGCCATGCCCCCCGAGTCCCCATCCCCATCCCCTCGAGGACCCTGCTCCCCCTGCCGCCAGGGTCCCTGTCCCCCCCCTTGCCTTTGGCAATCTTGATGTCGAGGGCAGTGCGGATCAGGGCCATGAGGGTGGAGTTGAAGTGCACCGTGTTGTCGTCGGCCACTGGCAGGTCCATGCGGAGCAGCCGCTGCGGGGCCGAGCAGAGCAGGGGGGCATCAGCCACGGCCCCCTCCCACCGCGCCCGGGGGCTGGCGAGAAGGCGGGGGCCGCCCCGCAGCCGCCGGGGAAACTGAGGCACGCACCCCGTCGCCCTCCCTGAGCCCCCCCCCCGGCCCTCCGCCTTCTCCCCAGGCCGCGGCCCCCGGACCCCCGTGAGATGCCCGGGGTGGGGGGCATGGCACAGCCAAGCGGGACCCCGGCGTCCGGGCGGGCAGCACATGCAGTGGGCAGCACATGCAGCAGGGAGGGGGCCGACTCATTCCCGGCACCGCTCCGGGGTTGGGGGGGCTGCCAGGGGCTTCTCTGGGTGCAAACCGGCATCCTCGGGGTGGGGGGTTGCAGGGAGACGTGCCTGGGCTGGGGGGGTGGGAGGAAAAGCTATGAGTTTGCCAGGCCTCAGCCCCACGGTGCCCCACACCCTCCCCAGCTCCCAGTGCCAAGCAGGTGGTGGAAGGTCCCCCCCCAAAAAGGGCAGGGATGCCCCCCCCCCCCATGCAGCCCCAGGGGGGAGGATTTGGGGGTGCAGAGCAGCAGGGCAGGGAGCGAGCAAGGCCAATGGGGAAACAGAGGCACGGAGACGCAGGGTCCCCACACCCCACCCCACACCCCCGTGCCCAGGTCCCCCCGCACCCCATGATGCAGCTCCCGAGCACCCATAGCCCCCATGGCTGGGTGGGGGGGCACGGGCCGTGCAGCAGCCGGGGGGGCCGGGCAGGGGGGACTCACTGCCAGGAGAGGAGGCGGTGGGGGGTGGTGGGATGGGGGGGAGAGGCTGCAGGGACGGGGGGGGGGGGGGGGCGAGGGTGAGCCCCGGGGGGGGCCTGAGCAGGGGCTCCTCTGGGTGGGCAGGGTGAGCCCCATGGAGGGGGGGGGTCCCTAAAAATGGGCGGCTCTGGACGAGGCAGCCTCGAGCCCCATAGGGGACCCCCAATATGGGGGGGGCTTGCTGAGCCCCATGGGGGTCCCCAAGGAGGGGCTTCTGGGGGGGGGCTGGTTGAGGCCAGGGGGGTCCCCAATAGGGGCTTCTGGGGGGGCTAGTTGAGCCCAATGGGAGTCCCCAAATAGGGGCTCTGGGGGGGCTGGCTGAGCCCAATGGGAGTCCCCAAATAGGGGCTCTGGGGGGGCTGGCTGAGCCCAATGGGAGTCCCCAAATAGGGGCTCTGGGGGGGCTGGCCAAGCCCAACGGGTGTCCCCAAATAGGGGCTGTTGGGGGGCTGGCTGAGCCCCATGATGGATCCCCAGTAGGGGCTCCTGGGGGGTCCAGCCCTGAGCCTCCAGCCTGCGGCGGGCAGGGAGGTGGTGGGGGGCACACGCTCCTCGGGCGGCGGATCTTACCCAGCCCGTCCTGGGGGACGCGCGGAGGCTCAGCGGGGCCGGCGGCCACCGCGCCGGTCAGGGCTCGCCGCAGGAGGAGAAAACCAACAAAAAACCAACAAAAACCAAAAAAAAAAAAAAAAACCAAACCAAAAAATAAAAAAAAAAAGAGGCCGAGAAGCATCGGCCGGGCTGAGTCGGTGCCGCCGCTGGGAACTGGCACGGCTTTGGGGGGGCTTTGCTCTGGTGGGAAGAGTTATTCTACCTTATAAGCAACACGGGGTGGGCATTTCTTGCCTAAACCCAGGGGCGGGGACATATGTCTCAGCATTTCATACATGTCCATGAAAGTCAGCCGGCCCCTGGGAGCGGAGAGAACAAGAAGGAAGAGACATCGGACAGAAAAAGGACAAAAAAGAGGCGAGAGAGACAGAGAGACGCGGAGAAAAAAAATAAAAAAAAAATAATGAAAAAAAAAAAAAGAGGTTTAAACCCGGCCGGCCGCAGCCCGGGGCCCCGTGAAGGAGGAGGAGGAGGAGGGGAGGAAGGCAATGGCCGGTGCCCATGCAGCCCCGCGGCGCTGGAGGGGGGGGTCCGGCTGTGCTGGCCGGGGGCCGCGGGGCGCAGCAAGCAGAGCTGGGCAGGGACGGGGGGCTCCATGCGGCGCGCCGGGGGCTGGGGCCGGCCCCGGGGGTGCGGGACGTGTCTGTGTATATATATATATATAGATATCATATATATATCCGAGAAACCATAAGCAACATTCATTCCGTTGATGCTCAGCAGGTTTTTAGTGTAAGTCAAACCTTGCAAGCAACCCTATGAGGGCATTTCTTGCCTAAGCCCAATGGGGGAGATATTACGCGTAATAAACTGTACATATCCTTATAATGAATGCGGCCACTGCAAGAAGAATACAGGGGGGTTAGTGCGGATGCCGGAGACACGCACGACCGCGGACGCGCCGAGGGGCTGGGGAAACTGAGGCACAGACCCTGGGGCAGGGGGAGAGAGGACGGGGTTGGGGGACAGGACCCCCCCCCGTGCTGAGGGGGGTTTGAGGCTGCTTGGCTGCAGTGGGGATGGGGGGGGTTGCAGGGTGGTTGTGGGGAGAGCTGGAGCTCCCCTGGCTCCATCCCTGCTGATCCCAGTATGGACCAGTCCAGCCCAGTCCAGGCCACCGAGGACCTGGCAGAGCATCACAGGACACCCCAAGAGCAGCCAGGGAGCCCCCAGGACATCATGGGACACCCTGGACCCTGGGACAAAGCAGAGACGCCCCCCCCGGGAGATGGTGGGGACCCTCCAGCACCCGGCAGGACCCCCAGGGACCCCCTGGGTCCGGCTGAGTCCCTTTGCCTGGTGCTGGGGGCTGGGGGTCGGGGCGGGGGCAAGAGGGAGAAATCCAGCGGCCGAGCACCTACAATTGAGAGAGGACAGGTTAATCGGCACCATGCTGGGGGGGCCAGGCCCCTCCATGGCTGCGTGGGGACAGCAGACCCGGGGGACATCCCCTTGGGGGACAGCCCCTGGGGACACCCCCTTGGGGGAACGGTCCCAGGAGACACCTCCTCTGTGACACACCAGGGCCACTGGCCCCAGAGGACCAGGGGGGGCTCTCGGGCATTTGCTGCACCTCCTCAGACCCCACTGCATGGCTGGGGGGGGGGGGGAAGACTGTCCGGCCAGCCAAGCCCCCAGGAGCCGCTGTGCCCCCGGCGCTCAGAGGGGACTCAGGCGTCTGGGGTGACCCCCTGCCCCCCCGCCCCCACTGCGGGGGGGTTCCTTACCAGGCGGCGGGGTCGTACTCAGCCCAGACGCGGACGTACTCGTCCAGGTGGTGGGGGCCCAGGATGGAGGAGTCACGCGTCAGGTACTCAAAGTTGTCCATGATGACAGCGACAAAGAGGTTCAGCATCTGGGGGGGCATGGGAGGGGGGTGTCAGGGTGGGGGCGGGCAGGCTGGGGTCCCCCCTACACCCCCCGGGGCTCACCAGGAAGGAGCAGAGGAAGATGAAGGAGACGAAGTAGAAGTAGGCGAACTCATTGCCGCACTCGTCTTCCTTGATGCCCGAGTTCTGGTCACAGGGCTTCCCGCTGAGGCAGGACAGCATGATCTCATGCCAGGCCTCCCCCGTGGCGCTCCTGCAGCAGAGGGGGGACACGCCGCTGGGTGACCCCAGCCGGGGAGGGGGCCGGGCAGGGGGGCCACACCGGCACGGCACTGGGTACCCCTGGGTGGTGATGGGACTGTGCTTGGGGTACACGCTGGCATGGCACGGGGAACCCTGGGTGACAATGGGACCACGCTGGGGGAACATGCTGGCATGGCACTGGGTACCACTGGTGGCATCGGGACTGTGCTGGGGGGATACGCCAGCATGGCACTGGGTACCACTGGTGGCACCAGGACTGTGCCGGGGGACTCACCGGAAGAGGAGCATGAGGGCCTGGAAGAAGGTGCGGAAATTGTTGTGCTGGGTGATGGCCGACTCGTCATCCTCCTCCTCAATGCCAATGTTGCCGAAGACCTGGGGGGGTGGGGTGGGGTGGGATGGCTCAGGGGTGGTGGGGTGCTGGGGCGGGGTGCTGGGGGGGCGGGGGAGGGCCGGGGGCTCTCACCTGCATCCCGATGATGGCGTAGATGAAGAAGAGCATGGCGATGAGCAGGCAGACGTAGGGCAGAGCCTGGGGGCAGAGCGGGGCCGGTCACGCCATGCTGGGGCTGGATGTGGCCCCCCAGCGCAGGTTGGGCTGCCAGCCCCTGGGTGGGGGTGGCTTGGGGGGACGCAGGTTTTGGGGGGGCATCAGGGAGCACCTTGAAGGACTGGACGAAGGTCCAGAGCAGGATGCGGATGGTGTAGCCCTGGCGCAGCAGCTTGATGAGCCGTGCAGCCCGGAAGAGCCGCAGGAAGCTGAGGTTGATGAAGTTGTTCTGGGGGGACACGAGGGGTGAGCGGGGGCGAGCGGAGCCTGGCACTGGGGCCGCGGGGTGGGGGGGATGCGGTGCCTCCCACCTACCCCGAACTCTGTCACCAGGATGTCCGTGATGCTCCCCAGGACCGTGACAAAGTCGAAGATGTTCCAGGCATCACGGAAGTAATTCTGTGAAGGGAAGGGGACGAGGGACACCGGGAAGTGGTGCTGCCAGCATGCCGGCTCCCGGGATCACCAGCTCCCCAGATCCCATGGGTACCCATGCACCGGGATCCTGCAATTACCCATGCACCAGCTCCCGGGATCCTGCTGGTACGGTGCAGGATGCCCCAGGGCTGGATGTGTGTCCCCTGTGGTCCCCTGGGTCCCCGGGGTCCCTGTCCCCGGCATGCAGCAGCACGTACCAGCACGCCGAAGGCCATGATCTTCAGGAGACACTCAAGGGAGAAGAGGGAAGTGAAGACATTGTTGAACATCTTCAGCACGTTCTCGTAGGCATCCGAGGCGTCATAGAACTGGGGCGATAGCGTGGAGGATGGGGATGGGGACAGGGACAGGTCCCAGGGGGACAGGGGTGCATCCCGGGGGGTAGGATGGATCCACGGGCACAGGGATGGATCCAGGGGGACAGGGACAAGTCCCAGGGGACAGGAGAGGTGCCAGGGGAGAAGGACAAACCCCAGGGGACAGGACCAAGGGGACACAAACAGACTGAGCACAGCCCCCAAGGGACAGGGATGGGACAGACCCAGAGGGGCTCCCCGGGACCCCCAAGCCCCCTCCCCACCGACCTTCATCATGAGGACAATGGTGTTGAGGGCAATCATGGCCATGATGGTGTACTCGAAGGGCGGTGACACCACGAACTGCCACATGCGGTACTGGAAGCTCTGCCGGTTCTGCGGCATGTGCCGCGTCAGGGGCTTGGCACTGATGGCGAAGTCGATGCAGGCTCTCTGTGGGGTGGGGGACAGGGCGGGCATCACTGACCCCCCAGCCCGGCCGGAGGATCCCCGAAAGGTGTCGAGGAGGGAGGGGTCCAGAGGCAGCACCTCGTTCTTCTCCAGGCTGTACTCCTCCATCATCTTGTCCCCCTGCTCCTGGAAGGTGATGATGATCAAGGCCACGAAGATGTTGACAAAGAAGAAGGGGAAGACCACGAAGTAGACCACGTAGAAGATGGACATCTCCATGCGGTAGCCGGGGCTTGGGCCCTGGTTCTCGTAGGTGGCATCCACCGAGTGCTTGAGGACCCTGTGGTGGGACAAGTGCAGGGACAGGGTGGGGGTCCCAGTGTCCCCCCACCCCCTCCCCGCATCCCCCCACCCATCCCCACGCCCTTACTGTGGCCATCCCTCGCCAGTGGAGACAGTGAAGAGGGTGAGCAGGGCCCAGAGCACGTTGTCGTAGTGAAACTCGTACTTCTTCCACTCCCGCTTCTGTGCCTTCACCTCATTGTCCTTCTCGTAGACCAAGTATTCCCCCCTGGGAGGGGAGGGGGCGGTGGGACGGGGTGGGGGGTGGCGGTGGACCCCCGCCCGGCCGGGCCATACCTGCAGTCCTTCTCGAACTCCTTGGACTCGTCAGTGCAGTAGAAGAACTTGCCCTTGAAGAGCTGGACGGCCACCACGGCGAAGATGAACATGAAGAGCATGTAGACGATGAGGATGTTGAGGACGTTCTTCAGGGAGTTCACCACGCAGTCGAAGACAGCCTGGGGACAGGGACCAGGGAGGGGGTCGGTGCCAGCCAGGACCCCCCCAACATCCAGGGTGGGGACCGAATCCCCCTCCCCATCTGCCCCCTCGCCCACCTTGAGCTTGGGCAGCCTCTTGATGGTCTTCAGGGGCCGGAGGACGCGGAGGACGCGGAGGGACTTGATGGTGTTGATGTCCTTCCCCTTGCTGCTGCCACTGTGGGGGGGACGGGGAGACGTGGGGCCCCCGGCATGGCAGCTTGGGGTGCCCTGGCATCCCGGCAGGACCACGGGTGGTCCTACCCCCTCCTCTCCCCGGCGGTGACAGTCCCCTCCCCGGCCAAGTGGGCAGCGGCTGCCCGGCACGGGGCAGAGCTCGAGGCTGAGACCCCCTGCACTCATCACACACCAGGGAGAGCCTGGCGTGTTTCCCACGGCCCCATCCCTTAGGCTGCTTTTGGGGGGGGGATGCAAGGAGGGCTGTAGGGGTGGGGGGGAGCGAGGCACGACCATGAGCACGAGGAGAGCATGAGGACGGAGACGGGGCGGGAGACGAAGGCAGAAAGACTTTACCGTGAGCTGCTCCTGTGGCCGGTGGCAGAGGAAGGGGAGAGACAAGGCACGGTGAGAGCCCGGCCCCCGCCCCACGCCCGCACCCCCCCGGCCGCTTCCCACCGGGAGCCTGGGGGAGCCACAGGGGGATCACGGCTTCCCGGGAGGTAATCGGGGTCTGCTCCAGGCTTACTCACCCGTTACTTGGGGAGATGCTCAGTTAGGTGGGGGATGCTCACCCCTTACTTTAAGGATACTCAGTTACTTGGGGGGGTGCTCATCCTTTACTTGGGGGATGCTCATGCTTTACTTTAAGGATGCTCAATCACTCAGGGGATGCTCACCCTTTATTTGGGGGGATGCTCAATCACTCAGGGGATGTTCACCCTTTTTTGGGGGATGCTCAGTTACTTGGGGGATGCTCACCCTTTACTTGGAGGATGCTTAATCATTCGAGGCATGCTCAATTACTCAGGGGATGCTCATCCATTTCTAGGAGATTCTTCATCCCTTTCTAGGTTACTCATCCCTTACTAAGAGGCTATTCATCCTTTGCTAGCGGATTCCTCATCTTTATTAGTGTTTACTCCAGCCCTGTTCACTGCTCTGGAGTCTCCGCACTGGGGCGGCTGCTCAGCACCGGGGCCTGATCCTGCCCGGGGACACCAGGGCGGTGCTGCTGGGGCGCGGGGACACTGGGACGGTGACAGGACGACACAGCACGGTGGCAAGCGGCCAAGGACGGACGTCAAGCGACACAGCAGAGCGCGGACAGCCGGGCAGCGGACGTGGCAGGCGGGCAGCGAGCGGCTGTGGGGCCACGGGATGGACCCCAGCAGGGCCGGGGCGGGGGGGGCTGGGACAGCCCCACTAGGAGGCACTGGGAGAGGCGAGACCCCACCATCTCCATCCCTTCCCCACCATCCCCCTGTTCCCCTCCCTGGTGCCACTGCTGTCCCCCGAGCACGGGGGGACCTAGGTGTGCCCACCCCTCCCAGGACCTCCCAGGATGCCCCCGAGACCCCTCCGTGTCCCCGAGGGGGGACTCACGTGAAGGCGAAGGCCACCAGCGCCCCGCTGACCACGATGAAATCCAGGATGTTCCACAGGTCCCGGAAATAGGCACCTTGGTGAAGCACCAGCCCCAAATCCACCATCTGCGGGGGGCGAGGTGGGGGGGTGAGGGGGTGCCGGGGGGGCCCCCACCCCGCGGACCCCCCCCCCCCCCCCGCTCACCTTGATCACCATCTCAAAGGTAAAGACACCCGTGAAGACATAGTCGAAGTAGCGCAAGACCTGGAGGGGGGAGGAGGTGGGGTGGGGGGGGATGCCTGGTGTCCCTCTGGCACCCTGGGACCCCCTGGCACCCCAGGACTGCCCCAGCACTCCATGGCTGTAGGACACCCCAGCACCCTGGGGCCATGGGCAGGGTCTCAGGGGCAGGACAAGGGGGGACACCCCATTTTGGCACAGCCCCAGTTGCTGTTTTGGAGGTGCCTCACCCTGCAAAGCAGCACTGTGAGGAGGGGATTCAGCCCCACCACGCCCCTGACAGCACCCGGGGGTCCCTCTGTGCCCAGCTGCGGGGCGGGGAGGGGGGCTGGGGGCTCACGTTGTTGCGGGGGGCGTTGGGCTGCACGGGGTCCTCGGCGGCCAGGGCGATGCTGCTCATGGCAATGACCATCAGGATGCACATCTCAAAGTACCGCAGGTTGACAATGTAGTGGCACAGCCGGCGGAACCTGGGGGAAGTGGAACAGGGACAGTGAGGGGGGGGTGAGCAACAGGCACCCTCAGGACCCCCCCAGTCCCCCCGGCCCCCTGCGGTGCTCACGGGTTGGTGGTGGAGAGGATGAACATGGAGCTGTAGGGCACCATGGGCTTGGGGCCGTTCTCCTCCTGATCGTCACCTTCCTCCTTCTTCTCCTCCTCCTCCTCCTTGCGGGGCAGCGGCTCGGGGTTGGCGTTCCTGTTCACTGCGAGAGCGGCGGCATCACGGCCCCCGCAGCCCCCCCCCTGGACCCCCTGCATCCCCTGCATCCCCCAGACCTCGGGGTGGGTCCCCTACCTTGGACCAGGGCGTTGGTGGGGGGCGGCGGGAGCGGGGGTGGGATGTCCACGGCCGTGTGCTCCGGCTTCCCCCCTGCCTTGGTGGGGTTGTTGTGGGGGCCAGGGTTGGTGACCACCAGGCTGTTTTCGGGGGGGGGATTGGGGGTGGCAGGGGGCCGGCGCAGGGGGGGCCCGGTGGGGCAGGCGGTGTGGTTGCCCATGGGTGGGGGCGCAGGGGGCTCGGCGGTGGCCAGTTTGTTGTTCTTCATGTTGTCGATGTCCTCCGCGACGGGGGGCTCCCGGCGCCCCATGTCCTGCTGGATGGGGCGGGTGGTGGAGAGCGTGGGGCCCGCTGGCACCCCGGGGGTCTGGTTCTCCCTGGGGGGAGGCAGAGGGGAGGGGGCTCAGCGGGGACCCCCTGGCACCCCCAGCACAGCTCCCAGGACAGGCGCTGAGCCGGGAATGCCAGAGGGGATTCGGGTACTCCTGGGAACCAGAGGAGCTCCCCGGTCCCGGGGGGTCCCATCAGCCCCAGGGGGGTCCCACCAGCCCCAGGGGGTCCTGCCCACCCTGCTCACCTCCGCCGCCGGTGCCGCCTCTCCTTGTCATCCCGCTTGCCCTCGCCATCGTAGGCGGCCGGCGTGGCGTGCCGATGCCGCCGGCGCCGCTCGCCATCCCCGTGCTCCCCGTCCCCCTCGCCCCGCACCGGCCGGCCGCCCTCCCGGTGCCGTGGCCGCCGCTCGGGCCGCCCACCCTCCTCGCCCTCCTCGGCCACCCGCCGGTGCGCCCGGTGCCGCCGGTGCTCGCGCTCGGGTTGGGGTGAGCCAGCGCGGCCATCCCGGCTGCCGCCTGGCCGGTGCCGGCGTTCGAGGGCTTTGAGGCGCTCGGCGTCAGCGTAAGCACGTTCCTGGCTGGGTTCCCGCTCGGGCTCACGGCTGCTGCTGCGGGGCCGTCGGCCGTCAGGGCCAGGGGGTTCCACGGGGCGGGGGCCGCCGGGGTCAGGGTAGCGCGGCTGCCGGCGGAGGTCCTCGGCACGGGGCTGGCCGAAGCGGGGCTCTATCAGCGGCTCGCCGGGGCGCGTCTTGTTGGTGTTGTTGTTGCGGTTCTCCTGGGGGTCCACCACCAGCGGCCGGTCCAGGTGGGTCTTCATGTCGGGGCGCAGGTGGCGGGCGTAGGGCACCTTCCAGCGCTCCTCGGGGTCCAGCTCGCTGTAGAGGGCCTCCCTGCTGGCCAGCAGGTTCTGCTTCCGCAGCTCGCTCGTCCGCTGCTCCCACACCGACTTCGAGGACTTCTGGTTCTTCTGCTGCTCCTTCCTGCAGCGGGGAGGCACAGCCCGCGTCGGGGGAGCCTGAGGTGTGCCAGGACGGAGCCGGAGTGGAGATGGGATGGAGACGGGATGGAGCTGAGGATGGAGCCGGGATGGAGGTGGGATGGAGCTGGGATGGAGCTGAGGATGGATCCGGGGAAGGAGTCAGGATGGAGGCAGGGACAGAGCTGGGGATGGAGACAAGGATGGAGGTGGGGATGGCAGCTGGGATGGAGCTGGGGCCGGGGGTGGAGCTGGGGACAGAGCTGGGATGGAGCTGGGGACAGAGACATGGATGGAGTTGGATGGAGTCAGGGATGGAGCCAGGGCCGGGGACAGAGCTGGGGACAAAGCCAGGATGGAGCTGGGGACAGAGCTGGGAACGGAGCTGAGGATGGAGCTGGGGATGGAGACATGGATGGAGCCAGGAATGGAGCTGGGGATGGAGACAAGGATGGGGCCGGATGGATTCAGGGATGGATCCAGGGATGGATCCAGGGATGGAGCCAGGCACACAATGTACTTACATGGTGACGGACATGTTGGCTGCAGAGAGCGGGCTCACTTCGGCCACCTCCTTTGCCTTCTGCAGTGCCAGCTTTTGGTTGGCGGCTTCTTCCTCCTCCTGCTCATCCTGCAAAGCCCCACGCCGTGTCCAGCCCAGCCCTGAGGCCACAGGCGATGGCCTGGGGTGGCCCCCCCCCGCCCCCGACACCGGCCCTTACCTTGGTGAGCTCCTGCGCGTTGGCGAGGTTGTCCACCGCGATGGCCAAGAAGACGTTGAGGAGGGTGTCTGGGCGCCCCGTCAAGGCAAAGTGGGTCCCAGCACATCCCCGCCCCGGCCCAGAGTCCCCCGGGACCCCCCAGCACCCCGAGGATACAGTTGCCAAAGAGGGTGAGGACGATGAAGTAGACAGAGAAAACCATCCCCCCCTTGACGCCGCCCTGAGATTTGATCCCGTCGTACATCACTGCGTTCCAGTCTTCGCCCGTCAGGATCTGGGGGGGAAGGAGCCGTGGGGGCAGCAGGGACCCCCCCGCCGGCACCCCGCTTCCTCGGGAGCCCCAGGGAGGGGACAGGGGGATCCCTACCTGAAACACCGTCATTATTGCTGCTGGGAAAGTGTCGAAGTTGGTGGGAGGGGTCCCGTCGTCAAAATTGAACCTGGGGGTGGGGGGGGAATGGTGGGAGCCCCACCCCAGCCGGGTGCCCCCCAGCAGGGGCCTGGGGGCACAGAGATACCCCCATGCTGGGAGGCCAGGGTGACCCTGGGGGGGGCCCCGTCCCCCACACGGTTACTCACTGTCCCCCGAAGAGCTGCATCCCCAAAAGGGCAAAGACGACGATGAAGAGGAAGAGGAGGAAGAGGAGGCTGATGATGGACTTCATGGAGTTCAGGAGGGAGACCACCAGGTTCCTCAGGGAAGCCCAGTACCTGCCAGGGCAGAGCCAGGCTGCGGGACCGTGGGGGCACCAGGGACGTGGGGGGGACAAGGGGATGTGAAGGGACATGGGGGTAATGAGGGGACACAGAGACGGCGAGGGGACGAGGGATGGCAGCTTGGCACCCCACGATGGCTCTGTGCATCCACACGCTCTCCCATGCTCGCACTGCCCCTGTGCTCCCAGACCCACAGACACGGACAGACCGACAGACAGACAGACCAATGGACAGACGGACCGACGGACAGGCGGATGGACAGAGCAGCAGCGCCCAACCCATCAGCACTTACTTTGTGACTTTGAAAATGCGCAGTAACCTGAGAGCTCGTAGCACGCTGATCCCAAAGGATGTTCCCGGCTTCACAACAGCCCAGATCACCTCGAAGATGCTTCCGATGATAACCTGGGAGTGGGGAGAGTGTCCCCGTCCGGTCCCCATCCCATCCCTATCCTGTCCCCATCCCTATCCTGACCTCTTCCCCATCCTCATCTTGTCCTCATCCCATCCCATTCCCATCCCCATCCCCACCTCCATTCCACCTCCATCCCCATCCCATCCCCATCCCCATCCTATTCCCATTCTGTCCCCATCCTATTCCCATCCCGACCCCATCCCGTCCCCATCCCATCCTGTCCCCATCCCCTCCCCATCCCCATCCCCGTCCCCATCCTATCCTGTCCCATCCCCATCCTTGTCCCCATTCCACCCTGTCCCGTCCTCGTCCCTATCCCCATCCCGTCCCTATCCCCATCCTGTCCCGTCCCCATCCCCATCCCATCCCCATCCCCATCCCATCCTGTCCCGTCCCCGTCCTCGTCCCCATCCCCGTCCCCGTCCCCATCCCATCCCATCCCATCCCATCCCATCCCATCCCCACCCCATTCCTGCCGGCAGCAGCCGGGCCAGGGGCAGACTCACGGCACAGTCGAAGCAATTGAAGGACGAGTGAAAGTAAGGCCGCGTCCCCAGCCCGTACATTTTTATAAACATTTCGGACATAAAGAGTCCCAAGAATATGAATTCTGCATAGTCTGGGGGGGAGAGAGAGTGAGGGGGGGCTGGGGGCCGGGCGGGGGGGTGTCCGGCAGTGGTGGGGGGCACTCACAGAGGAAGTCGGAAAGCCAATCTGGCTGGTCGTAGTGAACGATAGCAACACACAGGGTGTTGAGCGCTACCAGACTGAGCACGGTCCAGTAGAAGGCCTGAGTTTTCACCATGCGGCGGATGTGGAAGCGCATCCTCCGCTCCCGCTTGTGGAAGAAGGTGGCGTTCTCCAGCTTGGCACTTTTGAGGCTGGCGCGGGCGAAGGGGGAGCCTGCGGGGCGTGGGGGGGAGCGCCCACCCGTCACCCCATCATCCACCATCCCCAAACTGTCACCCATCACCCCCCCACTCATCACCACCCCACCCATCACCCATCACCCCCCAACCTGTCACCCCATCACCCACCACCTCCCCACCCATCACTCTATCACCCGTCACCCCATCACCTAGCACCCATCACCCCCCCACCCATCACCCCCCAACACATCATCCTCCCCACCCATCACCTCCTCACCCCATCACCCACCACCTCTCCACCATCACTCTATTACCAGTCACCCCATCACCCCACACCCGTCATCCCCCCACCCATCACCCCCCAACAGGTCATCCCCCCCAACCTGTCATCTCTCCCCTACCCATCACCTCCCCACCCCATCAGCCATCACCCCCCCCAACCCATCGCCCCAAGCCGGGGGCACACGTGCCCCCCACCCACCCACGGAGGAGATGTCGGCCAGCTGCTCCTCGGCATCCTCAGGGCTCAGCAGGTCTGTCTTGCTCTTCTTGATGGTGGCCCTCCGGAGAGCTCCCACAGGGGCGAGGGGCAGAGGGAGGCGAGCATCACCAGGGGGTCCCCGCCAGGACACCCCCACCCCGGGGTGGCCCCCCCCCCTGCCATGGGGCAGCGCACTTACCATCAAAGGGGTGCCGGGGCTCTCCCTCGGTCTCGTCCTCCGCCAGGATCACTTCTTCTGAGAAAAAAGTGGGGAGTTCAGTGGGGCGGGGGGGGGTGCGGGTGTCCCGGGGCGGGGGGGGGGGGTCACGGCGCTCACCCGCCTTGGAGATCCACTCCATGTAGCCGTTGAGCTCCCGCTCGATCTGCTGCTGCCGCCGCAGCTTCAGGAACGCCCGGCGGTTCTCCACCCGCTCCCGCTCTTTGGCAAACTCCCTGCGGGGCTGGCATCAGTGGGGGGCCAGGGTGGGCACCCCCCTCCCGCTGAGGCCGCCCCCCCCCCCCGCCGCTTACCCAGACAGCACCCCCAGCACTAGGTTCAGCATAAAAAAGGAGCCGATGATGATGAGGGGGATGAAGTACAGCCAGTTCCAAGTGTTCCCTGAGGCATCGTTGCTCTGGGGGGGGGGGGGAAGGAGGGGTCAGGTGTGGGGGGTCCCATGAGCTGGGGGGTCCCATGAGCTGGGGGGGCACAGGCACAGCCTTGTTTCTGTGGCTGGATTTAGGCCAAGGGACAGAGTGCAGCGCAGCAGCTCCGGCATCCCCCCTGGGGGCTGGTGGCACCCCAAATCCCCCGGCTGTGCTCCCCACCCCACACTGGGACACGGAGGGGGGGGCCACGGGAGGACACGTGGCACCAGGGGGGACACGGGGGGCCAGGGAGGATGCAGAGCATCCCTGCAAGGCTTGGGGCTGCCAGAGGAGGGGGGACCCCAGCACCCTTTTTTTGGGGTACCCTCCTGCTCTGCAGCAACCCCTCCCTCTGCAAATTGCCTCCAGCTTTTGGGGGTGGGGGTGGGGGGGCTGCACCCCATTGTCCTTTATCCCCATGCACCCCACAGGGTCGGAGCATGGGAGCAGTGAGCAGGGACCCCCCCCTGGAGACACCTTGGGGACCCCCTCAGGGACTGGCGAGCCCTCAGGGGACAGAAGACGGCTTCAACGGGGAAAGAGGGGACCCTGCGCTGGGGGGGGGGAGACACAGCCCGGCGGTGGTGCCCATCCCCGTGGCGCCAGGGCTCACATAGTAGAGGAGGTCTGTCCACCCTTCCATGGTGATGCACTGGAAGACGGTCAGGACGGCGAAGAGGATGTTGTCGAACTGGGTGATGCCGTAGTTGGGCCCTTCCCAGTACTTCTTGCACTTGGTGCCGTTGGGGCAGATCCGGGCCGGCTCGTCCGTCCCGCAGGGGACTTCCACCTTGATCTCGTCTGGGAGGGGGGACACAGATCTGGGGATTGCTCCTGCCCCCAAACCCCTGCAAGCCCGGACCCCCGTCCCCCTCAGGGCTGCATTCACCCAGGAGAGTTTAGAGTCAGGGGGTGACCCCCATGGGGCTGTCAGACTCCCCTGTGCATCCCCCCCCCCCGCAGCCTCCTTCAGGCCCCCCTCCCATGGTGCTGACGCGGCCGCCGTGCAGAAATAGCTCCCGCCAATTAAAGGCATCTTCATCAGGGGAGAGAAGTAATTAGGCCGTTCCATATCGGGCGTGGGCCACGGGCCCAGGGAGATGGAAGGGGGGGGAAGGAGCCAGCCCCCGGTCCCAGGCCCACGGCAGGCTCTGAGCCCTCCCCAGTGGGGAAACTGAGGCAGGGCGGGGGGGGGGGGGGGGCAGGGAGGGGTATGGGGGGTTTGGAGCAGGGGCAGACCTACCCGTCACCAGGTCGAAGCAGGTGGTGTGAAATTTGCCCATATAAAACTCTAATCCTATGATTGCAAAAATGAGGATCGCGAAAAACAGGAGGAGGCCGATCTGCAGCAGCGGGATCATCGCCTTCATGATGGACTTCAGGACGACTTGTAAACCTGCGCCAGATGGGGTTGAGCAGCCGCGGCCTCCCCAGAAACCCCCAGGCCCCCCCCCAGACCCCCCAGCCACTCACTTGGGATCCCCGAGACCAGCTTGAGGGGCCGGAGCACGCGCACGGCTCGCAGCGTCCGCAGGTCAAACTGGGAGCCCACCGTGGCCAGGATGCTGCGGGCGAGGGGGGGGGGGGGGTCAGCAGGCAGGGATCCCCCCACACCGCAGCCGGCAGCCCAACCCAGCCGGGGACCCCAACCAGCCGCCGTGCCACCGTGGCCGCCAAGAGCCACAATGTCCTGGCCTGGCCACGCGTCCCCCATGGACCACCACATCCCAGCCTGGCCACGTGCCCCCGCCATGGGCTGTGCCACCACGGCCACCAAGAGCCATCGCATCCCAGCAGAGCCACACACCCTCCACGGGCCACCACGTGCCCCACGGCTACACCGTCACAGCCACGGCGAGCCCACACGTCCCCACCACACAGCCACAAGCCCACGGCCGTGCCATCAGAGCCACCAAGAGCCCCCACTTCCCCGCCGCATGGCCACGTGCCCACGGCCGTGCCGGCAGCGCGGGCGGGAGTGCTGGGCTATATTTAGCCTCTCCGGGCCGAGCGCGGCAGCGCTGCCGGTGCTGATGCTGGAGCAGGGCCTGGCCTGGGGGGTCGTAGCCTCCGGCCAGCACCAGCCCACGGGATCCCCAAGGACCTGGGTGACAGCGGGGGGTCCCAGGCACCTGGACGCACCCCAGGGGTTCATTGCCGGCCCCACGCCCCCCCCCCGCCGATGCTGTGGAGGGTCCCTTCCTGCTGCCCATCACCATGGCAACCAGCCGGCCCCATTCATCCCCATCACCCCCATTCACCCCGCTGGGTCCCCCCCAGTTCATTCATCCTTGTTGCCTTGGTGATGCCGCAACTCATTCACAGGGGCTGAGCTGGGGCTGGCGGGGGGCAACGGGGGAGCAGGGGGGGCAAATTGGGGAGCAGGGTGCAGGGGGAGCGGGGTGCAGGGGGGAGCACGCAGGGAGCAAGGGAGGAGCAGGGTGCAAGGGGTGCGGGGGGAAGCGGGGTGCAGGGGAAACAGGGTGCAAGGGGAGAGTAGGGCGTGAGGGGAGCAAGCAAGGGCAAGGGGGAGCAGAGTGCAGGAGCTGGGGGGAGCAGGTTGATCAGGGGACCAGGGTGCAGGGGGGGAGGAGGGTGAGGGGGGGGAGGAGCAGGGGGAAGCAGCCAAAGAGCAACCCCTGATGTAGCTGAGTGCTCAAGGGGCCGCGGGTCACGTAAGTCAGAGACTGGGCTGTCCCCTCCAACAACAGCCCCGCTGCTCCCTGCCTCAGTTTCCCCACCAGCTCTCCCAGCAGGAGGACGAACGCAGGACACACAGCAGCCGTCGGAGGGTCTGGGGCTAGGGTGCCACGGCCAGGGGGGCAGCGGCCGGCTGGGGGCTCTGGGGTCAGGGAAGTCAAGGCTGCCACCGAAGCGCCGGCGGCGGGCGCGGGTGCTGGGCCGGTGAGTGGCGGCATGGGGAAATATTGTGACAGCGCTAAGAGGCACTTGCTGCCGCTGGGGAAGCGGGACGAGCGCCGCAGGCGATAATTAACGTCTTGCCCGGCCCCGGCCCGGCAGGCACTGGTGACACCCGGGACCGCCGGCGGGTGCAGCCCTGCACACACAGAGGCCCCGCACACGCATGTGCGTACACACACGTGCATGTGCACACGCATCCTCTGCACGCATGTGCTCCACCACACAGGCGGGGTCCTGCAGCCTGCACGCCTGCGTGCACACGCATGGGTCTGCTACACGCGGGGAAGGGCGCAGGGCTGACACGTGTGTGCACGCGCACACACAGCCCCCCTGCAGGGGTTGGGGGGGGGGGGGCGGCGTGTGTCCCCCCGCGTCCCCGGGCAGGCGGGACGGGGACCTCACCCGGTGAGGACGACCACGAAGTCCATCACGTTCCAGCCATTGCGCAGGTAGGAGCCTTTGTGGAAGGCGAAGCCCAGCGCGATGATCTTGATCCCCGCCTCAAAGCAAAAGATGCCGATGAAGTACGGCTCCGTGTCGTCCTGGGGATGGGGACAGGTGTGAGGCCGCCGGACGGGGGACATGGGGACACCCCGCACACACACGCTCCCAGCCCGTGGGGCGAGGGGGCATCTGGGGCAGCCACTGGCCCCATCTCCCCTCCACCCTCTCCAGGTGCTGTGAGGCGGAGGCGGCCGCCGTTCCCGGCATGGCCCAGATTCCCAGCAAGGAGGAAACTGGGACGCCGGTGGGTCCGGGGGGACCAGGAGCCATGGCCATCGGGTGCCGGGTGTGCCGGCTGTGCGCGGTGCAGGCTGGCAGCCAGCCCCGGTCCTGACGCCCATGCCAGGGTGGTCAGGGACCCTCGCCGTGAGCCCCTCGCCGACCCCGCGCTCACCAGCCGCTCCGACATGGGGGTCTTGTCCTCGTCGGGCAGGTGCTGCTCCAGTGCCAGGACGATGCAGTTCGCGATGATGGTGGCTAAAATCATGTATTCAAAAGGAGTGCGGCCGAGTCAAGGAAAACCCGGCTGGGGCGAGCCCGTGGGGGTCTGGGGTCTCCCCCAAACCAGGCTGGTTGGGGAAACCGAGGCAGGAGAGGGGCCGGTGGGATGCCCAAATGGAAGGGGGGTTTGGGACCCCCCCGCGCCGGCGGCGGTTGGCGGCAGAGACGCGGGCCCGGCTGTCACCAGCGCCCACGTGCTCCGTGGCTCATTAATTTCCCCATCAAAGGCGCGACCCGGCGGCCCCGGCTCCTCGGCACGAAGCCTCTCGCCCGGCGGGAGCTGGCGGTGATCAAAGCGCCTCGGTGACAGTGGGACCCGGGGAGACCTACACGGCACCCGCCTGGCCTGGCCGGCTCCCAAGCAAGGATGCCGTCCTCGTGCGGTGCCGCTGCTGGGACCCGTATGCATTTTGGGGTCTGCGTTCGGTGAGCGCATCCCCTATCCCAGCCAGCGGTGCCGGGGTGCGGTGGCAGCAGGCGCGGGCGGGTGGCAGCGGCGGCAGCGATGACAGCAGAGCATGGGCTGGGGCAGGCTGGGGGGGTTCGAGACACCCTGTCCTGCAGCCCTGTGGCAAGTCCTGCACCGCGTTACGTGGCCACCAAGCAGGACACCCTGTTCGCGCCCGGTTTGTGCCGCCAGACCCGCGCAGCTGTCGGATGCTGCAGCCCCCGGGCACACCGGCAGAGCTGCCCCACGGCCAGGGCCGAGGGCTCGGCTGAGGTCACGCCAGCAGCAGTGACAGATGCAAAGACAGGACCAGATCCTGCTCCCTGCCCGTCTGCAGCACAGCCGAGGTGTAGGGAACGGCTGCTGGCCCTGCTGCCTGATGCGGCACAGCCATCGGGCATGGCTATCCAGCATGGCACAGCTATCCGGCCTGGCACAGCTATCTGGCATGGCACGGCTATCCAGCAAGGCTATTCAGCATAGCACAGCTATCCAGCACAGCTATCTGGCATGGCACAGCTCTCTGGCACAACACGGCTATCTGGTACAGCTATCCAGCATGGCGTGGCTATCCGGCATGGCTATGTGGCCTGGCACAACCATCCGGCATGGCTATCCATCACAGCCCAGCTATCTGGCCCGGCACGGTTATCGGGCACAGCTATTGAGCACGGATATCTGGCCTGGCATGGCGATGTGGCACGGACATTTGGCACGGCTGTGTGGCCTGGCACGGCTATCTGGCATGGCAGGGCTACCCGGCACAGCTCGGCTGCCTGGCATGGCTATTCCGCTTAGGCATCCAGCGTGGCACAGCTATCCAGCACGGCTATCCGGCACAATACGGTTATCTGGCACAGTTATCGGACACAGCACAGCTATCTGGCATGGCACGGCTGTCCAGCACAGCACGGCTATCCGGTACAGCTATCCGGCATGGCACAGTTATCCGGCACAGCTATCTGGCACGGCACAGTTATCCGGGGCAGCACAGCTCTCCGGCACGGCCATCCAGCACAGTACAGCGATGCAGCACAGCTATCTGGCACAGCGCGGCTATCCGGCACAGCACAGCTATCTGGCACAGCTATCTGGCACAGCACAGCTCTCCAGCCGTGGGGACCCGTGCCCAGGGCCAGCTCTGCCCCCCGAGCCAGGGCACAGCCTCCCCGGGGCAGCCCTGCAAGGGTCGGGCAGTGCCCGTTGGCCCCCTGTGCCGTGCCAGCCGTGAGTGGGGCTGTGCCAGCACCCGCCACGGGGAGCTGGAGTGCGGGTGCCCAGCGGGACGGGCTTTGGGTGCCGTGGGAGCATCCCCCCGGGCCAAACAGAGCCTGCCGCCTCCTCCCACCCAGGCCGTCGTGACGGCGGGGGAGGCTCCGCACGCCCGCAGGATGGGGCCCACAGGGGCTTGGGGTGGGCGGCGCAATGCATCACCCTCCCCGGCCCCCGCTGCGCCCGCCGGCGAGGCTGCCCTCGCCCCCGGCACCCCAGCACCCTGGCACCCCCCAGCCCCGCTCCCGCCTCGCCGCCAGCTCCGGCCACCCAGCAGGACGTCAGCGCCGGCCACCGACCCGCTGCGACAGCAGCAGCCTTCACCCGCGGCTCCTCCGCGCTCGCCACCCCCCCCGCCACCACGAAGCCCCTTCCCCGCCACACGGCACGGTGACCCGGTTTGCACGCGGCAGTGGGGACGCCCGCTCGGTGCCAACGGCAGGGCCTGGCATGGTGGGTCTCGGTGTGCCAGGCGCCAGGTCCTGCCCCTGGGATGCTACAGCCACGACGGTGCTGCCGGCGGTGCCCGTCCTGCTGCGGCACGGCACGGCACGGCCACGCACCGGGAGATTTGCTTCCACACGGCAAACCCCCCCCCCCGAGATTTGCTCCCCGCGCCGGCAGCACCGTCCCCGCACCGGGGCCGACATTTCGGCGCTGCGCCGGACGCATCCCCCTGCCGCCCATTGCCACAGCACCGCGGCTGCGGCGCACATGCCCAGTGGGGCACCGGCAGCACCCGCTGCCCGAATCCTCCCCGGTTTCAGGGGGGGTCCCCAAAAAGCTCGGGGGAGACGCGCAGCCGACGGACCTGGTGGCGAGCCCGCGGCTCCCTCGGCAGCACCCCAAAACTGCGCGGTGCCCCCCAGCCCGCACAGGGCCCTCACGGCCGTGAGGAGTGGTGACTGTGGTCCTTTTTGGGTGACAGTGGCCCTTTTGGGCCACCGCTGCCGGCTGAGGGTTTTGGGGTGCAGGGGGGGGGGGGGCGGGCCGGGAGGTAGCCCAGGGCAGTGGGGCCGGAGCTGCAGCCCCACAACGATGCTCCAAAACAGCCCCGCGCCCCCAAACGCCCCAGTGGATTGGCTTGGGGGGGGGGATGACATACACCTGGGGACACCCCAAGTCTGGGGGAACCCCAGGGTGATGGAGACGGGCTGTGCTGGCACCGGGGGGGCCAGTGGGGCTGAGGCCAGCACCGAGGTGTGCAGGGACACAGGGTTGCCAGGTCAGGCCCCCCCCGCCCCGCAATGAGGGCAGTGGGAGACACTGGTGCAATGGGGTCCCCCTATCCCCAGCCCCCCAGGATAAGCTGGACCCCCCAAACCCACTGGGCAGGGACTGGCACAGGGGCACGGCCACTGGGACAATGGAGAGGGGCCGGGTGCAGGGGAGGGGGCCGTGGACAGGGCATGGGGCAGGGGACCCCAGCATGGGGCTGGGGACAGAGTACAGGGCAGGGGAGCTGGGGACAGGGATGCAGCGTGGGGATGGGGAGCTGGTGCAGGACATGGGGACGAGGACCCCCATGCAGGTTGGGGGAACGGGGACGTGGCGTGGGGATGGGGACCCCAATGCACATCAGGGGAATGGGGACATGGTGTGGGGATGGGGGCCACAATGCAGGTCAGGGGGATGGGGACATGGTGTGGGGATGGGGGCCACAATGCAGGTCAGGGGGATGGGGATGTGGCGTGGGGATGGGGACCCCAATGCAGGTCAGGGAAATGGGGACGTGGCGTGGGGATGGGGACCTCATGCAAGGCAGGGAGATGGGGACCCCAGCATGGGGATGAGGAGCTGGTGCAGGATGAGGATGTGGGGAGCTGATGCAGGACGTGGGATGGGGACCCCAATGCAGGTCAGGGGGATGGGGACACGGGACGGGGAGCTGGCGCAGGGCAGGGAAGTGGGATCCCCAGCATGGGGACAGGGAGGTGGCGCAGGGCAGGGAAGCGGGGTCCCCAGCATGGGGACGGGGAGCAGGTGCAGGACACGGGCATGGGGATGGGGACATGGCGTGGGGACGGGGAGCCGGGCGCATGGCAGGGGGATGGGGGACCCAATGCAGGGCAGGGGGATGGGGACGTGGGACAGAGAGCCGGGCGCGGGGCCGGGGGCCCGGTGAGCGGGTGGCATGCCGGGGCCCCCCACCCCCCCCGCCCCCCCCAAAGGATATGGCCATTCGGTGATCTTTTTGGCGTATTTCCTCACCACGTTGTCCTCGCTGAAGAGGAAGAGGGAGCGGTTGACCGTCAGGCAGTTCTGCCGGACGGGGATGGGGTTGTAGAGAGCCATGGTGCGGGCTCGCTGGGCCATCGACTGCTTGTACATCCTCTGCGCCCCGGGGGGGCCGCCCTGCCGCGGACCCCCCGCTCCCCGGCCCCCCGCCGCGGCCCCGGGGCCTCCGGTCCCGCCGCCTCCTGCCCCGTAACGGGCCGGCACCTCGTCTCCGAAGCGAGCCATCCTGCCGAGAGCCGCGGGCCGGGGCTTACGCTGCTGAGGCCGGCGCCGGCGAGGAGCTCATCACATCCCATGGGCCGCCGCCGCGGCGGGGAAGGCGGAGGGAGGGGGGGGGGGGGGGGGCCGGGGTCCGTCCCGGCCGGGCCGGGGGTGGAGGGGCGGGGGGGGTGATCGCTCAGGCGGCGGGGGCCGGCGGGAGCGGGGACCGGCCCGGGCATCCTTCCTCTGAGCCCCCGCGGCGGGGGCCGGCGGGTGCTGCCCCCCCGCAATCCGGCAGCGGGGGGGCGGGGGGGGGGGGGCGGCACCCCCGGTGGGGCGGGGGGGGTCCCGCCGCTGCGGCTCCCGGTACGGGGTGGGGGGGTCCGAGGTGCCCCGATGCAGCAGCGGGGCGGGAAGGGGGGGGGGGGGGGGCGGCGGCGGCAGCTCCCCCAGCGCGGCGGCCCCGGCTGCGCCAATGGGGGGGGGGGGGGGGGGGGGGGCCGGGAAAAAAAAAAAAAAAAAAAAAAAAACGCGCCCGGTCAGCGCGTCCCGCCGCCCCCGGCAGCCGCCGCCGAGGCAGCCCGGAGCATCGGCGGGAGGGGCCGAAAATTGCCCCCCCCCCCCCCCCAAAAAAAAAAAAGCCCCCAGCGCCCAAAAGAAAAGCGGTAAAAAGCGGCGGCGGCGGCGGCGGTGGGGGGCGGCGCTGCGGGGGGGGTGTCCTCGTCCCACCCCCCCACCCCCCCCCCCCGGCTTCGGGGCTCGGTGGGGCCGGGCGGGGGTCGCCGTCAGCCCCCCGGCAGCAGTGGGGCGGCGGGGCCCATCGGCCCGGGCTGCGGCAGAGCCTCCGCGCTCCTCCTCCTCCTCCTCCTCCTCCTCCTCCTCCTCCTCCTCCTGCTCCCCCCCCTCCTGCCCGCGGGGCTCTTCCTCCCCCCGCCTCCTCCTCCTCCTCCTCCTCCTCCTCCGCCGCCGCCGCCGCCGCCGCCCGGGTTAGGGCTAAAACGAGCGCGGGGATGGGGGGGGGCACGGCGGGGGGGGTGGTGGTGCTGGGGGTGCAGCACCCCGGGAGAGAGTGTCCGGCACCCACCGGGCACCCGGCACCGGCAGGACGGGGTGTGCGGGTGTGCAAAACCACGAGCAAGGCGGTGTGCACGGGTGTGCAAAGCCAGGGGCAAGGGTCTGCAGGACCACGGACACGGGTGTGCACGGCCACGGGCAAGGGTGTGCAAAGCCAGGGGCAAGGGTCTGCAGGACCACGGACAAGGGCGTGCAAAACCAGGGGCAGGACGGCGTGCACGGGTGTGCAAAGCCACGGGCTAGGGTCTGTAGGACCACGGGCAAGGGCGTGCACGACCACGGGTGGGATGGCGTGCACGGGTGTGCAAAGCCACGAGCAGGATGGCGTGTGTGAGCGGGCAAAACCAGGGGCAGGATGGTGTGCACGGGTGTGCAAAACCAGGGGCAGGACGGTATGCACGGGTGTGCCAAGCCACGAGCAGAACAGCGTGCATGAGTGTGCAAAGCCACGAGCAGGATGGTGTGCACAGCCACGGGCAAGGGTCTGCAGGACCACGTGCAAGGGCGTGCACAACCACGGACGGGATGGCGTGCATGGGCGTGCACGACCTTGTGTTAAGAGCGTGCAGGACCACAGGCAGGATGGTGTGCGCAGGCACGCACAAGCAGGACAGCGTGTACGGGCGTGCACGACCATGGGACCGACGCACACAGCTGCATGCAGGACAACGTGCGAGGGCGTGCAGGGCCGCGGGCAGGAACAGCGTGCGCGGGCGTGCATGGCCACAGGACCAACACATGCCACAGGACAGCGTGCGAGGGCGTGCGCAACCGCGGGGACAGGAGCACGCCCACCAGCCAGCCAGCGTGCGAGGCTGCGCACGCCCATGGGGCCAAATGCGCACAATCGCGTGCAAGACCCCGTGCCCCACCGCGTGCGAGTCCGTGCACACCCGCACGGCCGATGTGTGCGAGCCCGGCCCCGTGGCCGACACGCGTGACCACAGGCGCGACTGCGTGCGCGAGTCTCGCACGGCGACGCACGTGGCCGCGTGCGCGAGGACGGGCGGCCGCCGGCGAGGGCTGTGGCGGGGCCACGGTACCCTCACCCGCCCCGGCCCCCCAGACCCTCCCGTCCCCAACCCCCCGTCCCTGTCCCCGCAGCTGGCTCCTCTCCGCAGCCCTGGCATTAATTCATTAGCTGGGGCTTTAATTACGCAGCCGCCCTGATTAAGGAAGCCAGACCCGGCTGCTGGCACCTGCCTCAGTTTCCCCACGGGGAGACCCCCGGGGTCACCCCAACCCCATCCCGGGGTGTGCGGCGGCAAGCCGTGGCCGGACTCTGCCAGGGCTGGGGGTCCCTGGGGAAGGGGGGAGGATGCGGGGGGGCAGCACCAGCACCGTGGGGTCCCCCCGAGCCGTGGCTGCCGCCCCCCCCCGGCGCAGTGGGAAGTAGGTCGCCCGGTGCCCCCCAGCCCCGCGCCTGACGTCAGGGCCCTTTGTCCGGGCAGCGCTTTTGTCCCGGCACCGCGGCCCTGCCACGCGCCCGCGCTGGGCTCGGTGCCGCCGGCGAGGGATGAGGGGGGCGGCTGCGGGGGGAGCGGGACCGCGGCCCCCCACCTTCCCACCCTCCTGCACCCCGAGTCTGGGGGGACACTCAGGGCCGCGTCTCCATCGCCCCCAGCATGGGGCCAGGGCGAGGTGGGACAGAGCCCCCCCCCCCCCCCGGCCCCCCCCCCCAGCACCGGGCAGCTTTGCCATTTCAGCCCCTTTTCTCCCCAAAAAGCGTCGTCCTGCGCCCCCGCCCGCAGGTGATGCCGGAGGGCGTGCGGGGAGGGGTGACAGTGCCAGGCTGGAACGGGGCCCCCTGTCCCCATGCCCACCCACCTCCCCACCACCACCAGCGACCCAGGGGAATCCCCTGCAGCCCCCCACACCCCACGGCTGGGCCACGGGCCGGGCTGTGCCGGCGGTGCTGGGTTGCAGCAGCCCTTGGCGGCAGCGCTGGCTCCGGCCGAGCCGCAGATGCAGCGAGGAACCGGAGCCAGGATGGGGGGGGAGCTGGCAGGGTTGTGGGGGGGACAAGGGCTCCAGCTCTGCTCCCTGTCCCCACTGTCCCCAGCCGTGGGGACGTCACCCCAGGCACCGAGTGGGCACCGGGGGATGCACCGAGTGTGGACAGGTCTCAGCCCTCGTGGCAGGCGTCGAGCTGGGAGCGCTGCTGGCCCCACGGCCACGGTGCCGCCGCCATGGCCCTTCCCCAGCCCCATGGCCAGGGTGTGCCCCCCCCGGGGACCATCCCCACTGGGATGGGGGGAGGACCCTAAGTGTCACCTCTGAGCAATGGGGACCCCAAAAACACCCGGCGAGGGCGGACCGGGGGGACCCTCTGCTTTCCGCACGGCTTCCAGCATCGCCCGGCACACGCGTGCATGTGGCCTCACATGCGTGTGCACGGCCCCACATGTGTGTGCACGCCCCGGGATGCGTGTGCAAGGCCTGATGCCCGTACCAGCCCGGCACGTGTGCGTGCTGCGGGCAGGCGCGTGCCGGCAGGGTGGAGCGGGGGGGGGGGGTTAACGTGGGCAGCTCTGCCAGACTCCGGGCTCAGCACTTTCCCGCTTTCCCTGGCCGTACGCCGGAGCCGGGGGCCAACGCCGGAGCGGGTGCCAACACCACCCGTGTGCACGGCTATGGGGACCCTGGCCTGGCTCCCCGCTGTCCCGGTGGGTCCCGGACCCCCGTGGCTAGCCCCGGCTCTGTGGCACAGGATGCGGCCGCAGGCCCTGGCCCCGTGCCCCCGCGTGCCTGGCGCAGATGGGCATCCCACGGTGCCGGCAGCCGGTGCGGGCACTACCGGGCACCATGGCCCCTCGGCCCCGCGCTGGATCCAGCCCCGCTGCCAGGGTGGCCAGAGGGGGTTTCTCCAAGGCTCGGGGGGGCTGGAGGCAGCTGGAGGAGGGAAAGGCCGGCACAGGGGGCACAGGGGAGGACGGATCTGGCCCTGAAGTGGCCGCGCAGCAGAGCCGGGATGCCCTGGCCGTGACAACCCAGTCACCCCACTGCGGCCGCATCCTGCACCGCCTCCAAGTTCGGCACCTCCAGCTCCGCAGCCCTGGCTCATTTCCCCCCAGTAGGAACCCAGTGCTGGTGCTTTGTCCTCGGTGGCTGGATCCTGCGGCCGCGTGTGTGTGTGTCCCCGCACCGGGGTTGGGGAAGCCGGGGGCTGCCGCTGCTCTCGCCGCCATCCCTGCGGCAAGCCGGGGCCATGCCGGGCAGCCCGGGGGCATTGTGGGGAAACATCCTGCTCCCCCTGAGATTTGCAAAGCTCAGCACATTCCTGGCGCTTTTGGGGGCAGCGGGAGCGAAGGGTCCCAGGTTGGCTCCGGCACCAGGATCTGGCCATGGGGCAAAGCTCAGGGCGGCCACCCACTATACCGCATGGCTCCTGCCCGGCCCCGGGGGCCGCTGGAGCTGCCAGGAGCCCACCCGGCCAGAAAATTCATTTTTGGGACACGAGGGGCTTTGCCGGGCCAGGCCAGGGACACCGTGAGATCCTGCCGGGGCAGCGGTGCAGTGCAGGAGCCCCCAGCTCTGTCCATCTGTCCATCCGTCCGTCTGCCCGCCGGGGCACAGCAGGCACGGCGGGCGCACGGCGCTCATTAGTGTTTCCCTGTGATGAAGCAGCTGCCGCCCCGCTGCGGCCGAGAGCTCAGCGCGCCGTGATCAGAGGCCACCGGGGCCGCGCCAGCGCCCGCTGGGGCGCAGTGATGGTGGAGGCGGGTGTGTGGGGACGGTGACACCGCCGTCCCCATGGGGACCTGGGGACCCTCGTCGTGGCGTTGAGGACGGGGACACACACCCTGGGGACGGGGATGCCTCCATCCCAGCCTTCTCCTGCCCAAAGGCAGGGGGGCTTGGGGGGTCTCGGGGGGGTCTCTACGTGCCCCTCTCCCCCCAGGACCCCCTTTCTAATGTGTCCAAGAGCCACCGACTTGGCAGACATGAGCTCGCTGCCCCGGGGGGGGGGACGACCTGGGGTCTGTTAAAGGGGCTTGAAGGGAATTAATGGCTTTAATTAAACTAGGCAGCACCCGGGGTGGGGCTGGGAATGGGGAGGCCCAGGACCCGAAACCCCCAGGGAGGGACGGGCTGGGGGGTGCCACAGCCTGAGCCCCCCAGGAAGGGGGGGGACAGACCCACAGTTACCTGGGTGGGACCTCGGTGCGAGGCCGCGTGTCCCGGCAATGTCACCAGGACGCGGTGTCACCGGGACACGGTGTCACCGGCATGGGGGGTGACCCCACTCGACTGTCCCTGGGGGCAGGGGGACTGGGGGGCCCAGCCCAGCCCCCTCCCAGCCATTTTGGGGGGCAGGGGGGAAGGGGGCAGCTGCCATCCCCCTAAACAGGCAAAGCCCGGTCAGCAGAGCCGCGACCCCCTTAGTAGGGCTGTGACCCCGTTAGTGCGGGTGACACCTCGTTAGCGCTGAGGGGCAGCTCGAGGCCCAGGTCCGGGGGTGGGCAGCCGGGGGTCTGGGTTGTCTCCCCCCGTTCCCATTTTACCCATTATTGGGGGCTTTTGGTGCGGGGCAAATGCATGCCGGGGGGGGGGGGTGCACACGCGTGTGTATGGCGCTTCCCTCAGCGGAGGGTTTGCCGGAGGATGGCAGAGGGGGGAACAGCTGCGGGGGGAAGTACCCACAGGGACCGGGGGGATGCTGGGGGGAGCCGTGGCAGGCCGGGGGGGGTCTGGGGGGGGGCTTTGGTTGCCACGGGCATCCATGGGGCTGGTTGCCACGGGCCCTGGTTGCCCCGGCAGCTGTGGGTCGTGGTTGCCACACGGGCAGTCGGTGGTCCAGGTTGCCGCAGGCCCCGTTGCCATGGGCGGCCGTGGGTGCCGTTGCCATGGGCCCCGTTGCCATGGGCGGCCGCAGATGACGGCGCTGCGGCGGCGGAAGCGCGGGGGGGAGGGGGCAGCGGGTAGGGCACGTGGCGCGCACTGCGCAGGCGCGGGGCTGCGGCGTCCGGGAGGCCACGCCCCCTTCCGGCGACGGTGACCTAATCCTCGCCGAGTGACGGGGCGGAAGAGGCGGGGCTTGAGGAGCGGAGCAGGAAGAGGTCGGTGGGGATTGGGGGGGCGGGCCCGGTGTCCCGTACTGGGAGGGGTGTCCGTGTCCCAGTACGTACTGGTGACCGGTGACCCCGTACTGGGAGGGGTGTCCGTGTCCCAGTACGTACTGGTGACCGGTGACCCCGTACTGGGAGGGGTGTCCGTGTCCCAGTACGTACTGGTGATCCCGTACTGGGAGGGGTGTCCGTGTCCCGGTACGTACTGGTCAACCCGTACTGGGAGAGGTGTCCGTGTCCCGGTGCGTATTGGTGACCAGTGCCTCCGTACTGGGAAGGGTGTCCCTGCACCAGTACATACTGGTGACCAGTGACCCCATACTGGGCGGGTGTCTGCATCCCAGTACAGACTGGGAGCCTCCCGGCCAGCCCCCCAACCCCGTGACGACGACTCCTCGTCCCCCCCCCCAGGTCCCGCCTGTCCCAGTCCCGCAGCACTAGAGACCCTCCGCCATGGTGAGTGGGGCCGCATGCTGCCGGGGCCACCGCGGTCACACCAGGGCCACCGCGGCTGCGCCGGGGCCACCCGCGGTCACACCGGGGCCATTGCGGCCATGCCGGGGTCCCCGTCCGGCTCTAACACCCCCCGTTCCCCCCCCTCAACCAGGGCGAGCGCAAAGGCACGAACAAGTACTACCCCCCTGACTTCGACCCGGCCAAGGTGAGGAGCTCGGCGGGGCTGGGGACGAGGACGCCTGGCTCCAGGTTTGGGGGGAGGGGGGCTTTGGGAGGGGTGGGGGGACCTGCTGACCCCTCCTCTGCTTCCCTCCCGGCAGCATGGCTCCCTCAACAAGTACCACCACAGCCACCCGCTGCGGGAGAGGGCCCGTAAGCTGTCCCAGGGCATCCTCGTCATCAGGTGAGGGGATGCGCGGGGCTGGGGAGACCCCGAGCCCTCCCTTCCCCCGCAGCAGGGGTGGGGGGGGCTTGTGCCCTGTCCCCCGTGGCTGCGGTGACGGCCCCGCGCCATGTGTCCCCTTCCCCAGGTTCGAGATGCCCTACAACATCTGGTGCGACGGCTGCAAGAACCACATTGGGATGGGTGAGTTCTCCCACCGGAACCGACCCCTTCCAAGCTCCTTCCCCCTGCTCCGGCGTTGCCGGGGCTCCGCAGTCTCCAAATCCACGTGTCCTGGATGCGGTGGGGGTTCTGATCCCCCCCCCCCAACCCCATTCTGCCTCGCAGGCGTCCGGTACAACGCGGAGAAGAAGAAGGTCGGCACTTACTACACGACGCCCATCTACAGGTAGGTGCAACTGCCGCGTCCCCATCCCCCCCCCGCCTTGGGCAGCCCTGGGGCGCAGGGACCCCCACCCTGACCCCGTCCGCCTCCCCAGGTTTCGGATGAAGTGCCACCTCTGCGTCAACTACATTGAGATGCAGACGGACCCGGCGGGCTGCGACTACGTCATCGTCAGCGGGGCCCGGCGCAAGGAGGAGCGCTGGGATATGAAGGATAACGAACAAGTCCTGCCCACCGGTGAGTCCCAGTTCCGCCGGCGAGTCCCGACCCCGAGAGGGACATCCGCCGAATCCCCTCGCTGTCCCCTTTCCCAGAGCGGGAGGAGAAGGAGAAGCTGGAGACGGATGCCATGTTCCGGCTGGAACACGGCGTGGCCGACCGGGCGACGCTGCAGCGAGCTGTCCCCACACTGGCCAGTCTGCAGGAGGCCCAAAGCGCCTGGAAGGACGACTTCGCCCTCAACAGCCGGCTCCGGAGGCACTTTAGGGTGAGCCTGGGTGGGGCTGGGGGGGCTCCACAGCCCCCTCCCCTACCCGGCCAGGGAGGTTGATGGACCCCTCATCCCCCTCCCCACCAAGGAGGAGAAGAAGACGCTGCGGGAGGAGGAGGAGGAGGCGGCGGCGCTGCAGGCGAAGGCCGGCCTGAGCATCCCTCTGGTGCGGGAGGCGGAGGAGGACCGGCGCCTGGCTGCGCTGCTCAAGTACCACAGCCCCGACTGTGCGTGGGGGGGCCAGGGCGGGGGGGGGGGGGGGGGCAGCCGGGGCCTCTGGCCCCCCACCCCCGTGACCCCCAGCCTGTCCCTTTTCCCCCCCGCAGCCTACGAGGAGAAGCAGAGGATGAAGCGGACGGAGATCTCCAGCCGCTCCTGGTTCTCCCCGGCCACCGGCGGCAGAGCCGGCGAGGCGTTGCGGAAGCTGGGCCTGGGGGGGCGAGCGCTGCGGGGCCGAGGGGGTCCCCCCGCCACCCCTGCTGGCCTGGGCATCGTCCGGCGTCGCTCTGGAGAGGGGCCCGAGGGGCCAGCGGAGCCCGAGGGGCCGGAGCGGGGCGAGACGACCCCCTGCAGCCCCCCTGCACCCGCCAGTGAGCCGCAGGGGGGGGGCCGAGGCCGGGACAGCCCCCCCTGCCACCCCCTCATCCACCTCCCTCGTCGCCGACTATTCGGACTCCAGCTCCGAGGCGGAGAGCACCTGAGTGGCATTTTGGGGCTGGACCCCTCCCTCCCGGCTGGTCCCGGGGGGCACCTGAGCCCCCTCCCCACCCCCACGCTCCCCCCCTCCCCCTGTAATTTATATGCCCCCTGCCTCGCCCCGACATTAAAAGCCGTTGGCAGCACGGGCGCAGTCGTGTCCCTCCGCTCCTTCGTGCGGCCGCAGCGAGAGTTACCTCCCCCGGCACGGCACGGGACCCCCATGGGGACGGGGCTCCAGGGTGGGGGCACCTGAGGTGGGGGGCTGGTTCCCCGCTCTTGTCCCCTGAGCTCGGATGTGGGGGTCCCTCTCTCGTCCCCCAGACCCCCCCATCACTCCTGACTCTCCCCAGCCAGAGTCTGGGCAAGGGCAGGGGTGGCGGGGGGGGGGGGGGGCAGGAAGCACCGACACGGCTTCCGGCGCAGCCATGAGCCTGGAAGCCATCCGGTACCGCCGCGGCTCCCTCTCCATCCTCAACCAGCTCCTGCTGCCGGAGCAGCTCCGCTATGAGCCCGTGGACAGCGTGGAGCGCGCCTGGGAGGCCATCCGGGCCATGGAGGTGAGCGAAGGGGGGGGGCTCAAGGGACCCCCAGCCCCCCCCCCCCCCCAAGGGATGGCCACTGAGCCGACTGCCATGCCCGCAGGTGCGGGGGGCCCCGGCCATCGCCTTGGTGGGGTGCCTCAGCCTGGCACTGGAGCTGGAGGCCGGCGCGGGGCCGGCGGGGGACGCGGCAGAGCTGGAGGCCTTCGTGGACGAGCGGCTGCGGTTCCTGCTGACGGCGCGGCCCACCGCCGTCAACCTGGGCCGTGAGGCCGAGCGGCTGCGCGCCTTCGTGCGCCAGCGGGCCCAGAGCCCCGGCATCACCGCGCAGGGCCTGCGGGAGAGGTACAGGGGGGACAGGACACGGGGTCCTGGCGGGGGGGGGGGGGGGGCGGGTTGGGGTGTGGAGAGAGGTAGGGGAGATGCTGGGGTCCCCTGGGGGGGATTTGAGGTGTGGGATCATCATGGAGAGTGGGATTTAGGGTGTCGGGGTCCCCTGGCAGCAGGATTTGGGGTGTTGGGAGAGGTGGGGTGGGGCACTGGGGTCCTGGGGGGATTTGGGGTGCTGGGACAGGTATGGGGTGGGACGCTGGGGTGCTCCAGGGGGCATTTGGGGTGTAAGGAGAGGTAGGGTGAGTTGCTGGGGTCCCCCAGGGGAGGTTTGGGGTGTAGGATCTCACGGAGAGGGGAATTTGGGGTGTGGGGGTCCCCCGGGGGACATTTGGGGTGTCAGGGAGATGCTGGGATCCCCTGGGGGCATTTGGGGTGTTGGGGAGTGGTGGGGTGGAATACCATGGTCTTCCCGGGGTGGGGGGGGATTTGGGGTGTGGGATCTTGTGGAGAGAGGGATTTAGGATGCTGGGCTCCCCTGAGGGGGAATTTGGGGTGTGAGGAGAGGTCGGGCAGGGTGCTGGGGTCCCTCCGGGGAATGTGGGGTGCTGGGGGGGCAGGTCGTATGCCCAGGTTCTCCCCTGCAGCATCATTGAGCACATCGAGGGGCTGTTGGAGAAGGACCGGGAGGACAACCGGAGCATCGGGGCGCACGGGGCTCGGCACATCCTCCAGCACGTCCCTGAGGGCGGCGTCACCCTCCTCACCCACTGCAACACCGGCACCCTGGCCACCGCCGGCTACGGCACCGCCCTGGGTAGGTGGCGGGGGGAGCCGGGCAGCCCCCCGCCGGGGCGAGCACCGGCCCTGACGTCCCCCCCCCGTTGTCCCCAGGCATTGTGCGGGCGCTGCACGAGCAGAGCCGGCTGACACGGGTGTTCTGCACCGAGACCCGGCCCTACAACCAGGGCAGCCGGCTGACCGCCTTCGAGCTGCTGCACGACCGCGTCCCCGCCACCCTCATCGCCGACAGCGCCGCCGCCGCCGCCATGCGGGACCGTGGCATCCAGGGTCAGCGAGGGGGGGATGTGGTGGGGGGGACGGGGATGGGACTGGGGGCGGGCTGGGGACCCGCTGACTCTCGCTCTGTCCCCAGCCGTGGTGGTGGGAGCCGACCGGGTGGCTGCCAACGGGGACACGGCCAACAAGATCGGCACCTACCAGCTGGCGGTGGCGGCGCGGCACCATGGCATCCCCTTCTACGTGGCGGCCCCCACCTCGTCCTGTGACCCGGCCCTGCCCGGCGGTGCCGACATCCCCATCGAGGAGCGGCCGGGCCGGGAGCTCACCCACTTCCAGGGCCTGTGCCTGGCCCCCCCGGGTGGGTGTTGTGTCTGTCCCCGTCCCCCCCCAGCCCCGAAGGCAGTGACAGGTCTGGGGGGGATCCGGGGTGCCCCGTAGGGTCAGGGTGACCCCAGGGTCCCTGTGCCGCTGGGGTGCTGATGGCCCTGGCAGGGGTCCCCCATACAGGGCAGGGGTGTCCCCTGTGGGGTGGGGGTGTCCCTGTGCCCCCCCAGGGTGCTCACAGGCCCAGGGGGGTCCCATATAAGACACAGAGGCCCATATGGGGCAGGGGGATCCCATACGGGGTGGGTAGGTCGGTCCTGTATAGCACAGGGGTTCCCATGTGGAGGGGGGGGGGTCCCATATAAGATAGGAGTGTCCTATATGGGGTGGGGATGTCCCCACACCCCCCAGGGTGCTCACAGGCCCAGGGAGGTCCCATATAGGACAGGGGGTCCCATATAAGATGGGAGGGGTCCCATATAGAGTGGGTAGGTCTTGTATAGGGCAGGGGGCTCCGATATGGAGTGGGGGGTCCTATAAGGGGTAGAGGGACCCTATAGAAGATGGGGGGGTCCCATATAGGGCAGAGGGTCCCGTATAGGGCGAGTAGGCACTATATAGGGCGGGGGGCGGGGGGGGTCCCATCCCTGATGGGGGGGGGTGCGCAGCAGGGCCGGTCTGACTCTCTTCCCTCCCCCCCCTCCCTCCCCAATCCCCAGGTATCGACGTGTGGAACCCGGCCTTCGACGTCACCCCCCATGACCTCATCACGGGCGGCATCGTCACCGAGTGGGGGGTCTTCGCCCCGGCGGAGCTGCGGCAGGCGCTGGCGGAGCGGGGCGGCGCGGGGGTCAGTAAAGGCCTTTTACCGGGGGAAACGCTTCCGCCTCGCTCTATCCCGGCAGGCTTTGCGCTCCGCCGCGCCGCTGTATCCCGGCGTGCCCCGCGGCCCGCCCCGCTGTATCCCGGCGTGCCCCGCGCAGTGCGGGAACCCGGAAGCGCTGCGGCGACATGGCCCAGGGCAGGCCCAAGGCAGCGGCCAAGCGGCCCGGGCGGGCGGCGGCGGCGACCCCGGCCCGGGGGGTGCGGGGGCCGCGGAAGGGAGGTGAGGGGCGGCCGGGGCCGGGGGGGCGTCCGCGGGGCTGACGGCCTTTGGGGGGGGGGGGGGCGCGTAAAGGGGGGGGGGGAGCGGGACTTTGGCTCTGCCCCCCGCCCACCCGCTGCCCCCCCCCCCCCCCCCAGGCCGGACCATCGCCCCCAAAAAGCTCCGTGTGATCCAGCAGCAGAAGCTGAAGAAGGTGAGGCTGAGCGGGGGGGGGGGGGGGGGAGTGCTGCGGGGGGGGGTGTGCCCGGCCGTGCCCCCCCACCCCCCCGCTGACCCCTCCCCCCCCCCCCGCAGCGGCTGGAGGTGGGCATCCGGATGAAGATCGAGCGGGAGGCGGTGCAGCGGGCGGGCGCCGGCCTCCCCAAGAAGCTGGCGGTGGTCGCCGCGGCCCCCCCCCACCGCCGGCACCGCCAAGGGCAAAACCAAGAAGCGCCGGGGCTGAGGACCACCCCCCCCCCCTCCGCGGGACCCCCCCCACAACGAGGCTCGGGGGGGGGGGGGAAGGGGGCGTGGCGGGAGCTGTCATGGGCGCGTCCGCCCTCAGCCATCGCTGTAATTGTCTAATAAAAGGGGTTTGGGGGGAGCGCGTGTCTCCCCCCCCCCTCCCACCACCACTGCTGGTGTCCCCCGCGTTGAGTGGGGGGGGTCCCGGGGGGGCGGCGCCGCGCGCGTGGGGAGAGCCAGGCCCCGGGGGGGTCGGGGGGAGAGGGGAATGGGGCAGCCCCGGGTGGCGGTGGGGGGGTCGGGGGGGTTCCTGAGGTCGGGATCCTCGGGGGTGGGGGGCGCCGGGGCCGGGGAGGGGCCTCCGGGGGTTCCCGGGGCCGGTGTCGCCGGGGGGGGGGGGTGTCCCGTCCTGTCCTGTCCCCGCCCCCCGCCGTTACGCTGCCGCTTTTCTGGCGCCGGCAGAACTTTATGAATGGGGTTCCCGAGGCCACGCCCCTTCTCGCCGGTACCGCCTTCCCGCCCTCGCTCCTTGCTCATTGGTGGGCTGCGCCGTGACTGGCAGCTCTCTCCGCCCCGGGGTGATTGATAGAGGGAGGCGCGCCGACGACCAATCGGCGGGCGCCGGGGGCGGGGGCTGCGCTGCGGTTGGTTCACGCGCCCGAAGAGCCTTAAAGGCGCCGCGTCCCTTTTGGGAGCGGGGGGGGGGGGACGGGGACGGGACACGTGGGCAAACGCCCCCACAGTCTTTGGGTGGGGCCTGATTGGGCGTGGCCGGTGGGTAAGCCCCGCCCCCTTCCGCGGCCGGCCCCCCCCGCCCCCCCATCTCTGACATCAGGGAAATTCCCTGAAATCGGGCGCGTTTCACAAAGCGCCGCCGGGTTTATTTTGGGAAACAAACAGGGAAAAACGGGGGCGGGCGGGGCCCGGACGCCTGGGTCCCCGTCCTGCCGGGGCGTGCCCCCCCCCCCCCAACCCCCCCCCGACCCGTGACTCATCCCCGTAATCCCCTCATTCCCGGTGACGCCCCGTGGGGGGGGGTCCCCGGGGCTGCTTATGGTCCCGGTCCCCCCATTCCCTCCCTTTTTTTGGGGGGGGGGGGCGGCACACCCACACACACCCCCCCCCCGGGGGGGTTTCGGGGTCTCCGCGGTGTGGAAGAACCTGCGGGTCCCGGTGAGCTCGGCCGTGCACGCGGGACCCGGGCAGGGCTCCACCACGGGGGGGGGTCCTGTGTGTGTCCCAGGGGGTTTTGGGGGACCCCGGGGTGGGGGGGGGTGTCGGGGATCCTGGGGGCCGCCGGCGCGAGGGGCCAGACTCCTGTTCCTGCTGAACTGAGCCAGTTTAACCAAAGCAACTGCATATCAGCTCAGTAGGCACGGGAGGCAGCGCCCGGGGGGGGGGTCCTGGCGTCCTGGGGGGGGTCCTGAGGTCCTGGGGGGGGGGGTCCGACGCCTGGGGGGGGGGACACACGACCCAGGCGTCCGGCCGGGAGGGCACCGGGGAGCGGAACTTAGCCACTGTGAACACGACGCGGGTGCCAACTCTGTTCACAGGTGGGCTAAGCCCTGCCCCACGGCCCCGCGGCCCCCCCCCCTCCCCCCGAAACCACCCCCTCCACCCCAACCAAACCCCCCACCCACCCACTCCCCTGAGCCCCCCCCACCCCACCCACAGCCCCGTCCCGGTGAACTCCGGCGTCCTGGCTGCGGGGGCTGGCGCCCGTTGGAAATCCCTGGCAATGTGATTTTGGGCGAGATGGTAAAAAATCGCATCGCCAGGAACCCCGGCGGGCGGCAGCGGGGCAAGTGGGGGGGCCGGCGGGCGGGGGGGGGCGCCCCGGGAGGGGTCGGCGGTGGTCCCACGGTGCGGCTGCGGCCGTCGGCATCGGGTCGGGGCCGGATCCGGAGCCATGTCCCACCTGGGGAGAGGAGGGTGCAGTCAGCGGTGGGTCCCGGCACCCCCCCCCGCGGTGGGGGGGCTGCCCTGGGCACCCAAGGGCCGCCAGCTCCCGGCGCCGGGTCAAGCCGGGTCAGTGCTCCCCTCCCGTGGTAAAAATAACCCCGGCAGGATCTGGCCGGGAAGGGGAGAATGTCCAGGCCGGCCGGGCGCCGCTGTGCCGAGGGGGGGGGCACCGCCCCAGAGGAGCCGGCGCGGGCGCGAGCGCACGAGGGCTGAGTCACGGTGTGGGCCGGGCCGGGCACGTGCCAGCGCCGGACAGTGCCATGGGGGGGGAACGACACGTGAGAGCCGGGACGCTTGTGCAAGGCGGGGTGGCACCGGGGACGGACGCTGCCGGCACGCCTGCCTGCAGGCCCCGGCATACGGCAGCGGCTCCCGGCTGCGGTGACGTCCCCACGGTGCCGGCATGGTCTCACCACTGGGGACCAGCCCGGTGGCTTGGCTCGGCGTGGGGGAGCAGACACCGGCAGCGTAGACCCGGCCACGTGCTGCACCCGGAGCCGGTGGCACCGCAGCTCCCCCAGCAAACGCCGAAACGCACCGCTGCCGAGCCCAGGTGTGAAAACGTGTGTCCCCAGCTGCCACCATGTGCCAGCGCCGTCCCCACGGCAGGCAGGACGGGTGCTCGGTGCGTGCCGGATCCTTCCCAGCTCGTCCCGGGCCGCAGCGGGACCATGTGGCACCGGCTGAGCCCTGGCAAAGCCCCCAGCGGGGAGGGGACGCGCTGTGGCTGGCGCTGCCCCGTCACCGAGCGGGCATGGCCCTGCTGCCCCCGTGTCCCCCAGCGCCATCAGCTGCGGCAGCCACCGGCCCCGGCGGTGTCGCCGCGTCCCCCTCGACTGTCGGCCGGCACCGGGACCCCCATGTCCCCTGGTCCCCCTGGATGTGGCCATGGGGCGGATGTGGGGCAGACATGGGTTGGCCGTGGGGTGGCTGTGGGGTGGCCGTGGGGCACGATGTCCCCAGCTGGGCAGGGGACGCGGGCGTCGGGGCTCCGGCGACGCCGGCGGCGGCGGCCGGGAAGTTCCTGGAAGAAGCGTGTAATGGGGCCGGGGCTCCTCGGCCGCCATGTGGGAGCCGGCGAGGCCCCGCCTGGCCGTGACATCACCATCGCCACGGCAACGGGTGCACTTCAAAGGGAATCGGGTGGAAAGGGCCCAAAAAAATCGGGATAAACAGCGACCGACGGCGGCGGCATAAACAAAATGTCTGGTGCTGCGGGGGGGGCCGGGCCGGCGAGCGCGTGCCCGGGCGGGGGCTGGGGGCCGCCCGGACGCCTGGGTTCCCGCCTGGCAGCCGCGGTGCTACCAACACCTCGGTGCCAACGGGGCGGCCATGGGCAGCACCGCAGCGAGACCAGGCCCCAGCTCGGCCAAAGTGAAGCCAATACCGCTGGGCGCCGGGCACAGCGGCGGCACTGCGGGCGCAGCCCCGTGCCGGACAGCGGCCAATCCGCAGCGGTGCTGGCTCGCGGCCGCAGTGGCCGCCCCGAGTTTTGCCGCCTTCCGAGCGTGGCACGAGGGTGCCAGGATCAGCCTCGCACGATGGGGTGACCCCGGTTTTGGGGGTCTCCGGTGCCCGCGGCCTCTTCCCAGGCGGGTGCTGCCGGCCGGGCCGGGCTCTCTGCCCGCGCGGCGCCAGGGCGTTGCCGGCTCGGCAGCCCCGACCGGCTCACGTGGGCCCCGGCGGGCACTGAGCGGGGGCGGCCACCCGGACGCCAGGGTTCCCCGCCAGCGGGGGCTGGGGGGGTGGCGGCACCCCCTGCCAAAATCCCCACCTTTCTGCCCAAAAACGGGGAGCGGGAAAAGCCGGCGTCGCCGTGCAGCGCCTCCCTGACGCCTGTGGCCGGTGCGGCGGGATGCGGCCGCCGTGGGGCAGAGCCGTTCCCGTTCCCCCCCCCCCCGCCCAGCACCCCGGCTCCGCTGCGGTGCCTGGCCGCCCGGGTCCACCGGCGTCGGGGGGGTCGAGGGCCGGGCTGGTGTCGGGGGGGGGGAAGCGAGGCCCGGGGGTGCCGGCGCGGTTCCCGGCGTCAGCCGGGCCAAGGCGGGGGCGGGGGCCGAGGAGGAGCAAGGAAGGGGCCGCCCCGTCCGCGCCCGTCGGCACACGCAGCGCCGGGGGGAAAGGATGAATCACGCTCCTCGGCGGCGCCCGCCCCGGCGCACCCTCCCGCGGCCCCCGCCTGCCCGCCCGACGCACTGCGCCCGGGGGGGGGGGGGGGGTCCCGTCCCCCTCCGAAACCTCCGGCTGCCCCGGCCCCCCCCCGTGCCAGCCCCTGAGTGGGCGACGGCGTTGGCGGCCTCGATGCCCGCGGCCACGGTCGTGCCGCCGCCACGCCCCAACGCGCCGCCGGGATCCCCCCCCCGGCCCCGTGGGGCCCCGCTCTCGGCCCCGGCGGGAACCGGAGGGTCGCAACCCCTGCCCGCCATCCCCACGGTACGGCCTGGCACAGGCCCGGCGCGGTTTGGCACAGCTCGGCACGAGGCGAGCGAGGCCGGCCAGGCCCCGACCCTTCTCCCGCCGCCCCGGAGGGACGGCAACTTTCCTCCGGGGTCTCCCGCCGTGCCGGGGCCGGCCGAGCGCCGGCCGGCGGCCGTACTCACCGGGAGCGCCGGCGGCCGCGGCCCCCGTTGGGGTCCCCCGGGGCGGCGGCGGGCGGGCAGCCGGGGAGCGCGAAGGCTCCCAAAGTCACTGACTTTTACTCCAAGAAGGGAAATCCTTTTTAAAACCTTCGCTCCGCCCCGGGAGCGCGGCGAGGCCGCGGCGGCGGTGAGAGGAGGGGCCTGGGCCGCGGCACCCGGCTCCCGCACCCTTTCGGGGCCGCCGGGCCTCCGCCGCCGCCGCCACCGTGGGTGCGCGGTGCCGCACGGTCTGCGGGGACGGCGACGGCGACACGACGGCCGCCCGGGTTGGCGCGACCCCACGGCGAGGGCGGCACGTGCCCCCCGCCTCCCCACCTCCCCGGCGAGGGGCCCCGTGGTGTGAGATGCTGCGCCGCGCCCCACGGCGAGGGGGCCGCGTGCCCCACAGCGAGGGGGCTCGTTGCCCCATGGCATAGTGGCCGCGTGCCCCGTGGCATAGGGGCTGGGCGCCCCACGGCAAGGGGGCTGGGTGCCCCACGGCGAGTGGGACACATTGCCCCATGGCGAGGCGGCTGCGTGCACCGTGGCGAGGGGACTCGTTGCCCCACGGCGAGGGGGCCGCACGCCTGAGGGTGAGGGGACTTGTTGCCCCGTGGCAAGGGGTCTGGATGCCCCCATGGCACAGGAGGTGGGCACCCCATGGCAAGGGGGGCCGTGTGCCCCATGGCATAGGGGCTGGGCACCCCATGGCGAGGGGGCTAGGTGCCCCACGGCGAGGGGGCTCGTTGCCCCGTGGCGAGGGAGCTGGATGCCCCAAGACATAAGAACTGCGTGTGCCCCACGGCAAGGGGTCTGGGCACCCCACGGCATAGGAGGTGGGCACCCCACGGCGAGGGGGCCGGGTGCCCCACGGCGCGGGAGGTCAGTGCCCGCAGCCCCCATGCCCGTCCCAGCCTGTGCCTCAGTTTCCCCTGGGCTGCCTGAGGGGGGCCGGGGCTGCCCTGCTGTGGGGGGGTCTGAGCTGGTGCTGGGCCGGATGGGGGTGATATTGGGGGGGACAGGAGCAGTACTGGAGGGACAGGACCAGTACTGGGGGGGCAGGAGCAATACTGGGGGGGCAGAAGCAATACTGGGGGGACAGGAGCAATACTGGGGGGGCAGGAGCAATACTGGAGGGACAGGACCAGTACTGGGGGGGCAGGAGCAATACTGGGGGGGCAGAAGCAATACTGGGGGGACAGGAGCAATACTGGGGGGGCAGGACCAGTACTGGGGGGACAGGAGCAATACTGGGGGGACAGGACCAGTACTGGGGGGACAGGAGCAATACTGGGGGGGCAGGAGCAGTACTGGAGGGACAGGACCAGTACTGGGGGGGCAGGAGCAATACTGGGGGGGCAGAAGCAATACTGGGGGGACAGGAGCAATACTGGGGGGGCAGGAGCAGTACTGGAGGGACAGGACCAGTACTGGGGGGGCAGGAGCAATACTGGGGGGGCAGAAGCAATACTGGGGGGACAGGAGCAATACTGGGGGGGCAGGAGCAGTACTGGAGGGACAGGACCAGTACTGGGGGGGCAGGAGCAATACTGGGGGGGCAGAAGCAATACTGGGGGGACAGGAGCAATACTGGGGGGGCAGGAGCAATACTGGAGGGACAGGACCAGTACTGGGGGGGCAGGAGCAATACTGGGGGGGCAGAAGCAATACTGGGGGGACAGGAGCAATACTGGGGGGGCAGGACCAGTACTGGGGGGACAGGAGCAATACTGGGGGGACAGGACCAGTACTGGGGGGACAGGAGCAATACTGGGGGGGCAGGACCAGTACTGGAGGGACAGGAGCAATACTGGGGGGGCAGGAGCAGTACTGGGGGGACAGGACCAGTACTGGGGGGACAGGACCAATACTGGGGGGGCAGGACCAGTACTGGAGGGACAGGACCAATACTGGGGGGGCAGGTGCAGTACTGGGGGGACAGGAGCAATACTGGGGGGGCAGGAGCGGTACTGGGGGGACAGGACCAGTACTGGGGGGACAGGAGCAATACTGGGGGGGCAGGTGCAGTACTGGGGGGACAGGAGCAATACTGGGGGGGCAGGACCAGTACTGGAGGGACAGGAGCAATACTGGGGGGGCAGGAGCAGTACTGGGGGGACAGGACCAGTACTGGGGGGACAGGAGCAATACTGGGGGGGCAGGTGCAGTACTGGGGGGACAGGAGCAATACTGGGGGGACAGGTGCAATGCCGGGGGACAGGGATGAATTTGGGGTGATGGGGGTGATGTGAGGGGGCTGGGGCCGATACCGGGGGTCCCTCGCCTGCAGTGCCAGCCGGGAGGGTCTCCGATCCCGGCCCTGGGGGAGCGGGCAGGATGCGGCCTCCCAGTGCGGGGAAGCCGGTGGTGGGGCGTGGCAGCGGCGGGCGCGTGGGGTGCCGTGGGGTGCCGTGGGGCCGGGGCGGCGGGGTCTCCATGGCGATGCCGCACACACAGACATTAAACAGAGTTTTTGCATCGGAAGTCGGCAAAACCACAGCGCGTCACTGCGGCCGCTGCCGCCAGGCCAGGGCCCCCGCTCCCCCCCCCCCCCCGGCCCTTCCCCACCCCGGCCCTGCCTGCCCCACATCCTGCGCCCCAGTGCCCTCACCCCGCTCCTGGACCCCCAGACCCCCCCCCCAGTGCCCCTGCTGCTGCCTGGGCCACAGGGTGGGGAAGTGGGGGAACAGGCGGGTGCCCACCCGGCGGGTATGGACCAGGGTGGGATACGGACTGGGGTGGGATGCAGACCCAGTGGCATACGGACTGGGGTGGGATGTGGACCCAGTGGGATATGGACTGGGGTGGGATACAGACCCAGTGGGATACAGACCCAGTGGGATGTGGACTCGGTGGGATACAGACCGGGGTGGGATAAGGACAGGGGTGGGATACAGAGCCACTGGGATATGGGCCTGGGTAGGGTATGGACCGGGGTGGGATATGGATCAGCTTGGGATATGGACCTGGGTGGGATACAGACCCGGTGGGATACAGCTCAGGGTGGGATACAGACCCAGATGGGATAGGGACCCAGGTGGGACACAGCCCCGGCAGAGACGTCAGCCCTACGACAGCTCGGCCCTGGCCCTGCAGCCCCCTCGGTGCTGCCGCCGAGCGTCGGCCCCACTGGGGACACACGGGGCCGAGCGTGTGTGTCCCCCCCCAACCCTAGTTCCCGCGCCTCGCCGGGCCGCCCTGCCCGCGGGTCCTCGCGCGCCGCAGCCGGCACGTGGCCGCGGTGTCGCGGCGCCCTGGGGGTTAACACGAGGCCTGGCCTGGTGCTGCCAGGATCCGGCCCGGCTGCCGTCACCGCCCGTCTCCGTGGAGATGATGGAAGTTCCTAAATACAATTATTGGGAGGTTTTAGGTTTCCTCCGCGCCGAGGAGGGATAAACAATAGCGGGGAGGGACCGGGTGCCCCGTGGGGGGCTCGGCCCCATGACACCCCCCCCCAGTGCCCCCACGGCCCCACCTTTGCACCCAGCGGCTGCCGGCACGGCCACGGCACGGGGACGACGGGTACGGTTGTGCCGCGGGGACCGCGGGTCCCCCCAAACCCCACGGTACGGCCCCCGGGTCCCCCCAGCCCTGGTCTGCACCCGGTGCCCGCGGGGAGGTCCCCGACCCTGTCCCCATCCCCGTCCCTGTGCCCCCAGCCCGGCTGCACATCTGGCAGCGGCCGCACATCTGGCAGAGGCGGCTCCCCCGGGGCAGCACAGCTGGGCGGGAGCTGCTGCGCCAGCTGCTAATTTTAAACGCACGCAGGGCTGGACAAGGGGGGGACACCCTCCCGCCCCCCCCCGCGCCGTAGGGCCGGGCAGCGCCGCACACGCTGCACCGCAGCCGGCACACGGCACGGCACACACGGCACACAGCACTGTGTGCAGCACAGGGCACAGCGTGCACGGCGCTGCACACACGATGCTGCACGCACAGGAGTGCACGCGCATGGCGGTGCGAACGCACGACGCCGCGCACACGGAGCACCGCGCGCGCTGCACGGCACGCTCGGCGACATACAGGCACACGCGGCGCCGCACACGCGTGCACGCAGCAGTGCACGCCGGTACGCGCAGCGGCACACCGGTGGCAGCGCACGCACGTGCACACGTGGCAGCGCACACGTGCACGCGTGGCGATGCCCGCGCTGCAACGCGCGCATGCACACACACGCAGAGGAATGCACGCACGTACGCCCGCACACACACGCGTGTGCCAATGCACACCCGAACAGGCTGCAATGCTCGCAGCGCCGCACGCCTGCCGTATGGAGACCCCCCCCCCCACAGCACACGTGCACTGCGGTGTGCACACGGCAATGCACACGTGCACACATGTGTGTGCACACCCCCCCCCCCGCTGCCTTGCACACGCTGCAATGGGCAGAGCGAGCGATGCACAGGAGTGCATGTGCACTCGCACACACACACTGATGTACTCGTGCACGCTCACACGCATGCACACACGCTCACAGACACACTCACTCTTGCACACTCACGCTCGCACGCTTACACTCGCACGCCCACGCTCGCACAGTCACACACTCACGCTCGCACACTCACCCATGCTCCCCCCCCCTCGCCGTGACACCAAGCAGCCCCGGCACGCTGCAGAGGCACGCAGCCCCGCCGTGCACACGCAGCCGACGTACGCTCGCTCGCGCACACCCGCACACCCGCGCCCCGCGCGCCGGTGGCGGGACCGTGGTGGCCGCGGCGGCCGCGGCGGGCGCAGGCGCTGGCGGGGCCGGCGGCGCAGAAATGTCCTTTCTAGGTAATGGCAGCGGCCGGGGCTGGCGCTCGCCCACGCGCCAGACGGCACATTCCTCCCGCCTGACTCAGCCCCGCCGCCGCCTCGCACACGCGCTGCGCCGGGGCGGCCGGGGGCTCGCGCGGCCCGCTTGGCGGGCACGGCACGACGCCGTGCGGTGCGGAACGAGGCGACGCGGCGCAGTACGGCACGGAGCAGCGGTGCAGTAGGGCACGGCACGGTGTGCCGTGGCGCAGTAATGGCGTGGCACGGCGCGGCGTGGCACGGCGCGGGGTGGTGTGGCACAGCATAGGGTGGCACGGCACAGCGCGGCACAGCGTGGCACGGCCCCGACTCGCCCGGGCAGGCGCACACGCGTGCAGCCGTTACTGCAGGTGGCCAGGCTGGGCCGGGCGGCCAAAGGCCCATCCGGGCACGGGCACCTCCACGGCCACCGCGGGCTGGTGCCACGTCCCACCCCGTGCCCGGCCCCGGTTATTCCTGATTTACACCCAGAAATCCCCTTTGCCGGCTTCTCGCAGCCCCTGGCAAGCGTCTCGGCAAGCCGGCAGCGGGAAAGGGGGGAGACTGGGGACGGGGATGGGAACTGGGATGGGGTGGGCACCTGTATCCACACCCCTGTGCACCCACGTAACCCCCCAATCGTACACCCAGACACCCGTCCCCTGGGGTACCCCTGCACCCCCAAATCCTCGGACCCCCGGCTGGCAGAGCCCATCTGCACCCATGTGTGCCCCACACCCAGGGAGCCCCAGGCTTGGGACACTGGGGTGACTGGGAGCCACGGACCCAAGGCACTGGGGTGACTGGGAACCGGGGCACTGGGGTGATTGGGAGCCGTGGGGCTGGCAGCGCAGGGGGGGCTGGTGGGACGGGATTTCCCTTTCCTCCCGCCCCCGCGCTCCCTCCCGGCTTCTTCCTTCCTCGTGCTGGGGCACGCCTGGCCCCCCCGGACCCTCCTGGTCCCCCCCAGCCCCCCCCCATTCCCCCCCCAGCATCCCCAGCCCCACTGGCTCCTGGCCACGCTCTGGGGGCGGCTACCGGGGGTCCTGGGGATGCCGTTCCCAGGAGCGGGACCGTGGGGCCAGGACACTGTGGGGCCGTGGGTCGGGTGCCGTGGGGCCAGGCGGCGTTGCCGCGCGACGCGGTGTTTGTGGTGGGGCTGAGTCACGGGCCGTGAGTCACCGGCAGCACCGGGCTGGCAGGCGCCCACGGCTGCCCCACGGCACCACCGGGGCGGGCCCCCCCCCCCCATGCCGGCACCGAGCAGGGTGTCCCCGTGGGGTGTCCCTGGTGGGGTGTCCCCAGCCCGCCCAGGGTGCGAAGGCAGCGGGGCGATGGGGCACTGGGGTTGGAGGGGGAGCACGCCTGGGTGATGCGGGTGCCCCCTCTGCACCCATAACCCCCTCCCGTGCACCCATGGGGGCCCCCCCCCATGCACCTATAGGACCCCGTGCATCCATAAGGTACCTTCTGCACCCATGGGCCTCCCTCTGCACCCAGGGCCCCCCCCAGTCCAGCCATGGGCCCCCCCCATGCACCCATAACCCCCTCCACGCACCCATGGGCCTCCTGTGCGCCCATGGGCTCCCCTGCGCAGCCCTGGGACCCCCCGTGCACCCATGGACCCCACCTTCATGCAGAGGTTCCCCTGTATATTTGGGCCCCCCCATGCACGGAGCCCCCCCCACTGGGGGCCAGGGGGGCCCCGGGGGACCCCGAGGCCAGGGGGGGCCGGGGGGGGTGAGTCAGGGCGCAGCCACGCGCCCATGAGTCACCGCCGGGGTGGGACCGGCCGGCTCCAAACAAAGGCGCTTTCAGAGGATGGGGCCCCCCCCCAGACCCTCCCAGCCCCCTCAGGGCTTCCCCAGCCCCCCCTGGTCCCCCCAGGGGCTTCTCTGGCCCCCTCCAGCCCCCCTGGCCATGGGGGCCCCAGCTGGGACCTCCCCGGGCATCACCGGGGCTGAGCCCCTCCTGTGACGCCCCAGCCCCCCGCCATGCCGCACGTGGCAGCCTCCACCCGGCAGTGGGATCCCGTGGCCCCCGACCCCCCACCCTGCCACCCGCCCTGCGGCCCAGCCCGGCATCAAGCGCCGGCTTGCCGGGCACCGGTGAGTCACTGGTGCTGCCTTCCCACCGCGCCCGGGCGGTGCCGGCAGGGCCATGCTGAGCCCAGCCGCTCGCAGTGCCGCCGGCGGCACTGGCACCGTGGGGACGGGGTGGCGGGGTGTGGGATGGCAGTGCTGGGGTGGCCGCAGCGGCTGAGACCTGGTGAACGAACGCAGCTCGCCCCGGGACAAAGCAGCAGAGACTGTGTGCCATCGTGTGCCACCATGTGCCGTCATGTGCCACTGTGCATGGGACAGAGCCACCATGGTCATACCAAGGTCCCCATGGCTGTGCCGGGACACCCCCAGTCACACCAGGCCCCCACGGCCGTGCCAGGGAAGAGACCGGGAGCACCAGGGCTGGCCTGTGGGTGCAGCCAGGACTTGCCCAGGCGAGTGCCGGGGCTGAGGTGCAGAGCGTGGCGGTGCTGGTGCAGGCCGGGCTCCCCAGGGGCGTGTGGGAATCCCTCCCGCTTCTGCCGCTCACGGGGGAGTCTTGGGGACGAGGAGCCGGCGGTGCCAGCGCTGCCCGCGGTCCCCAGCAGGCACCGGATGACACCGCGCTGCTCCCGGCACGGCCCAGTGCCCCTGTCCTGAGCTGGTCCTGGGTGAGAGTACTGGGGCATGGCATGGCATGGCACAGTATGGCCCGGCACGGCATGGCACAGCACGGTGTGGCACAGCACGGCGTGGCACGGCACGGCATGGCACGGCACGGCGTGGCAAGCCCTGGGCCATGCCCAGCTCTGTGCCTCTGTTTCCCTGCTCCTGGTGTGCCGTGCCGTGCCAAGACGTGCCATACATGCCATGCCATGCCGAGCCGTGCCATGCAATGCTAGGCAATGCCATGCTGTGCCATGCCGTGCCATGCTGTGCCGTGCCATGCTGTGCCGTGCAGTGCAGATACCGGTGCCGCGACGCTCTTCCCCCGCCCCCCAGCCTCCAGGGGCGGGGCCGAGGTGCCGGTTTGGGGTCCGGTTCAGAGGCAACAAGGGGTGCGCCCCCCAAACCCCCCCGGGGCCACCGGTTGGGAGCGCGGCGGCACCGCAGGGGTTAAACGCCGGCCCCACCGACTCGCCAATGGGAGGCGGCGGGGCGGTGACGGACAGGGGGCGGGCGGCGCGGGGCGGGCGGCCAATGGGGAGCGGCGGGGCGGTGACCGACAGGGGGCGGGCGGGGAGCCGCAGGCGGCCAATGAGAACCGGCGGGGCGGTGCGTGCGGCCAATGGGCGGCGCCGCTGGCCTGAGGTGACCCGCGCTCTCCCCCCCCCGCCCCCGCCCGCTCCCCCCCCGTGAGTACCGACCGCGGCCCCGGGCAGCACCGACCCCCCCGCCGGTACCGGGAGCTGGGGGGGGGCACGGGGGACCCCCTTCCTCCGGCGGGCGGGCACACACGGGAGCTCTGGCAGCCCCCCCAGTGCTGTGACAGGGACCCCCGGCCCTTCCTGGCACCCAGGGGTGCGCGGGGGGGGGGGCCCGGTGCCGCAGGCCCCCGGTGGCCGCGGGGGGGGGCTGGTTTGGCGTGTGTCGTCGTCCCCCCCCCCCCCCCCGTCTCCCCCCCTCCCCCGCCGGTGTCCTGCAGGGCGTGGCCCTGCCCCGCCCCTTCTTCACACCCTGCCCCGCTTCCCGCTGGTTTGGGGGGTTTGAGGCCCCCTCGGCCCTCACCCACCGGCTGGGGGGTCCCGGCACCGCCGCCGCGGCGTCCCCTCCCCGCCGGGAGCAGCCTTCGGCCTCGTCCCCCTGCCAGCACCGCTCCCCGCCCCGGCCGGTTCTGGCGGGAAAGGTGGGTGTTACCGAAAAACGCCGGTCCCGCCGGGTCCGGGCCGAATTCGGGGCGTTTCGGTCAATCCCGCGAGCAGGGAGAAGCCCCCGGCTCCGCGAAGAGCCATGTCCCGCTCCCCGGCGCGTAAGGTGGGGCTGGTTTAGCAGGGGACGGGAGGGACCTTTTTGGGGTAAAAGCTGGGGGAATCAGGGCTGGTTGCCGAGCGGCTCTGCCAACAAACAACCGCCCCAAGAGAAGCGGCGGGCAGGAGCGGGGCCAGGCAGCGCAGTGAATCCCCAGCACGGCACCCGCCCCGCACATCTCAGACCTGCTTAATTAATTTTCCCTTTTCCCCCCGTTTCTAAACCTTGAAATGCGGCAGGTGCCAAGCGCGGAGCCGCGAGCCGGCAGCAGGGCCGGCTGGCCGTCTTTAAACCTGTCCAGAACCGAGCAGGAAACGGTGTTTTTGCACCCAAACGCTGCCCCGGGGCCGCCCTCTCCTTGCCAGGCAGCAACAGGAGCCACGGCCCCAGCCGGGGTTTTCCCGCTTCCCGGCACGAGGAATTTGGCGTGGGAGGCGCCGGGGCGGCCCGGCTGCTCCCCTGGCCTGATGCCGTGGCCCTGGGAACGCGCCGGGCTTCGCACGCCGACTGGCGTTTGTTTTTTTGGCTTAAATGTCTTTATTTTCCCCGCCCCGCTGTGTTGGGCTCCGGGATTCCCTGGCGCCGGTGGGGCCGCTGGTGCCCTTGGCGGGGAGGGAATGCCGCCGTCACTGCGCCAGGCGCACAAAGTGCCCATTCTTTGCCTTTCCAGGACTTTTTTCGTTCTTTTTTCCCTCCTTCGCGGGGCCCCGCGGCCGTTCGCGGCGCGACTTTGCCCGTGACGTCACTGCGAGCCAATGGGAGGTGCGGCGAGCGCCGGTGCGGCGCAGCCCCGGCCGCTCACCAAGCTCCTGCCTGCCGGCACCGGCAGCGGCTTCGCCCCGGGACAGGGCGGACAGGCAGCGCCAGGCTGCGATGGCCCTTCGGAGGGGCCGGGGGGAGCAGCCCCTGTTTTGGGGGGGAAAAGCCCCGTTTCCATTATTCTCCTGGCGCAGCCCAGTGCGGTCGCCCCATCCCTGAGGCTTTGGGGTTCAGGCCAAGCGGTGACACCGACGGCATGCCGCAGCTCTGGTTCGTAATGAATAAACGATGGGTACCCCCTCGCCCCAGCGCTCGGCGGGTTTGGCTGTGGGTAAAACCCGTCACGGGTTTGGGGCGATTTGGCCTCTTTTGTTGGTGCTCGCTCCTGTCCCGGCAGCTCCGTCCCTCGTGGCCATGTCATGTCGGCACAGGGATGCTGCCAGAGTGGATGTCGCGGGGCTGGCATGTGCCACGGGGACCTGGCAGGTATTTCACGGCAGCAGGGGTGAGGGCACCGTGCCGGCAGGGAGAGCAGGTTGGGGCCGGGGCCGGCGGCTGCAGGGACCCTTCCCAAGCCGGATCCTCGCTGTGTGCCTGCCGCAGAGTCTGCCGCCGGTAAGCCCTGCACTGGGTGCTCGGGATAACTGGGAGGAAGAGCACGACTCCCCTCCGGCAGATGCTGATGCCACTCGGAGCCGACACGGAGGCTCCGGAGAACATTCAACGCTGTCGGTGAGTTTTGTGGTTGAGGTGAAACCATCGACCGTTGCGTGTGCCCCGTGGCCCACCGGAACGGCCGGGAGAGTCGCTGCCGGCGCTTTCCCAGTGCCGCCTGCGGCACAGCCCCCTCTGTGTGACACCGCGGCATCCCTGTGGCGTGGCGGTTCCGTCCCATCCCAGGAAGGTCCTCGCCACGAAGCTCTGCTCCGGAGCGGCATGGTGGGCAGAGCGCGTGATTTCCCAGACGGACCGGATTTAATCATTGGATGCGGATGGGGCGTCCCTGCGCGGTGCCGTTCTGGCGGATGAGCGCCGCTGCGTCCCCGAGGACCGATGTTCGTGCTCGACACCCGTTGGTGGTGGTGGGTCGTGGTGCTGGGGGGAAAACTCCCGTGGGGGAGCAAAAATCCCCTTTTTTCTCTAAAAAGCAGGGGCTCGGAGGGCTCCGGGCCCAGCAGGTGACGCCCGGGGCGGGGCCGGGGCTTTGTGTCTCCCCGGGGGTTGTTGTGGGTGATTTTGTTGTCCATTAGCGGATGCTTTACCCGAATTCGGGCGGGCGGTTTCAGCCCGAAGGCAGAGGCGAGGGCAGGGACTGGCCGTGCTGCTCCCAGCTTTAGTCCAGGCTTTGGGAGCTCTGCCCCGAACTTGGGTTTTTGGTGTCCCCGCATCACGCTGATGGGGTTTACGGGATGTAAAAATCCACGTTTATCGACAAAAAAAGGCATTTCTGGCTGAGACGGGCAGCGTTGGGCCATGGGTGTTGGGGAAGGTGCCTGGTGCAGTTTGGGTCCTGCTGAACTGGGGGAGCCGCCGGCGGCAGGTCCCCGTGGGGCCGGAACCCCAAATCCAGCCAGGTTTGGCTCTGAGGCGGCTGCAGCAAGGGGGAAGCTGGCAAGTGCTGCACTGGAGTGGATGCTGCCGGCAAAAGGGGGTTTAAACGCCAGTGTTGCGGGGGTCGCAGCGCTGCTGGGGGTTTCGGGCGCGACCCCCTTGTACCCAGAGAGGGGAAGAGGTGCAGACACCCCCACCCCACCAGGCAGACGCACCGGCTCCAGGCGGCTGCCGGGGGCGGGAGCCGGCCGCAGGCAGCGGCGATTGGCCCTGCCTGGCCCCTCCAGGGAAGGACACGGCGCATGGAGCCACGTTCTGCCCCAAAACACGCTGGGCAGCGGCTGAGGATGGAGCACAGCCCCACATTTGACATGTGGAGGGACTACCTGGGGCTGGCCGCCGTGCTGGCCGCGCTGCCGCAGGAGCGCGAGGACGCCGGCGACGGCAAAGAGGCAGCGGCATCGCCCGACGCGCCGGAGGCGGCATCGGCGTCCCCCGGAAAATCCCTCTGCGCCTTCTGCAAGCACAACGGGGAGGCAAAGCACGTCTACAGCGGGCACAACCTGCGGGACGCGGGGGGTCGGGTGCAGTGCCCCGTCCTGCGCAGCTACGTCTGCCCGCAGTGTGGGGCCACGCAGGACCGGGCCCACACCAAACGCTTCTGCCCCCTCACCCGCCATGGCTACACCTCCGTCTACAGCCGCTCGGCGCGCAACTCCGCCGGCAAGCGGGCGACGGGCGGCCGCGGTGCGGCGGGCACTGCCAAGAAGTAGCTGAGTGCGGACGGACCCCTCAACCCAACAGGTACTGGCTTGTTTTTAAACGCAGGAGGATTTCTGATCTTGCAACCCCCAAAAGTGGGCCGAAAGTGGCGGTTTCGCTTCCCGGCACGAGGCGAGGACGGGCCGCAAGGAAACTCTGCTCCGGTGTTGCCACGCTCTTGCTCCATGGGGCACTGGGCCGGTGGCTTTGCCGGAGGCTGCCAGGCAAAGTTGCTTCTTCAGCAAAGCCTTGCTCCGAAGCAGCAACACGAGCCTTCATTTAGCCAGGAAGGGGACTCTGGCAAGCTCGTTAGGGGAATTATTGCTAATTAAGGGAGGGGAGCTCCCAGCAGTCGGTGCCTGCCCCAGTGCACGCGGTGCTCTCCCCTCTCTCCTGGCTTCTCTTCCAGGGGGTCGCTCCGCTTTGCCCGGCTCCATCTGCTGCATCGCCCCTGCGAAGCCCCTGGTTCCACTCTCCTCCGAGGATGAAGTGCCGGGACGGTGCACTGCACCAAGACCAGTCTCCCCAGTTCCTCTCCCCAGCTGGTAAAGCCAAGCAGTATCATCCCAGCAGGGGTTTGGTGGTCACCGCTGGCAGATGCCGCACAAAGATGCCAGCGAAAAGCCTGACAAGGGTCGGTTTTACCAGCACCTCTGTGCTGGGGGCGTTTGTGGTTGGGTTCAGTTCTGGGTTTTGGGTTGGTTTGTTGGTTTTTATGAATCCTAGTGGGTGCCCAAGGGCAGAGCCGGCTCCTGACCAACTGTCCGGGATGGTACCGTGGCAGGAAGGGTGCCGGTGCTCCGGCGGTTGCCGAGCGCTTGCGCGGCAGCTCCAGGGGGTTGGGCTGGTGTTAGCAGCTCGCCCGCGGCGGCTCCTGCCCTCGCTGGAGACGCCAGTTTGTTCTTTAAACGTTACTTCACGCGTTACGTGTAGGAAGGTGTTTTATTTATACCCCGTTCTCTGTTGAAATGCTGGTTTACGTTAATAAAGAGCTGAGCCGTGCCGGAGGCCAGATCTGGCTCTGACCCAGCCCTACATCTCCTTCCACCTCCTCCCGGTATGTGGGGGGACCGGCACTGACCCTGACCCTGGCCGCCTGCTCCGCCGCGGCTTCAGCCTCCTCAGCGCCTCCAGGCCCCGGTGGGCGCTCATTGCCAGGCGGCTGTGGGGAGGGGGGCAGCCAGTGGGCGCCCACGTCACCCACGGACCCTTGCGCCGCTCCATGGGCACGACACGGCCCGTGTTTTACCAACCCCGCGTTCCGATGCGGAACTCGCCCTCCCTCGGCCCTCCTCCACGGGCCCAATCCCAGGGAAAGGATCCAGATTTTGCGGCCGGCGCGAGTTCGCTCTTACTTGAGGTTGGAGAGCTCCAGGATCAGGCCGCGGATGATGTCGGTCGCATCCTCGCTGCGGGTGGGTGGGCGCAGCCCCTCTGGCTCCCCACCCCTGACCATGACAGGGAGGAGGGAAAGGAGGATGTTTCTACTCACGGAATTGGGACATTTTTAATTAAAAAAAGGGTTTTAAGGGTTTTATCCCTCGCGGGAAGGTCTGTCACTGTCCCACCTCTCCAAGATGGTGGGAGCGCATCAGGGTGGGGAATCCACCTACCAGGGCCGCGGCTGGTCCGAGCCATTCCCCTCGGTGAGCAGCGTGACCTCTTTGGCGTGGCTCCGTCCCGCTGCGGCACGCAGCTCGCGCCCAGGCACCACAGAGTCATGCCAGTCGGCGGCAGGGAGTGGCTGCGGGGAGAGGTTTGTGCAACAATTAAGCTGTGACCGGGGAGGCCGAGTCCAACCCGCTCTCACAAAGATAGTTGGGTTTTTTTCCCCCTTTCAGGTTATTTTAGGCGCTTTGGGGTGCGTTTGGTGTTTCAGGCGTTTTGGGGGATTTCTTTCACACTAAATTAGTGACCGCTGTGGATTTACCTGCTGTGGCGGGAGCTCGAGGCCGTTCCCTTCCAGGCCACACTGCAGCTCTGGCTGTGGGGAGAGCTGCTCCCCGGTCAAACAGGTCCCGTCCTGGGGGTCTGTGCCAGCATCCGAACCGGTGCTTGCGGCAGGGGGTCGTGCAGTGCCCATGGGAGCCGGCCCCGGCATCGTCATAATGGCGGGCGTGCTCCCTGTGCTTCCTCCGCTGCACGGGAGGTCGCTGGAGCAAGCGGGGGGCTGCCCATCCGTCCTCAGCACACTCACCACATGTTCCATGCTGCATCTCACCTCCGCGTCCCGCTCCTCTGCGAGACCTTCGCCTTCCCTCTCGCCTAAGGGATCCCTGCCAGCTGGGATGGCTGGATCCGGTGCCAAGCTGGTCCCGGGAGAGCAGGTTTCTCCCCTTTCGGCCTCTTCCCGGCCTGCGTCAGCTTCTCCCAACATTTTCCATGGGCAGGTGTTCCCACCCTGGGGCTGGCTCACCGGAACAATGGTGCCAGCAGTGCCTGCGGTCTCTGGTTCGGTGGTGCCTCCCTCAGCCTTTGGGTCTGTGGACGGGGCACAGACCCCCAAAACCTCCGCGGAGATGCTGCCACCGGCCAGGCTGCAGCAGGATTCAGCCGCATTCTTCACTGTGTTGTTTGTACCAGTTGCCTGCAGTTGTTCCCCACTCACATTTTCCCGGTGCTCTCCTCCAGCCACCCTCTCGGATACGGTGCCGGATTCATTTTCTTCGGCGTTTACAACAGATGCGTGCGGCGGCTCCCGGCTTTGATTGGCGTCACCTCGGCACTCGCCTGGCTCGCTGTGGTTAACTCCCTCTTCACGGTGAGGCTCAGGCACCTCCGCCGGCGGGCAGCTGCCAGTGCTCCGGCCTGGAGCATCCGCAGGGAGAGTGATCTCTCTGCCTGCAGCCCCCTCTCCTCGTGCTGGCGGAGCAGAGCCATGCTCGGAACTGTCACCGAGATTGCCCGTTCTGCAGTGAGTTGGGGTTTCGACGTCCAGCTTTTTACCAGCGCTTCTATGCTGCTCTGCGGTCACCACCAGCTGATCCTCTTCTCTCTCATCCGCCACCGAATTTGCCCATTTTGGTGACTCTGGCTGAGATGCTGCTCCCAGGGCAGCTGCCTCCTGTGACTTGCCGCCTCCACCGATGCCCATGTCTCTTCCTTCCTGAAATAACAAGGTTCCAGCATCACTCCTGTGCTAGAAAAATCCCGATCTCTGGATTTTTTCCTCCGTTAAGGCTGAGTTTGCCAACAGAGGAAAAACAGTGCTGCAGAGGAGGCTCTGACTATGCTGCAAAGGGAGTTTCTCAACACCAGAGCCTTTTGGTGACAGCTGGGAGCTCGTCAAGCAAGGCGGGCTTGCCTGGAGCCCAGGACAGGCATACCTGCGGTAAGGGGCTGGGGATGCGCTCCTCCGCCCGGCTTTGCTCCAGAGCAGCCACCTCCCCGTTGCCATTCGCACCGCTAAAAACAATAAAACATGTTCAGTGAGCAATGAGGCGATTGCCAGGTAAGTCACCGCATAGAGCCTGGTTCACCCGCAACCCCCCGTCCTGCTGATTTCTCGCCCTGTTACCTCGTTGGTGCATTTGTCGTGGTGCTCTCATGGGTCATCTGTCCCTGAGACTTCGGTTTTCCGTCAGCATCATTGGTCTGAGCTGCTCTGGTCACGTCTAAGGTGTCGTCTCCCTTTGCATCCAAATCTTCCCGAAGACTTTGTTTAGTTTTGGGAACGTGGCATTTACCATCTCCTTTTCAGGGGAAAAATATAATCCTCAGATGTCAGCCTTTGGGGTAAGAAGGACTTGGTGTTGTGTCAGACAGGGAGAACAGCCTTTGTAGCGGTTTTCTGTTATTTTTTATTATTAAATCCTAGGAACCCCCCCGCACAACTCTAACACTTGAACAGAGGGGAAAAGATCGCTTTTAGGGCTTTTGTGGGTTGTCAGCTCTGCTCCACCCACCCCTTCTTGGAAATGCCAAGAAACAGGGTTTGCAGCACAAGGGGCTTGGCCCCAGCTCAGTGGGTGCTGCTCGCTGCCTCACCAGCTGCCAGTGGAAAGTTGCTTGGTTTTGTGTTTTATCCCCATAGTAACCCCTATTTCCTGCAGACTTGTAGCAAGATGAGGGGACGTTTGGGGAAGCTACCCAGGCAGCGCGTGGCACGGAGGTGTCTCATAGCAAGCAGCCCTAAACTCCGAAGGCACAGCGCGGTCTGAGGGGATTTGATGAAAGAGGTGCAGAAAAGGTAAACGCTGGGTGTCATTTTGCTTACAAATCGGGCCAGTTTTGCAGTTTAGCAGGTTTGTAATAATTAAGAGCCCGGACAGTTTTAGGAGTGCTTGTTGCCAATTGAATACAAGGAGCAGGATGAGGAAATGTGGGGCAGGTTGGTGGGGCTCCTCGCCACCCCCGTCCCCTCGCAGACCTCGTCCCCTTGCTGCCCCGTCCCCTTGCCGCCGGGGCCTCCTGCCGTTACCTGGCGGCTGCTCGTTCTTCCGTTTGCCCATCCCGCCGCTCGCCTGAGTGGGGAGAACAGAACGGTGCTTAACGAGCAGCCTCTCCTTGCCTCCTCCAGAGGCGTTTTGCCCTCAGGGCTGACCCTGCCCTTGTGCATCACCAGAGCCCACAGCCCTTTGCCTCTCCCTGGGGCTCAGCACTGCCCCAGCCGCCCCCCCCGTGGCAGGAGGAACCAAACCCTCCAGTTCTGAGGTGCGAAACGTGGAATTTCACCCATTTCCACCCCCCGACCCGCGTCGGGCTCCCCCATCACCTCACGCTTTTCCCGCCTTTTCCCCGCACCTTCCCCCTGCGCATGCGCGGCGAGGGGAGGGCTGGGAGTTGTAGTCTTCTCCGGGCGCCGTCAAGCGAAACGCGACGGCGGCTTTTGCGACGGCGGCGCCGTAAAGCGCGGCGTGTTGTTGACAGCGGCGGGCGGAGCAGGAAGTGAGTGAGTGTAGATGGGACCGGGACCGGGGCCACGGAGGGGAGTGGGGAGCCGGGTGTGTGTGGGGGTTAGGGGTCATTTCTGAGGGGGGGGGGGCGGCCTGGGGGTTGGGAGGGCTGGGGCCTTGTGGGGGGCTGTGAGGGGAATGGAGGCTTGTGGGAGGAATAGGGCCTTGTGGGGGGCTGTGGGGGGGAATGTGGCATTGTTGGGGGGGGGGATAGGGCCTTGTGGGGGGGAATGGGGCCTTGTCGGGAGGGATAGGGCCTTGTGGGGGGCTGTGGGAGGGCAATGGGGCCTTGCGGGGGCCTTGCGGGGGGGAATGGGGGCCTTGTGTGGGGGGAATGGGCCCTTGCGGGGGGCTGTGTGGGCGGAATGGGGCCTTTTGAGGGGCTGTGGCACGTGGGGGAGGCTGTAGGGAAAGGGCTGGGGGTGTAGGGGGAGAATCCTCTGGAGGAAGGGTCAGGACTCAGGGCGGGGGGCAGTGCCCTGCAGTGCTCGGCGTGGGGTGGTGGTGAGGGAGGGGACTGTCAAGAAACTTCTGGAAAACGGGGGGGGCAGGGCTCAGTGGGGGTTGCAGAAAGCTGACGCCGAAGGGCAGCGGCGGAGGAGGGGCTGGGTCCGGGCTCTCTGAAGGGTGCTGGGGTCCCACACCTTAACGCAGTGCTCCCCCCCCGCCCCAGCTTGGCCCGGCGTGAGACAGAGACATGAGCAAAGCCAGGAGGATGCCGCCGGGCCACGGTGCCGCCATCGCCAGGCAGGTACGGCCCGCTTCCCCCCCTCCTCGCCCCGGTGCGCGCCGAACCCCGGCACCCTCAGATCGCTGGGTGTGCCCACCCCCTCCGCCCACATGGGAGGGAAAGGTCGACGCCATAAACAGCTCTTCAGCAGGCAGAGGGAAACCTGAGCCGTCGTGGGCAGGGCTGCCGGGCGCTTTCCTGCCACACCTCCCATGTGGGGACATCGGTCTGTGCCGGCCGTGTTTTGGTTAAATGGGTGCTAATGGCGATGCCAGCTGTTCCCATTGCAGGGTTTGTGTCACTGAGCTGCAAGCATCTGCACTGTCTGTCAACTTTATTTAAGTGTTTTAATTAGTTTAAATGCTTTTATTTGCTCTGTTGCCTTGTGGATCACCATGGCGGGGTCACTCAGGGTACTGTGGGCTCAATTCCGAACCATGGGGCACGCTGGCTTCCACACCCAGAGGATCCACGTCGATGCCCTCTTTCCCTCTGCTGGATCCCGGGGGATCCCCTCGTACTAACAAGGCGTTGCTAGCGTCCTGCCCTCAGGGCTGTCCCTCCCTCTCCCTCCCCGCAGATGGGTTTGCTGGTGGACCTCTCTCCAGAGGGGACAGCTGGGGATAACGCCAGAGATGATGCCGCCGAGCTGGAGGCTGAGCTGCTGGCGCTGGTGGGAGGCCGAGCTGCACCGGGAGAGAAGCCCAAGGGGAAAAGTGAGTGCTGCCACTGCAGGGGGCTCATCCGCCGTCAATTTCTGGGATAATTAATAACACGCCGTGTAGAAAGCAGCTCCTCTTGGGTTGTTTCTGCCTCCGCCCCGAGCCGGACTCCCCTGCGTGTGGCCTTAAACCATCAAGAAAGAGGTACATAGGTACCTGGCCCCAAAAAACCCTTCGTGCTGTTTCTGCTCCTCCAGCCCCTTTGCCGATGGAGGCGATTGAGAAGATGGCTGCCCTCTGCATGAAGGACACGGATGAGGAGGAGGAGGGGGATGACGAAGAAGAGCTGGAAGACGAAGACGATCTCATGGTGAGAAGGGGTTGAGCCCCCAGGGAAGCTCTGGTCTCTGCGCATCTGTCGCTGGGGCTTCATTCCTTGGGATCGCCTTGTCCCAAAAAAGGGCTTTTCCGCCCTGGATCGTTGCTGATGAAACTCCCGGCGCTTTGCAGGCCGAGCTGCAGGAGGTGCTGGGCGAAGGGGAAGGGAGCATGGATGCACCGGTGCCTCCCATCAAGGTACGATGTGTGTTTTGGCTCCGCTTCTGTTGTGCTGGTACCAGATCCAGCCCTTTTTAGCCTTTTGTGTTGTTTTGTTCATTTCCCTGACGAGAAAACATGACTCTGTCACATGAACCTGCTTCCCAGAGAGATAAAAAACTTTCCTGGGGTCAGGGGAAGGAGCCGGGTTCCCTCTTGCCTCATCCGCAGTAACAAGCAGCGTTGGAAAATGCGAGCGTGGAGGCAGGATTTAGCAAATTTATTGGAATCTATGAGAAATAAGTCTCCAGTAATCCTCTTTTTAGCTGTTCTCGGGCAATCCCTGTTTATTGGCAGCTGTCGGGGCTCTCCTGCTGCTCCCTGGGGCTGTTCCTTGAGCCCATAGAGGCTGTAAAATCACGGTGCAGATCGGGAAGGGTGGCTGCGCCAGACCTGGCGTGAGCCAGAGCCAGGCGCCCAGCCGCCGGGTCTGCTCCGAGCCCTCAATCTGAACGGATATCAGCAGCGGGGGTAGCCTGGGTCTTGCTGCGTCGATCCGAGCTTTTCTTCTCCGGGTGGCTGCAGGTGCCAGAGGTGCCTCCGGAGCCCAGCGACATCGAGTCCACGCTGGCGGAGCGGGCAGGCATGTACCGGACGGCCATCGCCAACGCCAAGCAGGCCAGGGACAGCTCCAGGGTGCGGCGCTACGAGAGGGGCCTCAAGGTGAGCCGAAATCACGGGCCTGAGGGCTCATGGGACTCTGACACAAAGCCCTCAGTTTCCTTGATTCTTTAATCAAATGAAACCGTTTGATCTTTAATTCCTGGCTGAGCTCGGCCGGTGTTTCTGAACTCAGGGGTTTTGTGCTTCTGGCTGAGCTCTGGCCTCTCCCTGCAGCCGTGAGCCCATCCAGCTCCCCACAGGAATTACTCGGAGTTCTTGGAAAATCAGGTCGTCCTAATTTCAGTGCTTAATTGTGGGCGTTAACGTAAACCCGAGACACACGCGGGTGCAGCCGCCTGCGATATAATTATCTCTGAGACCACGTTAAGCACAGTGAGCTCCAGTTGAACATCTTACCCTGCCGCAGCGCTGGCTAAAACACGACTTCGAGGTCCTGATTCCTCGTGGTTATTTAAAACCCTCTGAATAGTCTTAGGATTATTTTTTCTGTTTATTATTTTGAGCCCTGTTTTCCCCTCCTGGCCATTTCCCCCCTTGGTTGAGCCCCTTCTGCTGCGCTTAGGTCTTTCCTGCACCCTTTTTTGATGCGGAGCCCTCCCTGACCCCTGAAGCATGATCGTGTGTTGCGTCTGGGCTGTGACTCGAGAGAGGGTGATGTCTTTCACCATTTAAGAGTGTTTTTTGGAGCCCATGAGGCTCCCTGAGGAAACCTGAGGGTAGTGCTGCCTTGTCAGGAGCAGAGCTTGCCCTTCCCCTTGGATTTTGTCTGCCGGCAGAGCGATGTGGTCAGAGCGAGTCAGCTGGCCTCTCGCACAGGCTGGGAGAGAAGGCAGCTGAAGAGATTTGGGGTGCAGAAATAAGGAGCCTGTAGAGTTGGGGGCTGGATTCCCAACCAGTGAGAAACCCCCAGCGCACAGCCCAAGTTTGGCTGCTGTTTTTAGGCAGACGTTGGGTTTTCCCACCTCCAGCGCCTTCCCTGGTGTCCCAGCAGGCTCTGAGATTTGTCTTTTCACAGAGGTAGAGGAATACTGGAGTGACAGAGGGCTTTACTACTGTGCATGTTCCTTCCAGACGCTGGAGAACATGCTGGCCTCCGTCAAGAAGGGAAAAAAGATCAACGAGGAGGAAATCCCCCCTCCAGTGGCGCTGGGGAAGGGTGCGAGCTCCCCGCAGCCCTCCCCGGCGTCCCCCCTGCCCACCGCCCACCCCAGCTCCCCGCAGCCGCCCCCGCAGCCGCCTGCTGCCTCTGCCGCCAAGCCGCCGCCGCCCCCCATTCTCCCAAAGCCTCAGGTCCTCCCCGTCAGCTCTGCGGAGGTGAAACCAGATCATCCCTTGCTGTCTTCCCACCCAGGCAAAGGTTTGGCTTGTTCTTCCACTCCGGAGATGGCTGTACCCTGCTGCTTGTGGGGAAATCGGCAACACTGTTCTTCTCTCTGCTTCCCCAGGCTCTGACCATGCCGGCGCCGAGGCACTGCTGCGGGGCCGGCAGCGGGAGTACAAGCTTGCGGCGCTGCACGCCAAGCAGCGTGGAGACCTGGAGACGGCCACGAAGTACTACCGGGTCGCAAAGGTAAGGTTCCGGGTGGCCGGGCACGCATCGGGCAGCCAAAGTGGCCTGAATTTCCCTTCCTGTTCAATATTGACGCAAATCTCCCGCTTTTCACGGCTTCTGTAGTAAAACAAGGGTCCGTCAGGCTGTCTGGGGCTGTCTGCAAAACTCAATACAGAAAAAGAGCAAGCTTTTCTCTTTTCCTGGTGATTTTTCAGAGCTTTGACTCCTTGCTCGAAGCGGCGGGGAATGGCCAGCCGGTGGAGCTGAGCAGTGTGCCGCCTCCTCCTGGTAAGACCCAAAACCTTGCCAGGGAGCAGCGGGGAGCATTCGTACCCCCTTTTTGGAGGGTCGAGAAAGCCAGCATGGCTGTTCTGCTCATCCTGGCGGATGCAGCAATTACCTCGCTGCTCATTTGCGGGTGCCAATCGCTTCCTTCTCCACAGACCAGCTGCCAAAGGAGTTGTTGCCTGGCCAGCCGCAGCCTGCCGCAGCGATGCCTGTGCCAGAAGTTAAACCAGCATCTCCTGCGGCAGGTAGAAGCCCCAACAGCTAATTTCTAACCCCAAATTGCTCTCTAAGGAAAGGGAAGTTCAAAGAGAAAGGCCACTGAAGCTTTTCTCCGGCTCTCCCCCCAAACAGACATTCCCCCCCCTCCCCGGGATGTGCTGGAGGCTCTGCAGCAGAGGATGGAGCGGTACAAGACGGCGGCGGCACAGGCCAAGAGCAAGGGAGATGACCGGAAGGCCCGGATGCACGAGCGTATCATCAAGGTGCGGCAACTGCACGCTCTGCCGGCTGGCGTGGTACTGCTGGCCCTGCCGTGGCCCTGCTCAGCCTCCACTTTCCCTTCCAGCAATACCAGGATGCCATCCGGGCGCACAAAGCTGGGAAAACGGTGGATTTCTCGGAGCTGCCTGTTCCGCCAGGTATTTTCCCTGTCCCTTTCGTGGTGAGCGCTTCTTGGGGCCATTTCCCAAAGCTGGCGTCCCACGAGGAGGAAGATTTGGACCCCTCCAGCTCAGTGAGGTGGGGCAGCCTTTGGTACCACCCAGCCTTTCCCCTTTGCACCCCGCCTTGGCCAGGCTTCCAGCCTATCCAGGGCACAGAGATGCCATCCGGAGACCAAAGCATCGCTGGAGTGCTGGAAACTGCCATGAAGCTGGCCAGCCAGGAGGTCCACGAGGAGGATGATGGTGCTGAAAAGGCAAAGGTCGGGGTTTCTGGGGACTTGGGACCCCCTGTCCGACTCCCCCTGCTGCCGCAGGAATCCAAAACAGAGCGCGGGGAGTGCTCTCAAGGGTACGCCCGGCCCTCCCGCGCCTGAGGGGCGGACGTTTTGTGTTCTTCCTATTGCAGCCCCCTCTGACGCCATCCCTTCTGTTCCCGGCACAGCCTGCCGCCAGCCCTGCCTCAGCGAGAGCCGCTGCTGCCTCCCAGCCCAAGCAGCCACCGCCGCCTCCCCAAACCTCCTCTGCAGGTGCCCCCAATTCTGCCGGAGTGGCCAAACCAGCCCCCAAAACCACCGCGAAAGGTACCGGCCTGAACCAACGCTCAGTCCTCGCTGAGTCTGATTGCGCTGGGGGGATGACAGGACTGGGGTGTGGTGAGCCCCAGGCCCCGGCAGCCCCCCCCAGGATGCTGAGCCCCCCTCTTGCCCTGCAGCCCAGCAGCAGCTGACGTTCCTGGAAGGCAGGAGGAAGCAGCTGATGCAGGCTGCCCTCCGTGCCAAGCAGAAGAACGACATCGAGGGGGCAAAGCTCTTCCTGCGCCAGGCCAAAGGGCTGGACCCCATGATCGAGGCCTCGCAGAATGGCTTGCCTGTCGATATAACCAAGGTCAGGGTTTTTTTTAGGTTTGTGGCTCTGGGCGGGCTCCTCGTGTCACAGATTTGACCCCTTCCCTCCGCTCCAGGTCCCCGAAGCCCCCGTGAACAAGGAGGACTTTGTGCTCGTGCAGCGTCGGGGGGTGCACATCTCTCCCGAGGCAGCCAGCCAGTACCTGGAGCTGATGAAGCTGATCCGGCAGCAGCACGAGGTAGCGGAGCCCAGGGGACGGCCAAAAAATAGAGTTATTTTGGCCGCATGTGGGGAGAGAGTGAGAACAAGGCGGGCAGGATGCGATGTGGGGCTGCGTGAAGTGTGCGGTGAAAGAGGGGAGACCTGGGGGAGGGGGGGTCTTCCTCACTGTAGTTGAGGAAGGAAGGATAGTGAGGAGGAAGGAAATAAGCTGCTTCCCTCGCCGAGGGCAGGGTGCTTTAAATCTTGGCATAAATCGAGGCTGAGTTTGGACTGAAGTCGGGTTTTCTGCTGGAGAAGAAACCTCCAGGCTGGAGCGGGACACTCGGGAAAGGGGCAATGCCTCTGGGCTTGGAAAACCCACCACCAACGTGTCCGGGGAGCGCTGGGTCAGGTGGATCTGGTGTTGGGGCTGCCATGGCTGCCCAATGAGCTCTGCTCCTCTGTGGCCACCTGTGCCAGGAGGCTGGCGGGATGCAGAAACCTTCCTCTTCTCTCCTCTTCCTCCCAGATGTGCGTGAATTACTCCAAGCAGTTCACTCACCTGGGGAACATTGCGGAGACGACCAAGTGAGTCTGCCGGCCAGCGCACGTGGCCTTTTTGTCTGCTGGGGTGGTGCGGGCAGGCAGAGAGGGCAGGATTGCCACAGGGGGAGGCACCTTCCTCGCCACGAGAGCGCGGTGGTGCCGAGGAAGATGAGGACATTGCTGTAAGCCGCTCTCCCCGCCAGGTTTGAGAAGCTGGCCGAGGACTGCAAGCAGAACATGGAGATCCTGAAGCAGGCCCACGCCCGGGGCTTCCCGCTGCCCAAGTACCATTATGAGCAACGAACCTTCAGCGTCATCAAGTAGGGGCTCACTGGCTGAGCGCGGCTTCCGCAGGCGAGGAAGGACGGGTGGGTGCTGATGGGATTCTTCCGCTCTCTCCGTCCGCAGGATCTTTCCGGAGCTGAACAGCAATGACATGGTGCTGTCGATAGTGAAAGGGATCAACCTCCCGGCACCGCCAGGTGAGAGAAAACGGGGGGAGAGCGCAGGACGGCCATGACTGCAGAGACCTCCCCAGCTTGGCCGTAGGCACCGGCCCAGAGGGCTCGCGGCAGCTTGCAAGCCACCGGCACTGCCCGGCAGCTGTCAGCCGGCGCTTGGCGGCTGGGGATCCTTGCCGTGGCAGGGAGGAGGGAGCGCTGGGGTTTGCTTGTTCCCCCTTGCTGTGCCGGGTGCCCGCTGACAACTGTCTTTTTTCTTAATTATCTGCGGTTAAAATGCCCCGGCGGCGGCTGGGCCCCTTGCCAGCGCTCATTAACGTGCACTGCTTCCCCGGCTGTTCTCACCCGCGGGGAGCGGTGAGGACATGGCGATGGTCCTGCCAAAGCGCCAGTATGCCAGGCGGGCTCCCCAAGGAGCAGCAGGCAGCTGCCTGTGCTGGCAGAGCTCAGGGACAGCGCAGGGGCCTGGGGAGGACCGTGAATCCTCTGCCACGGCAACCTGCGAGTGGTCGGCACCGCCGGCGCAGTGCTCACGCCGTGTTGGCCTTGCAGGTGTGGCTCCCAACGATCTGGACGCCTTCGTGCGCTTCGAGTTCCCCTACCCCAACGCGGTAAGTCGGCGTCCCTCCGCTGCGCTCCCCGGCCGAGCGGCTCAGCCCTCACCCTCCCGCCTTCACCTTGGCAGGAGGAAGCTCAAAAAGACAAGACCAACGTCATCAAAAACACCGATTCTCCCGGTAAGTTCCCCGTTCTGCCCTTCCCAAGAGGTGGGGAGGGGGCTGGTGCCAAGGGAGCGACACGAAGGCTCCACACCGTCACTGCAGAACGTGCCAAGGCTCCAGGCTGAGAATCATTAGCGTGACGGGGGGGTAATTAACGCGGCTCTGCTTCTGGCCCCCACCTCGCCGGGGGCTCAGCGCTGCTCCTCCTGTTGATGCCGCGGTTTTGGTGCGGTGGTTCCCTTGGCAGAGTTCAAGGAACAGTTCAAGCTGTACATGAACCGAGGGCACCGGGGGCTCCGGCGGGTCCTTCAGACCAAAGGCATCAAGTTTGAAGTGGCGCATAAAGGGTAAGAGACCGAGGTTTTCCCCTTCTTCGGTTGCCCCGAGCTGGTTTTACCCCTCTCCGCTCTCCCAGGGGGCTGTTCAAGACGGACCGCATCATCGGCACAGCCCAGCTGAAGCTGGAGGCACTGGAGACAACGTGCGAAGTTCGGGAGATCATCGAGGTGAGGAGCACCGGGGCCTGTCGCGCCCCCCCCCCCCCCCCCCCCCCATCTCTTGGGGGCAGATGCCGGTTCATTAATGGTATTTCCCTCCTCTCTCTGGTTCGTTAACGGTATTTCCCTCCTCTCTCCCAGCTGCTGGATGGCCGCCGGCCCACGGGAGGGAAGCTGGAAGTGATCGTGCGGATCAGGGAGCCCCTGAGCTCCCAGCAGCTGGAGACGAGGACGGAGCGCTGGCTGGTCATCAACCCCAGCACCATGCCCCCAGTAAGTGCCGCGGCGGATGCCGGATGCTGCCCGCAGGCCCCAGTTGCCCTCGGGCTCCCCATCCATGAAATAAACTCCGCAGCGGGGGGGAAACACCCTCTTAAACCCGGCTCTCCCTCCAGGTTGCCGTCCCCAAACCCAAACCGGCCGTCGCTCCCGCCAAGGAAGTGAACAACAGGCGAGTGCCGGGGGGCTGCCTGGCGAGTGCCGCGGTGCGGTGGCACTGCCGGCAGGGCACGCCGGGGCGGTGGGGGCTCAGCACCCTCTTTCGGGGGCTGTTCGGGCATTGACCGGAGCAGTTGGTGGGATCCAAATCATCCTCAGGGGGACCGGGCTGGGACGGGGACGTGACGCCGGCACGGCGGGTGCCGTTCACCGTCTCTCCTCTCCGTCTTTCCTTCCCTTTCAGGACAGCCATCTGCTCGGTGCTGTAGCGGGGCCGGCCCTGCCTGCACCTCTCCTCCTCCTCCTCCTCCTCCTCCTCCTCCTCTTCCTCCACGGGCCTGCTTTTGCCCAAAGGGGCGCAGGCCAGAGCCGCAGCCCAGGAGTACTCTGATTTCTGGACAACTTGTCTTGCTCCATCTCTTCCCCAGTGGCTGCTCCCACCCCCGATCCAGGGGTCTCCGCGCTCGCCGTTGCCCATGAGGCCGGTTTGGCAGCTGGGGAGTGGCACATTGTGGGAATTAAACCCCCCCCTGCTGCGTCCGGCTGCAGGAGGAGGAGGAGAAAAGGGCAGGCATCGCATGGAGGAGAGGAGCGAGGACCAAGGTGGGAGATGAGGAGCGAGGAGGGGAGGGCTGGGTCCCCCCCCACCACAGCCAGTTGCCCCCCCCCCTCCCCGGGACCCCCGTTCCTCTCCTTCCCAGCCAACCGGCCTGCGCTGGCAGATGGAGTCCTGAAAGGACAGGGCTGGGGGTACGTCGCGGGCTGAGCCTGGGCGGCTGGGGGGGGGGCCACCGCCCCCTCCCCACCCTCCCCCCACCTCACCCGGCGCCGTCTCCCCCCTCCCTGCAGCAGGGCCGTGCCGGCGTTGCCCAGCCTCAACCTGCTGGCCTTCGACCAGGAGAAGCTGGAGAGGAAGGTGAGCACTGCCGCCGCCGTGCCCACGGCGTTTCGGGGTGGGGGGGGTCCCCTCACCGCCGCATCCCCCCACCGCTACCGCCATCACCACCACGTGTGTCCCCCCCCGTGCTCCCTGTCCCCGCAGATGCTGGCGTATAGGCAGGCGCAGCGGCCGGTCCCCCCCGAGCTGCGGGAGCAGTACCAGGACATCGCCCGGCGCAGCCAGTTCCTGCGGTCGCGCCTGCAGCATGGCGACCCCCCCTTCCGCAAAGGTGAGGTGCCCGTGTAGTGGGGGGGGGTGGGGGGGGTGGGCACGGGTCTATTTTCCCCTTTTTCCCCTCTTTTTAGAGTACCTGGCCCCAGCTGGAGCGGTACCTGCAGCTCTACACTGAAACGGCGAGGCGCCTAGGCACCGAGGGCAACCGGGTGAGGCAGCCCTCTCCCCCCCACCCCCCCAAAACTGCCGTGGGGTACACCAGCACCCAAGGGTGCTATTGGGGGTGGGGGGGTCCCACTCCCCCCCCCCCGACGTCTCCTTCTCGGCAGGACGCGGCCAAGGAAGCGCTGTACAAGAGGAACCTGGTGGAGAGCGAGGTGAGGGGCAGGCCTGGGGGGGGGGATGTCTTTCTGGGGGTCCCCCCCTGCTCCCCCTCACCGCCCCCCCTCTTCTCTTCCAGCTCCAAAAGTTCCGCCGATGAGCCGCCCCCCCCCCCACCCCGGGGCTGGGACCAAGTGGGGGTGCAGGTGCTTTTGGGGGGGGGGGGGCACACGCGGGACAAACTACCCCACTGCCCCCCCCCCAGGCGCTGCTGTGACAATCACAGGGATCAGAGCTGCTACGTGTCCCCCCCCTGGTCCCTCCCCCTGGGACAGAGTGACACTAACCCCCCCCCCCCCACTCCCGGGGTCCCCGTCCGTCCCCCACACACACCAAAAAGCACTTTGCCCCCCCTCCCGTGGCGGCTGCGCAGGCAGGGACCCCTCTCTCCCCCGTCCCCCCCTCCCCGTCACCCCTCCAAGTGCCTGTCCCCAGGGGCCGGGCTGCGCAACGGGTTTATTTTGTGCTTTCACACACAAATCTATAAAGTTTTTAAGAAGAAAAAGCCGGGGTTCGGTGAATTCAACCCCCGCGTCCGGGGTGGGGGGGGCGGCGCTAGGACCCCTCGCCGGGCCTGGTGCTGCCGCCCATCCCCGTCGGCATGGGAACGGCTGCCGCCAGGCCCCGCCCACTCCCCAGGGCCTGCACCCACCCCGCTGGTGCCTCTTCTCCATGGCAACCCGCTCCGGAGCGGACGGGCGGGAGGGTGGCCCAATCACGGCGCGGGTGCTGCGGTCCTATTGGTCTTAGCGCGTCGCCGGGGTGGGGCGCGTTGGGGATTGAAGGCGGCGACGGGCCAATGGGGAGGGAGGTGTCCGCCTCGAGCCTCCGGGTCCCCCAATGAGAGGCGCGGGCGGTGGAGGGGTGGCCAATGGGCGCGCGGCGTGGGCGGGCCGTCGGCGGCGGGCCGGGGCGCTCCGGAAGCTGAGGGGGCCGGGAGAAAATGGCGCCCAGCTCGAAATCGGAGCGGGGCGGCCCGGGGGGAAAGCGGGGCCCGGCGGGGGCGGCGGGCGGGTCCTCGGCCGGGTCGGGCCCGCGGGGCCGCCGCGAACACGTCGTGAGGCAGCTCGACCGCGTCAAGGTGAGCGGGAGGCGGTGGGGAACATGGCGGGGGGCGGCGGGGGGCCCGAGGGGAGGATGGGGCGGCTGAGGGGGCCCTGGGGGAGATGGCGGGGGGGGGGGCTGAGGAGGGACGCTGCACCGGCTGTCGGGGGACAGAGCGGGGGGTCCCGGGGGGGGGCCGAAGCGGGCCCCGAGTTGGGGGTCTGTGAGGGCTTTGGGGGACAGGGGGACGGGCGGGGGGAGCCCTGGGGGGGGGGGGCCTGGAGAGGGGTGTTGGTGGGAGGGGGGTGTTGGGGGGCTGGAGGTGGGGGTGGGGTGGGGAGGGTTGGAGGGGCGGTGGCTGGAGGCCGGGGGGGGTCCCTGATGGCGCTGCCCCCCGCCCCCGCCCCAGATCAGCGGGCAGCTCTCGCCCCGGCTCTTCCGCAAGCTGCCGCCGCGGGTCTGCGTCTCCCTGAAGAGCATCGTGGACGAGGACTTTCTGTGCGCGGGGTGAGGGTGCGGCGAGGGCCGGGGGGCGCGCGGGGCGGCCCCCCCATCTGCGGGGGGAGGGTGTGCCAGGCTGAAGCTGCTGCTGTGTCTCCCCCCCGTCCCCCCCCCCCAGGCACATCTTCCTCGGGTTCTCCAAGTGCGGCCGCTACGTCCTGTCCTACACCAGCAACAGCGGCGACGACGACTTCTCCTTCTACATCTACCATCTCTACTGGTGGGAGTAATGTCCACAGCAAGCTCAAACTGGTACCGCACCCACGCCCCTCTGCTGGACAGACAGATGGACGGACACCCCCCTTCCTCCCGGGAGCTTCCCCCGGCGTTTGGGGGGGCCCCCTGTGGCCACCCCCTCCCACCGCATCCCCTCCCGCAGGTGCGGCAGGTTCGGCTCTTCCAGGACGAGGAGATCTACAGCGACCTGTACCTGACGGTCTGCGAGTGGCCTAGCGACTCCTCCAAGGTCATCGTCTTTGGCTTCAAGTGAGCGCGTGTGTCCCCCCCCCACTCCACCACCGTGTCGTGTCCCCCCCCCACGGGCGCCGCCTTCTCACCACTCCACCCCCCCACCCCAGCACGCGCTCCGCCAACGGCCTCCTCGTCAACATGATGATGATGAGCGACGAGAACCACCGCGACATTTACATCAGTGCCGTGGCCATGCCGCCCCCCCGGCACTGCCCTGGCTGCCGGGACATGGCCCTCGCCCACCCCGGTGAGCCCCCGCCGTCCTGCCGACCCTTCCCCCCCCCCCCCCCCCCCCCAACCCCATCCTGGGGGGCCACTACCGGCCTGGCCCCCCTCCCCAACCCCACGCTGAGGCGTCGCTTCTCCCCGGCTGCCCGCAGGCGACCAGCAGGCGCACTGCCTGCGGCACGGCTTCATGCTGCACACCAAGTACCAGGTGGTGTACCCCTTCCCCACCTTCCAGCCCGCCTTCCAGCTCAAGAAGGACCAGGTCGTGCTGCTCAACACCAGCTACTCCCTGGTGGCCTGCGCCGTCGCCGTCCACGCCGCAGGTACGGCACCGCCGGGACCCCCGCCGCGCCTCACCGGGACCACCCCCTCTCGCTGTAACCTCCCGGCTCCCTCCTCCCGCAGGCGACAGCAGCTCTTGCCAAATCCTCTACGAGCGCCGGAGCCCGCCGGCGCCCTGTCGCCGGGCAGGATGCGTCCCGCCACGGCCGGAGGAGCCGGGGGAGCGGGAAGGGGCCGGGACGACGGCACAGCCCCTCGCCGGTCGGGCGGCATCGGGGGACGGGCAGGGCCGGGCGGGCGCGGGGCTCTCCCCCGCCGTGGCCAAAGCCAAAGAGTTCGTGGCTGACATCTTCCGACGTGCCAAGGAGGCCACGGGGCCGGCGCCGGCTGGCGCGGGGGGCGAGGAGGAGGAGGAGGAGGACGAGGAGGAGGAAGACGGCGGTGGCACTGCTGCCACCGGCTTCGAGTGCCGCCCCCCGCCCGTCCCCACCGCTGCCCCCCCCCTGCTCGGGGTCGGCCGGCTCGGGGCGCTGCCGCCTGCACCCCGCCTCCCCCCGGGGGGGGGACGGCAGCCCCCCGGGCGAGCCCCCACCCACCCCCGGCCCCCCCTGCGCCCCCCCCCGCCCCCCCTCCCGAGCCCGGCTACGTCAACTACACCAAACTGCGCTACGTGCTGGAGCCCGGCGAGCCTGCCGTGCCCGAGGAGGGTGAGCTGCCAGCGGGGTGACTCGGGGTCCTCTCGGGGGTGCCCCCCCAGCCTTGGGGGTGCCCCCCCCCCCGCTTTAGGCCCCCCCCCTCACCCTGTTTGCTCCCCCCCCCCCCCCCAGAGTATGAGGACGACAAGATCTCGCTGCCCTTCGTGGTCACCGACCTGCGTGGGCGCAGCCTGAAGCCGCTGAAGGAGCGGGCGATGGCGCAGGTGAGTGGGGGGGGGGGGCTTTGGGGTGACCCCCCCCCCTCCCCACCCAGCGTGGCACCACGGGGGGGTGACGGGCACCTCCCCCCCCCCAGGGGCAGTACCTGACGGTGGAGCAGCTGACGCTGGACTTCGAGTACGTCATTAACGAGGTGATCCGTAATGACGCCGCCTGGTCCCGCCAGTTCTGCTCCTTCAGTGACTATGACATCGTCATCCTCGAGGTGGGGGCAGGGATGCGATGGGGTCCCCCCCAGGGCCCCCCCCCGGGCCCCCCCAGCTCACCCTGACCCCGGTCCCATCCCGTCCCCCCCAGGTGTGCCCCGAGACCAACCAGGTCGTCATCAACATCGGGCTGCTGCTCCTGGCCTTCCCCTCGCCCGACGAGGAGGGACAGCTTCGGTGAGGGGACAGGGGGGGCCACAAGCGACCCCCCCCCCCCCAAAAACACCCCCCCCCCCGCCCCCTGTGTGCCCCCCACCCCCCTCCAGCTGAGCCCCCTCCTCCCGCAGACCAAAGACCTACCACACCAGCCTGAAGGTCGCCTGGGACCTCAACACCGGCACCTTCGTCACCGTCAGCGTGGGGGACCTCACCGAGGTCAAGGGACAGACGAGGTGGGGGTGCGGGGGGGGGGGGCAATTTGGGGGGCCGGGGGCTTGGAGGGCACGGGGTGGGGGGGGCAATTTGGGGGGCTGGGGTAATTTGGGGGGGGCTGGATGACCTGTGGCCGGTGCCAGGCTTCGGGGTGTCGTGGCCACCCCGGAGCAATTTGGGGTGGGGTGGGGGGCTCAGGGTGCTGGGATGGACCCCAGACCCCCCCAGAAAAACCTGCCCCCCCCCAAAACCTCCCCCCCCCTCCCCGCCCCAGCGGCAGCGTCTGGAGCTCGTACCGCAAGGGCTGCGTGGACACGGTGATGAAGTGGCTCGTCCCCGAGAGCAGCGGCCGCTACGTCAACAGGATGACGAACGAGGCGCTGCACAAAGGTGGGGCCGGGGGGGGGTCCCGGGGGGGGTGGGGGCCGGTCCCCTCCCAGCACTCACTCCCCCCCACCCTCTGCCCCCAGGCTGCTCCCTGAAGGTGCTGGCAGACAACGAGCGCTACACCTGGATCGTGCTGTAGGGCCCCCCCCGGGGCGGGGGGGGGGGTTGGGGTTCCCCCCCCCTCCCGTTCTGGGGCCCTTTGGGGTTTTGGGGTTTTTTTTGTTGTTTGTTTGGTTGATTTTTCTCCTCCTTTTTCCGTTCAGTGTTTTAAGGGGGGGGGGGGGCAGGGCACCCCCAAGGAGGCCGGACCCCCCCCCCCCCCCCCCCAAATAAATATTCCCATTTCCACATCTCCAGCGCCTTCATTCACTGGGGTTTTGGGTAAATCCCGGCGGTTTTGGGGCCCCGCCTGTGTTGTTGTCCCGCCCCCCATCCCCCACCCCACCCCCCCGGTAGCGGCGCAGGGAGGGGCAGGGGGCAAAGACCACGGCGGATTTTATTCCTCTTAAGAAAGAACTACAAAAGGTAGAAAACAGCGTCTGCGGGGGAGGACGACACGGGGGGGGGAGGGCGCGGGGGGGGCCCCCGCCCCCCCCCCACAATAGAGGTTTTTCACACGGGCTCTCGATTGCGGCCACAAACACCGACCCCTCCCCCCGGGGGGGCCCCGGACACGCGGGGGGGCGGGGGGGTACAAAAGCACAGAATTGATCGAAAACTAGAATATCTAATACAGGGAGAGGGGGCTGAAGCTCGGGGGGGGCCGGGGGGGCCCCTTCATGCGGGGGGGGGGGGGGTCCTGGCGTAAGGCAGCGGGGGCGGGGGGGTGTTTGGCACTGGGGGGGGGTGGGCGGGGGGGCTGGGGGGAAGTTGCCCCCCAACATTGTGCCGGTTTGGGGGGGGCAGCATCCAGGATTCCCCTGGGGTCTCTGTGATCCCCCCCCCCCACCCCAGCAGTCTCTTGCCCCCCCCCGGGGTGTTTTTTTGCCCTCCCCACCCCCCCCCCGGCATTTACCCCCCCCAAAGGGTCCCTAAGTTGCCCCCCCCGGGGAGGGGCCATCCCCCAAATCCTGCGGTTCCCTTTGCTGGAGCAGCGGGATCCCCCCGCGCCCCCCCCCCCCGTGTCCCTCCCGTCGGGGGGGGGCCGGGGGGGCTTTGGCACACGATCCCGGCGCGTTGCTTAAGGCACATTGTCGCCGCTGAGCGACTCCCGCGGCCCCCCCGGGCCCCCCCCCCCGCCGGGGAGCTGCGGGGAGGGGGGGGATGTGGGGGGCCCAGGCGGGGGCGAAAGCGCAGGGGGGGTCGGGGGGGGGTTACCGGGCGGGGGGGGGGCCCTCAGCTGGAGGGCAGGGCCTGGACGAAGAGGCCGCGGGCGTCGGTGCGGGGGAGCTTGGCTGGCGGCTCCAGGGGGTCGGGGGGCAGCGCCGCCCCCCTCCCCCGCCCCCAGCCCCATCTCCTGCGGCAGCTCCTCGTCGCTCTCCTCCTCCTCTTCCTCCTCCTCGTCTGGTGGGGGGACAGCAGGGGTGGGGTCAGGGCAGTGTGACACGGCCGGCACCCCCAGCGCCCACCCCCTGCTCCCCCCCCCCCCCCCCGCTGAAGGGCTATCATCAGTAGGTTCCAGAGTTAACTCACACGCGCGCACACACGCGCTCACACACACACTCTCACTCACTCGTCATGCTGCCATCGGTAGATTTCAGCGTTCACACACACAGTGATGCAGCCGTCATCAGTAGGTTTCAGAGTTAACAATGCACAGATGCACACACAGAGCTGTTTGTTACCAGTAGGTTTCAGCGTTAAGACACAGAGAGAGCTGTCATCACTAAGTTTCAGAGCTCACACACGCACAGAGCTGTCACCAGTAGGTTTCAGAGTTAACACGCACATAGTGGTGGGCAGTGCCATGGAGGGGGGGAGGGTGGTCCCCCCAGTCCTGGCGGGGGGAGGGGGGGGTTGCAGGAACTGGGCCTGGAGTTGGGGACACACACACTTACCTTTGTCGGGGTCCAGGGAGTTGAGGGAACTCGTCAGGTTGGCAAACTGCGGGCAGAGAGCGACGGTGAGGCCCCGGGGCGGGGCGGGGGGGGACATACGCTGACACGCCCCCCTCGCCGTGACCCCCCCCCAGCCCCTCACCTCTCCCATGACGGCGATGGGGCTCTGCCCGCGGGCCTGCGCCACGCGGTGCTCCACCAGGTAGTACATGTACTCGTCGTAGAGCAGCCGGATGAGGTGGAAGGAGCCGAAGCTGGCGGCGCTGCGCAGGGTCAGGTCCCGGATCACCATCGAGCTGCGGCGCGGGGCAGGAAACACGGACGGCCACGGCGTCACCGCCGGCGGCCACGGCGGGGTGTCTGTGGGGTGGGGAGGGGGCCGGGGGGGGCACCCACCTGTAGAAGGACCACTTGAGGAGGAAGAGCTTGGCGGCGCGGGGGAAGCCGGGGGTGCCCTGGTGGGGCTTGAGGACGCGGGCGACGACGGCGTCCAGCCAGGCCGCCCACTGCTCCAGCGAGTTCTGCTGCTGCAGCGTCGCCTTGAAGTCCTGCTCCAGCCGCTGCACCACCCGGTCCTCGCACCGGCACACCCACGAGGCCTGCTCCTGCCGGGGGGGGGCCGGGGGAGGCTCGGATTCCCCGCCCGCACCAGCGCGGCCCCTGACCCCCCTGGTGCGGCCCCCAAGCCCGCCCTGCCCTGCGGTGGCCTGGGGACCCTCTGCTGAGGTGGGGGACGGACGGGGGGACGGACTTGGGGGGCAGGAGCGGCTCTGTGGGGCTCCCTGGAGCCACGGGGGCAGCCGGGCCCCACAGTGCCCCACAACCCTGGGGTGTACCCCAGCCCCAAAACACACCCCCCAGCCCCAAAACACACCCCCAGCCCCGAGGCACACCCCCAACCCCAAGGCACACCCCCAACCCCAAAACGCAGCCTCAGCCTCACAGCACACCCCAGCCCCGCAGCACACCCCCAGCCCCCAAAACACACCCCCAGCCCCACAGCACACCCCCAGCCCCAAAACAGCACCCAAAGGCATGCCAGAGCCCCCCCCGCCCACTACTTTTTTTGGGGGGGGACAGGGAGAAGCCCGGGTGTCCTGCCCCGTCCCCAAAGGGGCCCGCTGCCCTGACCCCCACGTCCCATCCAGCAAGAGCCCCGGCATGTCCCCCAGCCCCCCCTTTCTCCCTGTTTTTTGGGGGGGGGCCCCGCGGCGGCACCTGGACGTTGGCGAAGTCGACCCGGTTGAGGTCGCTGAGCATCTGGTTGATCTGGGCCGTGTTCTGCAGGACGGCGCGCGCCGCCTGCGCCAGGTGGTTGAGGGACGTGTAGCGCCGCAGCGTCTGGGCAAAGGCACTTGCTGCCGCCACCTGCGGGGGGTTGGGGGGCCGGGAGATGGGGGGTCAGTGCCGGGCTGGGGGGGGCACCCCTACGGTCCCCCCCCCCGCCGCCGCGCGGCTCCCCCCTCCGCCTTACCTTCACGCGGACCATCTCCTCGGGGATGTTCATCATGGCGTTCGTTAGCCAGCTCTCCAAACTCTTGGCGAAATTTCGGATCGCTTGCGTCAAGGCACCTGGGGGAGGAGAACGGGGCGGGGGGGGGGTCGCGTGAGGCGGGGGGAAGGTGTGAGGGTGCGGGGTGAGGGGGGGTCGCGGGGGACTCACTGGGATGGGCCGGAGGACGTCGGGGATGAGGATCTCCACCAGCCCCTGGTAGAGCGCGTGGTCGCAGTCCTTGGCCCACCTGAGGACGGGCTCGTATTTGGAGAGGACGACCAGGCGGCTCTTGGGCAGGCGCTTCTCCGCCTCGTCGTGGCTACGGGGACAACCGCTGGCGTCACCGGGGACGGGGACCGGGGAAAGGCGGGGGGGGGGGGGGGGAAGCCCACCGCGGCGCATTGCGCCCCCCCCCCCCTCCAACCTCCCCACTCACACCGCGACGGGGGCGGCCTCGCTGGGCTGGCTCAGGCTGCACCTCCAGAAGGTTTTCCACAGCGTCTCCACCAGCGTGAACTGGAGGTTTATCATCACGTCCACGATGGCCTGGGGAGGGGTGGGGTGGGGTAGGGGGGGTGTAGGGGGGGCAATGGAGGGTGTCAGGGGGTTCCCCCGAGGCCAGGAAGGTGGGGGGGTGGGGGGATTTGGGGAAGGGGCGGGGGACGCCCCCCCACCTCGCAGTGCTCGCGGTAGAGCAGCTGGAAAACTTTGACGTCCTCGGCGCAGGCACCCTCGGGCAGCGGCTTCCCCTGGAGATCGACCTCGGGGAACTCGGCCAGGGTGCGGGAGGCGTCTGCGGGGCAGCGGGGGGGGACGACACACGGTTACAGCATGGTGGGGGGGCCACAGGAAGAGAGGAAGGAGGTGGGGGGGGGGTTCCTCACCCAGGAATTGCTGGTACTGCTGGACCTGGGTGCTGATGTCGGAGAGCCCGGCCGGCGGCTGCTGCCCCACGGCCACCCCGTTGGTCATCCCCTCCATCTTCTGGATGGGCTTCAGCCTGCGGCGGGAGAAGGGAGAAGTGGGAGGGGGGGTAGGGGGGGTATCGTGGGGGGGAGGGGGTCCCAGCGGCCAGTGGGGGGGGGGTTTGGGGGAGAGCGCAGGGCTCGGGCTTTTACCTCTGCTTCTGGGCGAAGGGCTGCTGCCGCATGGCGAGGTGCTGCTGGTCCTCCATCAGCCGCAGCAGCGGCGAGCTGGCCTTGATGCGCAGCCCGTAGTAATGGTACTTGGAGTTACCCCTGGGCGGGGGGGAAAGAGGTTAGTGGGGGGGGGGTCCCGGGGGGGGGATCGTGGCGGCGGCGGGCAGTACCTGGTGCCGAGGCGTCGGGTGCGCAGGCCCATGAAGACGGAGCGGATGAGTTTGCCGAAGGAGGCGGCGTTGACGGGCTCCAGCTTCTGCTGCTGGCAGTGGAGCAGGTAATGGCAGTACAGGGTGCTGCGGGGCAGGCTCACCCCCCTCCGCCGTCTCGTAGTTGTCCAGCAGCCACTGCACACTGGCGGGGGGGGGGACACACACACACACACACACACACGCTGTCACCCCCCCGCGCACACACATACACCCCCACGCCCTCCCAAATATTCCATTCCCCCCCCCCAAAACACTCCCGCGGCGTCACCCTCCGTCCTCGTGGTCTGACACTGGGTATTGGGGGGGGGGGAGGATGGGAGGGGGCTGCCCCCCCCCCCGCGGGCCATTTCGCCCCAAACTTTTCATTTTCTCCCCAAACACCGGACATGGTGGCACCCGCCCCCTCCCCAGGGCAGTGCTCACCCCCCCGCCGCAGGGCCATTTCCCCCAAATCTGGGGTTTTCTCCCTAAACCCTTCAGGCAGGGGTGCCCCCCCGCCCCGGGACTCCCCCCCCCCCGGGGTCCGTCCCCCTCCTCCAAATCCCGCCCCCCCCAACCCCCTGAGTTTCTCCCCAAAACACCCCACAGGCAGTGACACCCCCCCCCCAATTCCAGCCCCCTTTCCCCCAAACCTCCTGTCTTTCTTGCCAAAATCCCTCCGGGGGAGGGGCTCTCCCCTCCCACCAATTTTGTGCCCCCCCCCCCCCCAGCCCAGGGGTCTCACCGTGGCGGGGGAGGCGCGGGTGGTGTGGGAGTACGACTGGCCGGACCCCCCCAGCATGTACCCCCCCCTGGATGACGTAGGTGCCGGCGGCGGTGCCAGGGGTGGCGGGGGTGGCGGGGGTGGCAGTGCCGGGGGGGGGGCTGCTCAGAATTTGCCCCCCCGAGACGTACATGGGGACGGGGGCGCTGCCGGCGGCCGCCTGCGAGCTGGGGGGGGGCGGGCTGGGCTGGACCGGGCCCCCCCCCCGACGCTTCGTAGTAGCCGGTGCCGGCGTTTTGGCCGTAGAGCGGCGTTTCAGCGTAGGGGTACGACCCCGAGCGGCTGCGGGGGGGCGAGGAGAAAAGAGGGGGGGGGGTGAGTGAGGTGGGGGGGTCTTCCCCCCTCCCCAAAAGAAAATAGAAGGGGGTGTGGGCGCGGGGGGGGGAAACTCACATGGTACCGGGGGGGGTAGGTGCCGTCGCCGCCCTCCACGTACGGCACCGGCGCGGGGTAGACGTGCTGCACCGGCACCGGCGGCAGCTGCTGCACCTGGGGGGGGGAGAACACGGCCGGGGGTGGGGGCGTCAGGGTGCTGCCCCCCCCCCCCAAACCCCCCCCCCACCCCTTATCACCCCTGCTCACCTCCTGGGGTCCTGGCAGCGGCTGGGGGGGGGCCGGGTTTGGGGGCCGCGGTGCTGCTTGGTGCCGGGGAGCGCTGGGGGGGGGTAGAAATGAGGGGGGGGGAGGGTTGGGGGGGGCACGGGGATGCCCCCCCCCCGTGCTGAAACACCAGGGGTGGGATGTCACCCTGTGCAGCGAGGGGGGGGGGACAACAGACAGATGGGGGGGGACACAGAAAGATGGCCGTGGACCCCCCCCCTCCCATTTTGGTGGTCACTGGGGTATCGCCCCCCCCCCCCCCCCAGCGGGTTCTTTGGGGGGGGTGGAGATGGGGGGGGGGCCGGGGGGGGTCCCACCTGCGACAGCGGGACACCAGTGGTCTGGGGAGGGGGGGGCCAGGAAGTGGGGAGGGTCCCCCCCCCGCAGTGTTGCCCCATTCCCGCCGCCCCCCCCGCCGGGGGTCCCACCTGGGTGCCCGGGACCGGCTGCACCCCCGGGCTGGGCCCGGCGGGGGGGGGCGCGGGGGGGGCGGGGCTGCCCTCGGACACCGCCTCGCTGGGCCGCAGCGCACCCTCTGCGTTTTGGGGAGAAAAAGGGCGAAAACGGGGTCAGAGCCGCTGCCCCCCCCCCCCTCCTCAAGCCGGGGATGGGGTGCGACCCCCCCCCCAGTTCCGGGGGACTCACCCGAGACGGTGACGACGATGTACTGCTGGGGGGGGGGCGCGGGGGGCGCGGGGGGGCGCCGGGGGGGCGGCGGGGGGGGCGGGACCCCCCCGGCAGCTCCGCCCCAAAAGGGGTGGGGGCAGCGGGGGGCGGGGCCGGCGGCGGCGGCTGCTGCTGCTGCGTCGTCGCCGCCGTCAGCTCCGTGACGTAGGTCTGCGTTGCCATGGCGACGGGGGGGCCTGGAGCGGGGGGGGGGGAGAGGGGGCAAAAATGGGGAAGAAAGAGAAAAATCAGTGAGGGGGGAGGGGGGGGGAGGGGGGCAGGGGCGGCACGGCGCCGCTGGGGGACGTCACAGAGTGACGTCAGGGCACGGCGTCACGGTGCGGTGCTGCAGAGCGGCGTCACAGTGACGTCACGGGGGGCGGGGGCGGGCACCGGCCGAGCAGGCCGGCGGGGGGGGGAGGGCAGGGCCGCGGTGACATCAGAGCCGGCTGGTGATGTCAGCGGCCTGCCGCCCGCCGCCAGTCGAGCCTCCCCCCCCGGGGTGACATCACGCTGCGACCCTCGCGGCGTGAGAGCGCAGCACGACCTCGCGGCAGGGTGTCGGCCCGGTCAGGGCCGGGGGTGACGTCACCTCTGCCCGTGAGCGACAACGCCCCTTCCTCCGGCGTGACGTCGCGGCGTGACGTCACGGCGGGGCACCGTCCCCAGGGGGCGCCGCCTCCCCGCCTGACATCACGACGCCCCGCCCCCCCCCCCCCGCGCGGGCCGTTGCCAGGCGACGCGCGACGTCAGCGAGAGCGCAAGGCCGCCTCGGCGGTGACATCACCCCGCGCCGCCCGCCGCCGCCCCCCCTCCCCGCGCCATGACATCACCGCGTGACATCACCGCCGGGCTGCCGCCGCGCCCCGCCCCCGCCGCGCGCCGCCATTGGCTCCCCCCGCCGCCCCCGCCTCCCCCCATTGGCCCGCCCGCCCACCAATCGCCGGGGCGCGCGGCAGGCCCCGCCCCCCGCGGCCCGGGCCCGGCTCCATCCCGGGGGCCGCCGCCGCCGCCGCCGGGCCCGGCCCGGCCCGACCCCCCCCTCCCGCCCCCCGGCCCGGCCCCGCCGCTGCCCCCCCCCCCCCCCCCCGCCGCCCCCGCCGCCGCCATCTTGCGCGGCGCCGCGCGGACCCACCTGCCCGGGGCCGCCGCCGGGGCCCCGCGGGGCCTCGTCCCCGCCCGGCCCGGGGGCGGCGGCGGCGGGGGGGGCGGCGGGGGCGGCGGTCGCAGGCGGCGGGGCCGGGCCGGGGCCGGTGCGCGGTCGCCACGGCGACCGTGGCTATGGCGCCCTCCGTGTTCCCCTCACCGGGGCAACTGTTGCTACCCGCCTCGGCGGTGGGCGGGGCCGCCCGCGCCGCGCCCCGCCCCCCCGCGCCCATTGGCCTCCGCCCGCCGCCGCCGCCCGCCGGTTGGCCGAGGGCCGCGTCGCTCCTGGCCGGCCCCTCCCCGCCGCCACCCCATTGGCCGTCTGGCGCGTCCGTCGGCGCTTCCTGAGGGGGGCGGGGGAGGGAGGGGCCGCGCGGGGAGCTGGCGGCGCTCGGTTGGGCGGCGCGCCTGCCACTCGGCGGGCGGGCGGGCGCGGCGGCCGCGCCTGCGCGCAAGCGCCCGCGGGGGTTGGGGGGGAGGTGGGGGCTGCCGGGGAAATGTAGTCCCGCCGCCGACGTCAAGCCCGCGTGACGTCAGCGCGAGGCTGCTTTTCCTAGGTTCTCCCACCCCCCCCATCGGTGACGTCAGCGCCGCCCGGTGATCTCACGGCGCCGGGAGAAGAGCGAGGCCCCGGTGTAGCGGCGGAGGGGGGGGGGGGGTCTAGCCCGGGAAGGCCCGCGGTCACCGTGGCAACGGGGCCTACGGGCGCCATGGCCGCCCCGGCCTGACACGGGGCCCGCCGTGGAGGGGGGGGGACACACGGACACCGGGGGGGGGCCATGGCGGTGGTTATGGGGCAGCGCAAGGGGGGGCCCAGCCCCATAGCGCAACCGTGTGGGGCAGCCGGAGCCGGCCCCCCCGCCCCGCGACCCCATGACCCACCATGGGGCTGGGGGGGGGGGGGGCCACAGAGCCCCCCCCCTTCCCCCCCCCCCCCGTCCCCCAGCCATGACCTCATCTGGTGCGTCGCTGTGGGGCGGACCCCCCTGTCCCTTATCCTGGTCCTTATCGCGGGGGGGGGGCACACCCCACCCGAACGTCCCTTATCCTGGCCCCCCAGGATGCTCAGCCCTGGGGTGGGACCGGGGGTGGGGGGGCAATGGGTGTCATCGTCCCCCCCCCCGCGGGGGGTGTCGTGGGCGGGTGCTTGATCCCCTCCCAGTCCCTGCGGGTTTTTTTTTTTGGGGGGGGGGGGGGGGGTTGGGGTGTCCGGACGCGTGGGGAGTCATTTCCTCCCCGGCAGTGAGCAGCAGGTAGGGCCCCCCCCGGCCTCCCCCCCCACTCTGTGCCCCACGGTGGGGTGTGTGGGGGTCCCTTTTTTTTTGGGGGGGGGGGGGGTGTGCCATGGCTGTGGTTTCTCCCCCCCCCCAGGCCGTGGGGAGCTGCGGGCGGCGGAGGCCATGGGGGGCCCCGGGGGGGCCGGGGGGCTCCGGCTGCTGCTGCTGGTGGTGGCTGCGGGTTCTGCGCGGGGAGGTGGGACCCTGCGCCCCCCCCGGAGGGACAGAGGGGTCCCCGGGGGGGGGGGGGGTGGGGGGGCTGGATGGCTGGGTCCCTCTGGGCATGGGGGAGGGACAACGGGGTCCCTTTGGGGGGGGCAGGACACCTGGGTGTTTAGGGGGGGGGCAGGACGCCTGGGTCCCTTTCGGGGGGGGGGGGGGCAGGACACCTGGGTCCTTTGGGGGGGGGGGGCAGGACGCCTGGGTCCCTTTCGGGGGGGGGGGGGGCAGGACACCTGGGTCCTTTTGGGGGGGGGGGGCAGGATGCCTGGGTCCCTTTCGGGGGGGGGGGGGCAGGACACCTGGGTCCTTTGGGGGGGGGGGGCAGGACACCCGGGTCCCTTGGGGGGGGGGGGGGCAGGACACCTGCGTCCCCCACAGGGTGGGGGTGTGGGGCCCAGACACATGGGTCTCCCCCTCCAGACCCCTTCCCCCCCCCCCCATAACCCCCCCAGACACCCCCGAGCTGCGCTGCTTCCGCCCGAGCCCCCGGGGGGGGATGAACTGCAGCTGGGGGGGCCCCCAGCCCCCCCCCGACCCCCTCATCCTGCGCTACCAGAGCCTCAAGATGTGAGTGCCGGGGTAGGGGCGAGGGGGGGGGGGGTAACCTGACCACGAGGGTCCCCACCCTGACACCCGCGGGGCCCCCCCACCGCAGGCACGTGTCGGCGGGGCGCGGGGACGGCGCGGGCGCGGGGGGGGCAGCGGTGGGTGCTGGTGCCGCGGGCGGCGCTGACGGCGGGGGACGTCTACGCCGTGTGGGTGCAGGGGCCGGGGGGGCGGCGGGTGACGGCCCCCCTCAACCCTCTCCCTCGACCACATAGGTACCCGCCCCCCCCCCCCAGCATGGATGTCTGGGTCCTTCCTGGGGGGGGGCCCCACTGGGAACTGGGTCCTCTGGTGGGGGGGCAGACACCTGAGTCCCTCAGTTATGGGGGGGCCTGGATGCCTGGGTCCTTCCTGGGGGGGGGGGGGGCCAGGACCTGGGTTCTCGGGGGGGGGGGGGGAGGCCTGGACACCTGGTCCCTCCTGGGGGGGGTCTGGAAGGCTGGGGCCCTGTGGGGTGGGGGTCCCAGATGCCTGGGTCCTTCCTGGGGGGGGGGGGGCACTGGGACCTGGGTACTCTGGGGGGGGGGGGGTGTCCCAGACACCTGGGTCCCCCCATGGGGTGTCTAAGGCTGTGCCCCCCCCCCCCCCCCCCGCCCCAGTGAAGCCGCCGCCCCCCTCAGCTGCAGGTGGACCCCTCGCCCCCCCCCCTCGGTGCGCTGGATGCGACCCCCGGGCTGGGAAGGGGGGCCACCCCCCCCCGCTGCGCCCTGCGCTACCGTCCCCGCGGCCACCCCACTTGGACGCTGGTGAGTGCTGGGGGGGGCCCGTCCAACCCCTCTGCTGTGGGGGCCAGGACGCTGGGGTGTCCCCCCGTGTGTCCCCCCCCCCCGCTGACAAACCGCCCCCCCCCCCAGGTGCCCGAGGCCGACCTGGAGCCCGAGGGGTTCGAGTTCGAGGTCGGGGCGCTGGAGCCGGGGGGGGCCCACGAGGTGCAGGGGCGCTGCGCAGGGGAGGGGGGTCTCTGGAGCGACTGGAGCCCCCCCCAGGTCTTCACCCTGCCCCCCCACGGTGGGTCACCCGCACCCCTGGGTCCCATATGGGGTGGGGGGGCCCAGACGCCTGGGTCCCTGTGGGGTGTGGGGGGGCCCAGACCCCTGCGTCCATGGCGGGGGGGGCCCAATTCCTGGGTCCCTGTGGGGTGGGGGGGGCCCAGCTGAGCGCCGTCGTCCGTGTCCCCCCCCAGGGCTGCAGGAGCCGCTGGACGTTTGGCGCCAAGAGGAGGAGGTGGGGGGGGGGCAGCGGGGCCTGATCCTGCTCTGGAAGGTGGGTCCGGCCCCGGGGCTGGGGGGGGGGCTGGGGGGTCCCTGGCCCCCCCCCCCCCCCATCCCATTCCCCGGGATGGGGGGGCCTGGACGCCCGGGTCCCCAACAGCCCCCAGGGGTCCGGGCTGAGTGTGCCCCCCCCCGGCTCCTCCGCAGGACCCCCTCGGCCGGGGGGGGCCGGGTGTACACGGTGACGGTGGAGCAGGACCGGGGCCCCCCCCCCGCCGCCTGCACCCCCCCTGCTGCCGCTGCCCCCTGCCCCCCAACACCGTCAGCGTCGCTGTCACCGCCTGGGGCCCCCCCGGACCCTCGGCCCCCGCCCGCCTCCACCTCGACCGCACAGGTGGGGGACCCCCCCCGCGACACCCCAAGGGCCCCTCGCACCCCCCCCCCCCCCGCCACGGGGCGGTGGTGTGGGGGCCCCCCCTGACCCCCCCACCCCTGTGTCCCCCCCCCACACTTCTCCAGACCTGCCGCCCCCCCGGGGGGTCCGGGTGAAGCCGGTGCCGGGACCGGGACTGGGGGTGTGGTGGGAGCCGAGCCCCCCCGCGGCCCCCCAGTACCTGGTGGAGTGGGCTGAAGTGGGGGCGGGGGGGGGGCCTCGACTGGCTCCGTTGCCCACCCGGGGGCCCACAGCACCCCTCCTGCCAGGTGAGAGGGGGGACGGGGGGGGACAGCGGGGTCACTATGGGGGGGTCAGTGGGGGGTCCGGACACCTGGGTCTGCTATGGGGGGGTGTTGGGGGGGCCCAGATGCCTGGGTCTGCTATGGGGGGGGGGGGTCACTGGGGGGCCTGGATGCCTGAGTCCACTATGAGGGGGTCACTGGGGGGCCTGGATGCCTAGGTCCGCTATGGGGGGGGGGTCACTGGGGGGCCTGGATCCACTATGGGGGTGTCACTGGGGGGCCTGGATGCCTGAGTCCACTATGGGGGGGTCACTGGGGGGCCTGGATGCCTGGGTCCCCCCGGACACCTGGGTCCCCCCCCAGGGCCGCTGCGTCCCGGGGCCCGGTACCGGGTGCGGGTTCACAGCCTCTACCCGGGGGGGTCGGGGGCCGCCCAGCCCATGGAGGCCGTCGCCCACCTGGGGGGTGAGACTGGGGGGGGGCAATGGGGGGACTATAGGGGGCTGGAGGTGGGGGGGAGATGGGGGGTGATGGGGGGCTGTGGGGGGGTCCCTGTTCTGGGGGCATTCAGGGCTGGGGGGGGGGCTGGGGCCACACCCCACAGTGGGGCTGGGGGTCAGGGGAGCGGAGCCCCACACTGGGGGGGG